>BSBM01001051.1:17965000-18445000 GCA_027924585.1 Larix kaempferi | reverse complement strand
ATCTCTTTTTTTTAAATTTGATATAAAAAAAAAATATTTTTATGATTTAATGAAACAATTTTTTTTGCTCAAAATAATCAAATTTGATGTAGAATTGTTTTCATGATTTAAAATCCAGTATGTCATCACTATTTGTCATATTAATATTAACAACTATTATTATCTATGTCACTTTGCCTAGAGGTTTTTCAAACCTATGTTTATATTTAATAAAATATATATATAATTATTTTTATGATTTAATGAAACAAATTGAAATTGTTTAACTAGAACAGGGATATTTTTATATTAAATAGAGATGCAATCCATAGCGACGAAAGTTCGTGGCTATAGAGATGAAAAGTCCATCCGTGGCTATAGTGATGATCGTTGAGGGAATTTTCATTTTTTTCCAAAAATTTAAACTGTTTTTCCATGAAAACATCAATTTTAACTGTTTCGTGGAAAACTTTCGTGGGACTTTTGAGCCATATGTAGTAGTGTATGGCTAGCGTTCCCAGCTAGAACCTTCCTAGACACACTTGCAGAACTTCCAGGAACCTGGTTTTGTTGCACAGTTGGAATTCTATGCCACTGGTAGGTATCCAACAGGTGTCCCTGAAGGCCTTTTGGATGCGATATGGAATGAGCCATAGAATGACAATCGTGGCTCGGTTCAACAAACCATTGACTCTGTTGGATTCATGACATCTAGATAGTGCTAGCGGTTCCCCTCTCCTTTGGTCCCATGGCCTTGGTGTCATCTACTAGGTCCATTTTGGAAACTTTGACTTATTTTGTTAACTTTTGTTTTTTCCTTGCAACATATTTTCCTTGCAACCATAATCCTGATAAATGGGTATGAACCATTGGAGTTGACAAAAAACACAATTTTAAATTAGATATCAAATTAGCATGCATGTGCTAAGTTCATTGAATTGTTGAAACATATTATTAGTTTTTTCCATTAATATAATGTTTTCATAACACAATGGTGAGATGTTACTTGATCAATTCAATAAATGTAAGAGAATAAATATTGCTTAAAATGTAATTATAGAAATTTCAATAGCATAATTTATCAATTTGTGGAAGAGATAAATTATCACAAGCACAAGTGGAAACTCAAGAGAAAATATGGAATATATTGTATCATGCATTGATAGATAAATGTTTGTAATACAAAATATGGCAAAGTATCCGACCCTCAAATGGCCTGTCAATGTACATGTTTCCCTAAGTACAACAATGTGTGCATGTATGTCAAAATACATATATACAGGACTATGCAACATCAAAAATCAATCTCGCTTGTTTTTCCCGACTTTCGTCTATCGACCAACTCCCTGGGATCGCTCTGCATCTCAGGAGTCTGCAAAAAAAAGATCATTATTTTTATCAAATAAATGCACTAATACCCTACCATTAAAAAACTTTAAAAAATAACTTATGGCCAAATTATTTATGACAAACACTCACCAAATCCTCATGGGGTATAGATGTCTATGATGTGCTCATGGAAGGCCTCTCTATAGTTGTGCTTTGCAAATAAAATATCATATATCAATTAATTCAACAATTCAACATTGATCAACATGTTTGGGTAAATTGAATAAAAAACTTGGTCATTAATGAACATCTCACCACAAGAGGAGACCTAGTTAGAACCATGGATTGAGTAGAGGGGTTGGGCACTTCTGCCGCTAATGGCTACAATCACCAAATGGGGAAATAGTTAGACCTGCATGAATAAACAATATAGTAACATGGTTAAATACTATGCATTGTGATGCAACACTAACTACAGCATCAATGGCCCTTGTTAGGTGAGGGGTAGATGGATCTCCCATGTGTCTACTATAGAGGAAATCCACACCCTTTCTAGGAGTGGAGCCTCTCTTATACACTTGTCCCTTTTGCACATTTGGACTACGAGGAGCGGAAATTATTGACTGTCTCATAAGTATAGAGCCTGGTGGCTACAATCACCAATTAATGACGTAGTTAGAAATGCATTTGTCAATGAAATAACATTTATTAACAAACTGACAATGGTGAAATACATACCGATTTATTGTATACTTCAAGCAATTCTAAGAAACGTTCTTCCACCGCTTGTGTCGCTATGGGCACACTATCGCTTGTATTCCCACTAGGGGGGAGCTCACTAGATGAAATCATTTCCCTCTAAGGGGGATCTAAAAACTACAATTTAGAAAATTGTAAATATTAGATCGTGTAGCATTAATTAAGTAACATGTGATAACAAACTAACATGTATTAAAATAATGTCATGTTAAAATAGTTACCTCAGCGTGATTTGCTGTCGCTGAAGGTATGACAACATCTTGTACATCAGAAGGTTCTGCTGCATGAACCTCTATGCCCTTCTTGTAGCAACTACAAGTTTTAAAATCATTAAAAATATTAGCAATCTATATATGTGTATAGTAAGGAAAAATAATTTACAAATGGCACTAAATTGTTAACCATTTACTCATGTATTAAAATAATGTCATATTGAAATAGTTACCTCAGTGTGAGTTGTTGTTGTTGAAGGTACGACAACATCTTGTACATCAGAAGGTTCTGTTGCATGAGCCTCTTTCCCCTCATGCCCTTCTTGTAGCAACTACAAGTTTTAAAATCATGAAAAATATTAGCAATCTATATATGTGTATAGTAAGGAAAAATAATTTACAAATGACACTAAATTGTTAATCATTTACTCATGTATTAAAATAATGTCATGTTGAAATAGTTACCTCAGTGTGAGTTATTGTCACTGAAAGTATGACAACATATTCTACATCGGACGGTGTTGGTACATGAGCCTATGGACTATGCTCTGCATCATTAGTGGAAAGGTCTTCAACCTTGTGCCCTTCTTGTAGCAACTGCAAGTTTTAAAATCATTAAAAATATTAGCAATCTATATATGTGTATAGTAAGGAAAAATAATTTACGATGACACTAAATTGTTAACCATTTACTTACCTGTATAAAATACCCAGTAAAGGTATCATATGTTTGGATAGGACCAAAGAAAGGATGGTCGCATACTGTGCATGGTTGGGGTTCTCGGCTGTGCTCATGATGTGCAGGTCTAGTTCCACTACTAGATGCTTCTCGACCACTAGAAGGTGGTGGATCTACCCCACCAAGAGGTGGTGGATCTACCTCACTGAGAGGTGGTGGCTCTACTCCACCCATAGATGGTGTCTCCGATGGCCCTACCTAGTACGTACCTTGAAGATACGTGCTATGGAGAACAACCGCCTATGCCGATAGTAAGAATGAATCTTGCATCTCTGGGACCAACTGATGTGGAGGCGGCACATCTGGCCTGGGTAGCTTCCTGCGAGGTGGAGCTACTGGGATTTTGGGATCTATGTGCCTCACATTGGGACATTGTTGAGGCATCCCCATCCCAATGCCCTGGTAATCCAAGATATCAAAATAATTAACATGCTTCCCCAAAACAAATTCTGCGTACATCTTTCTCAGAAAATATAGAGGCATTTCCCTATTGTTATGTGGTGGTACATCAAACACCATATACCATCGGTCCATCCAATTATTTATGTATGGTTGATATGTACACCACTCGATAGAAATGTGCCTTTTGTTTGCATTCAGGATTTCACCTGTCTGTGGATCTCTAAAGAGGGAAAACATATGTTGTTTTGTTATCTTCAAATTATTAACTTCTTTGTAGCTAGTTCCATTAGCATATTCTTGCCTCTATATCTCTCTGAATGTAGCAATATATTTCAGTGCACCATTAGACCTACTAAAGGTCTCTATCATTGCATCCAAATTGGATGCAAGCATACAATGCCTATCATCAACAATAGTTATTGAGGCTCGAATTTCTCCGATCCTCTCAATTTCTATTTGGATGTCTGAATGTGCATCCATGGTCATCACTACAATCAAAAAATAAATAAAAAACAAATCATTAGAAACATATACATGTGCTATAATGGCATCTCTCAAAAATGAAAAATGTACAAACTTTGTGCAAGAACGAATACATTACAAACATAAATATCATCTCAAAATAATATAATAACAGCTACATGTAAACCAAAGTGGAAGGTGAGGATCAACTACATGTAAATCGATTAATGATCGATGGTGGAGAGATCCTAATTCAAATATTAATGAAGGATAGAGACAATGGGGGCCTTAAAAGCACTTTATGTACACCTTTCTAGAGCCAAGGTATTGCGGAAGATGTTATTCATCATACTCTACCTTCATATTTTTCTCTTTTGTATCTAATTCATTTCATGTTCGTGGCCCTTTCCTTGCTCAGAATCTAGTGTATGATGAGGAATATTTGGTGGTGAATTCCTCTACATCATTAAGAAGGGGCAATATTTTGAATGTGAGTGTCGATATACGCTTGTTCCATGAAGTAAATCTCTTATCGGTTGCTAGGTATGAAGACCCAAAACCATTGATTGAGTGTCTTGGTGGTGAAGTAGGTCAAAAAAGATGTGGTAGTTCATCTTAGCAACAAAGTAAGTGGCATGTCTACAAAGGAGGGGAACCTAGTGATCCATTGGGGTTTGGGGAATGATGTAAAATACATCAAGTTCCATTGGGTTGGCTTCACAAGCATTGGTTGGAAATTTTTAGGGTAAAAGAATGTGTGGGAAAAATACATAGGGTTTGTTGAGTCAAGTCTAGAAACCAAGCCTAGGTTATAGTCCATAGTGTCTCCTCCTATCCAAATGGTGGATGTTTTTTTTTTTCCAATTTGCAATAGATGTGGAAAAAATATTGAAGAAAAGTTGGTGTTGGGATTCAAATCCATTATTGCTTAGGTGGATGTAAAATTCATTAAGGGGATTGATAGTAGGGAGGAATTAACATATGTTAAATAACAAATTTTAAAATTTTTAGTTTTGGAATTTCATTTATAAAGATTTTTAATTTAGGGAAACATACAAATTTATATTTTTAATGATGAAATGAGGCAAGGATTTGGATTTTTACCTTTCCAATCCTCCTTGCAAGACGAAATCACCCTCCTTGAGCTTCGAATTTTCCCTCCCTTCACTTCTCCAAGACATTTTTCAAAGCGCCGATCATTCGAGCATTACGGTTTTGCATGGACAAACAGTGGTCGCGGTCCACACACTGTTTGTTCTTTTGGTTATGGGTGAAAACATGAAGTTGGGAAACAATTTTGGCTTGTTTTTGACAAACAAAATTGCTAAATTTTATGTTTTACAACTTCGACCTCTTCAAACCCATATCTCCCTTAGGAATTTCACCTTGAGGTAAACACAAAGGTTTTAGAGAATTGAATTAGCTTTCTACTCATATTTTTTTAAAATTTTTTTATGGACACATCGTGGAACAAATTTGTTTTCAACATACGACATATACTTGAAAATTTTACGTATGGATAATGAGTGACCTGTGTTGACGACAGTTTTTTGATAGATGGTTATTCATTTTAGGGAAAACAATTGTAGGCTCATAATGTAAAAACACTACAATGGATCTTGGACTATATTTTGAGTTTTTTAAGACTTGGGAACTATTTTTTATTATTTATCGAAACAACATATGTTCGGAAAATGGGGCATTATCGACACATGTTTTTGTCTTCGCACTTTCTTTCAAATGTGACTCTTATCAAACAAACTAAAACCAACCCATTTAAGAGGACACTTCAAGGAACATCCTTGTATTTTTTAAAAAAAATTGGCTTCGTCATTGTGATGATATTGAGTTTTCATTGTGACTGACTTTTCAGTCAATTAATTTTTTAATGATAAATGTTAGCAAAAAAATAGTAAAAAATAGTAATCCTAAATGAAATCGAAAAAAAAATATATTACTAGAAAGTAGATTGAATGATGAATCTACTGGTATAAACTCCGACATGTAATTCTCATGTTTTGCAGTGTTCCGACCTTGTTAAAGTGAGACATTTCTGAATTCTGCAGAAATGGTGCTAGAATTGTTGACCAAAAACTCTCAGCCCAGAAAATATCTTTGGCGATAGATTTAAAATTTCTCGAGCGAGAATTTTTCCCACTCCAAAATTAACCCAGATTTAACGAACACTCTCGACTGAAAGGTACTTTTAACTCTCATCCTAGAGTTTATAACACTTCTCGCCTGAGAGTTTTGTTACATAATCCCTTGAGAATCTTCTAGGGGCCAACACATTAAATATTTAATTACCGTGATATTCCCGTAATATTCGGACTGGATGCCCGTGTTTCTTGGCCAAGAGGTGTATATAATCTCTTGGCCGAGATATTTTTCCAAATTATATAGTTTTCCGGCCGAGAGCTTCTGTTTGCAGCCGAGCTTCTGTTTTCACCCGAGTTTTTGTTTTCAGCTGAGGGTTTTTTTAGCATAGGGTTTTTTCAGCCGAACGTTTCACATTTTTATATAGCAGGTAACATACTTTTTATTATTGTTTGGATAGGTTATCGTTGGTCTAAATACTATTTACTATTTATGGGTTATTGATGATTGTTTATGAGGTGTTAGACACTTGTTGTCTCACTCATAATTTAAGCCTAGTTATACCTTGTCCTATTATGTGTTCATAACCTCTGTTTTCAGGGCATGGATATATTGTTGTGGATTTCTACTCGAAGGTAGGGGTGTATGGATGCTAGTGGCTTTTATTGACCTTGTACAATTGGCCATGAGGACATTTACCATTTGGAAATTAACAATTACACCCTTTAAAGATGTTTTGTTTTAGCCTTAATTCTTAACAAAGAATTTGGTTGGTTTATTAAAGTGGACACAAAGATGTTAGTGTTAAGTATTTTTGGAGTTTACATTCATTATAAGGGATTTGAAATTGGTCTTTGGACATGATGGTGGAATCTTATTCAACCACACAACCTCAAAATTTTGAGATAGATGCAAACTCTCATACATGATTAGCACTTACCACATGCAAAATTGGTGTGTAAGTACCTTGTCGTTTTCCACTTTGGAAACTAGAGATCAAAATGAGAGCATAAAAAGTAACCATAAAGGGTAAATGCATTGAAAATAAATGCTATTTTCTTTGTTAAAACAAAATTAGTAAAATCATAAATGATGTAATAAACATTACAATTTTTTAGCATTAGAGGATGGGGTCACAACCCAAGGATGGGTATATTTAAGCACTTTGCAACTTGGAATTTCAGAGTTATCCAATGCACTGAGGACTTTGATTTCATTATATAGACAAAGTGGAATTGTATATAAGATTTAAACACATGTGCGTTGTGGTCAATTAGAATGAGAAAAGAGAAAATGAAAACAATAATGGAATTGAAAATTAGTCTTGTTTTGTTTTGAGTGTTTTTTTAGCTGAGAGTTTCTTGTAAGTCGAGAGTTTGCATGATCTTTACTCTTTTCAGGCGAGATCATGCAAAGTTCATGCGAAGTTCATAGGATTTATTATAATGTTGTTGAAATGATATTAGTCATTATAGAAGTTGTGGAAATAAAGTATGAACCGTCATAAATGTAGATAGAATATTGTGTGTCATTGTAAGTATTGTGGAAAATTTTGGAATAGCTAGGCAATACGAATGTATTGATCCTATAAAGGGAAATACCATTGTTACTACTGAATTCTCATATATTTCATGCATTGGTTTTAGGTTTTTAATTCCTTCAATGTGGGAAACCTAAATAAATGTCAAAAAAAATATGATCACACCAAAGCTGATGAAGAGGCAAGGAAAGAGAGGTCCCATGTTTCTATGAGAAATTTAAGAGAAAAAAAAAAGCAAGGGAAAGAAACGTGGAGGCACATGGCGGTGACGAAGAAATTGAAAGTGTGAATGCACATGGCGGTGACGAAGAAATGCAAAATGTGAATGCACATGGCGGTGATGAAGGAATGAAAATAGTCGAGGATCACGTTGATGAAAGAAATGAGGAACATGGAGGTGACGAGGAAATGACAAATGTGGAGCAAACTATTGGTGAGTAAATAATTTTTTATATGTTTATCATTTACTTTATAATACTTTACTATATATATATATATATATATATATATATATATATATATATATATATATATATGATTTGAAAGTGAATAAAATATTATAAATCTATATTTATTTTTATGCAGGGTTGACATCCAACATCCAACATCCTACCACAGTTAGCAATTTACAAAGATTAATTGGAAGCTGCAACAATATCGTCATTGATGGTAATTTTTTGGAGAATTTGGGTTCAAGTAAAATTGAAGAAATGGGACCACAGATGCCTGATCATACAGCTCGTTATAGAGCAGATAAGATAGTAAAAAAATATTTTGAAGGTATTTCTGTCATACAACAAGCTCAATTGTTGCATAAATTGTTAAAGCAAAAATGTCTAAGAGATGAAACTACATTATTGGACATTCAAAGTGCCAAAGAGGCTAAGTCAAATCAGATTGTATCACAAAATTTGACCTCGGTCCTTGCATCACTTGCAAAAAAATGATCTCACAATTTCATGGTTGCTCGTAAAGCAATTCTAACAGGGGTTGTGGCAAAAAACACTACAACCAGTCGTTTGTTGTCTACGACTGCAAGAACGTTAAAAACATCAAGAAAATTTTTATGGAAGCATAAAAGGCTTCGGGTTCAGTTAGATGAGGATGATGAAATTGCATGTTGGGGTGTTATCTGTAGGCAACCTTATCAAGATAGACTTCCAGATAATGTGAGGGACATGGTGAAAGAGTTTTGGGATGTAAACTCGTGTGTCTTACCAAATGAAAAGGATGTTGTGCGACATCGTATATCAAAAGGAAACTATGAAACTCATGCCAAACACATAACAACAATCACTCAAGAGGAAATGTTCAAAACTTTTATGGAGAGTAATGTTGATGTGAAGATTTCCCTTAGCACATTTGTGAAGCTTAAACCATGGTATTTCAGGCCCATCGTTGTTCGCGACACATGTTGTTGTCGATACCATGTAGAATTCAAATTATATTATGAGACATTTCTAACTTTTGGCATGCAGTGTTGGCCAAATAACCCCCCTCCTTTGAGTGTTCGTGAATTTGTATCTAAGATATTATGTGCACGAAAGAATCATCAAGTATTCTATAAGAAACAATGCGTCGGAGGTAAAAAATGTGAGGAATGTTCTGATTTGGCCCTTTTTAATGCTAACTACCCCATTGATGCAAACGATCCTCAATTGTCAAATTGCATTGTCAAATGCAAGAGATATGTTTATGTTGACTATACTGCAGTTATAGATTCAACGGCAACATCAAGAAAGCTTAATTTGGTTGAAAGTGATATCTCTTTGACAGATTTTATGAATTTGTTCAGGGATCAAATATATAAATATATCAAGCACTCTCACTCAGCACGATGGAAGGACTTACAGTTCAAGCAATCACGAGATGTATTTCCAAAAGGGACAATATTATCCATTATTGATTTTGCAAAAAATTACACTTTCACTCCGCAAAAGGAGATACAGAGTGAGTATTATCATTCAGATCAAGTATCTATACTTGTGCATATTATGTATAGACATGCAGAGCTTGATGTCGATGGTTTTGATAGCAATGAAAATAATCATGAAGTGATTAAGGAGTATCATTTCTACATTAGTGATGATCGTACACATGATACATGTTTTGTCCAGCATTGTTTTGGTATGCCTTTTCAAGAATTAAAAAGAAGAAGGGTCACTTTTAAAGAACATTGGGTGTGGTCATATGGTTGTGCTGGTCAATTTAAATTGGCACAATCATTCTTATGGTTGTCTCACCTTCATAGAAACACGGATGTTCGCCACACATGGAGATTTTTTGAAACGGGACATGGAAAAGGAGAACATGATGGTGCTAGGGCCTACGTGAAACGTGCACTTAGGAGATATCAAATGAATCACTCTGCTTCTCACCTTGCAAATTCAAATGATGTTGTTAATTGGTGCAAACAAAATTTGTGCCATGAATTCAATGAAAGGATGGGTAATGTGAGAAGGTTTTTCTGGAATATTGCAATGGGCGATGTTGATAGATCAATGCCACATAATTGTACTGCAATCCCAAAACCAAGGGGCTTACACTCCATTAGGATTAAGAAAATGGAAAATATACACGCAATCGAGAAACGGAAGTACTCTTGCTTTTGTCTTGCATGTATTGATGATGTAGACTCTTTGGATGAGTGTCAAAACCAAACTAACAAATTTGTGAAACCATGGAGACACCAAGAATTGACACCATTGCCCCCATTTGGAAATATCAACAATGTAGAGCACGACAATGAAGCGGTTGTGATTGACAAAGATTATGATCGTGTTTTTGATTTGGTTAGAGAAGGTGATGTATTTGCAGTCATTGCACCGACAGACAATCCAGAAAATGTGCATTATTATTTATTGAGATGCACTAGGTCAAAAAGCACATTGATGCAAGAATTTAATGACCCGTCAAATTATACGTATGCAGTGGGTTCAATGGTTTTAATGGGACATTTCTTTGCAGAAGTAAGGAAATGTAAAGACCATATTCTTTTTCAAGACTACGAGGCAGATGTTATATGTGCTCAATATAGTCATTTGGTCATAGCATCCCGATTGCAATTGAAGGCAGTGAAGAGTAGGAAAAATTCCAAGCATCGTCAATCGAAATTGTTGATAGAAGATCATAATGCCATTCTTGAAAATATGCCACTGGCACATTTCATATGATTCAAGAACACATCAAGGTTGATGAATTTTTTCTTTGATTCTAGGGTGGGTGGGTGGGTGGGTGGGGACAAATGAGCTTCCACCTTCACGTGGTTGGCCTCATCAGTAGAGAATATATATAATTCTCAAAATTAAGAGAAGCTCTTTTTAACAACATATCCAATGATAACTCAAGGCTCATATTTAATGAGCAACTTCACCATTATATGTCAATGATCTCTAATCAAGAGGAATAGATGTCAATTTCAAGTTGAATTGTCCTTGATGCTAGTTACTTTAATACCATCTACTCCAATATCTATCATCCATACTTAAATAAAGAAATAATTACTTGTCGAAAAATACATCACACCACATCGTTGATGTGATGAGTAAAATAAAAACCCTCTACATGCACTCCTACATATAGAAATTAACTAAAAACTATGATCATGGTCAATTCATAAACCCTTCCGTAGAAACATGCTTCTCACACTCATCCATAAGTATATCATCACCACTAATCCCTACATTCTCCCTTACACATTTTCCACCCTTATCCTTAAGTAATGCTTCTAAGCTAAATCATTTTCAACAATGACCTTTGAGAACCAAATCCATAAACCTACTCAAAAGGTTTTGTCTCCAGTGTAGGAGCACCAAACCCAATCAAGAGCGAAAGTTTATCCTCTTATACCTGCACATCAAATCTTAAAATCATGTTGACAAAAAGTAAACTAATAACTTTAAATGTTATAAACTTTTTCTTACTTAAAAATAATAATTAAAAATAAAAATATATACAAAAATATTGTAATTCCAAATAAGATTACCATACATCTCATCTCAAATTGTAAATGACTATATCAATATGTTATTCTGTCTAACATAAGATTTTGTCCCTTAAGGATAGTTATATATTTTGTTTTTGGTCTAAATTGACATAAGTGTATGTCCCTTAAGGATAGTTAGGTGGTTGTCTCATTTGAGACAAAATATTATTTTCACTATTATATTATTTTATGTTTGGTATCTTAATTTCCGTTATGTTATTGTCTCACTTGGAGACACTATCATTTTCACTTAAGTGCATTGGGCAAGGATATTGATTGATACAATATAATATTCCCTTCATTACATTGATAGATATTAAAGACATTGATTAATATTTCTGGAGCAACTTTTCAATTATCTTGATATATAAACTTGGTCCCTTGAGGACAATGGGGCTACTTATTGTCTTTCATGTTGTTATATGAATTGACACCCATCTTGGTTTGTTTGTGGCAATGGTGTGACAATGTCACATTGATTGAATTATGTTATCTCCATTAAGGTTTACCAATGTTATATTCACCTTTAAATTATTCAATGTTTACCAATGTTACATTATTCAACTTTAGTCATTTCAATGTCATGTATGTGGGAAAATCGTACATAAGTTATATAAAATACATTATAAGTCAAAAGCTATTGAAAATGTACTTGATTTTTAAACAATTACAACTTGCATGAAGTAGTTTAATGATTTTGTATAAACTTTTGACATTAGTGTCTATTTTATTGAAAAGAGTGAGATTTATCCCACTTAGAGGATTGGCATTAATTCCATGTCTAGCAAAACTCTTCAACCTTGGTCATTATAGCTGTGAATGGAAAAAATGTTCATCAAAGTAATGGAAACTCATGAAATTACAAACTAGATCCAGATTGATGAAAGAAAACTGTCTCAAACTCCAAAAAGTTATCAGAGTTGCAGAAGAAATGTGGTGGCTAAAATCAATAAGTCTTTGTCTTAAAATGAGGGATAAAATATGTCCTTTTTCCACCGACATGTAAATGATAGAACCCACAAAAATAATGTAAAGGAAATCAAACTTGGCAATGGAACGTCTCAAGAGTTCAATGAAATCAAAGAGGAAACCAAGGAAAACTTTGAGAAACTCTATACTAAAGGATATAAGATTATTCAAGTGACAATGAGTTTCATGCTAGAGGACATTATGAATCTCCTAACAACTAGATTAAATGAGATGTTAAATCTAGAAATAGAAGAAAATGAAATAATAGACACAATCTAGGGTCTAGCACCAAACAAGGCTCTAAGTCCTGGTGACTTCTCTATTCACTTCTCTATTTGATCTTTTACAAATATTTGATCTCATTGCAAACTTATAAGCCTTAGGTTATGGTGATTTCTTCACTGGTATTGTGGAGACTCTTTTGGTTTTGTGGATACTCTTTTTGCAGAAGCCTTTTACTTGCTTGTCCCTCAACAAATGCAAGTCATTGGAAGTTGGCTTATTCATTTCATCGGACAAGGTTGTCCATTCACTCTAGGCATATATGTTTTTCCATTGAAGCTTTGGGTTACTTGATCTGTCATAAGAGCATGGGGCTTGTGAAAGCATCACATTGCCTAAACCTAGTGTTGGTCAGGTGGTTAATGACCATTTTTCCAATAAATTTTTATGATTCTTTTTTGGCCATTCTCGAGGACCAAGTCTCTTGGGAAAATACAATGGAATACCTGGATACATTCTGTTATGCTTTCTGCTCAAACATTCAGTTGCACAAAGCCCTATTACAAGTAAAAGTTGATGTGCAATTTCAGATTTGCCTACTGTTCAATGCTGAGCCTAGATTCGACCATGGTGGGGTTTCAAGTTCTGGGTACTCCCTTTGTATTTCAGGCTTACACCAAAGAATTGTGGGTAGTGGTGGTGTAAAGGGCGGAAAATAAAATTGATAAATAGATTTCAAAAGTTGTCCATAGCAGCTAAGTTTAAGACCTACAACAAAACTTTGGCAACAACTCATGTCCACTACTACTCTTGTTGGGTACTCTCTAAGCTATCTTAGCAGCCTCTGGAGAAGGGTTGTAGGAACTTCCTTTGGACTAGCAATTCGGGATTGAATTAACACTTAGGGAAAGTGCAAATATCCCCTTTCATCTGGGGTTAGTGCATGTTAACCTAAAAGGATAATGTCTAATGATCTAAAGTAAAAAATCTTCAACCATACCCTGCAAAAGACTTCAAATATGTGAAATTGTTGAAATCTAAGAAATTATGAAGTTATTCATGTTTATGTGCTTAAACACTTGAGAACAGTGAGTAAACTTCAGATTTACATGTTAAATTTCAAATTAGAGTTTTCTCTTTGTAAATCTGTTATAATCAACTTCATATAGGTGACAAAAACTTGCAGACTTGCAAGTAAGACACTCAAAATCTCTGAAATAAAAGGTTATTTTGATGTATTTTTTAGACTGGTGCCTCAAGTCCATAATGAGTGTGGTAAGAAACAAATAAAAAGATTTGATTGGCTTGGAAATATACCCAAGGCCAATCAACTCTTAATACTATCAAACCACTTGCAAAATTCAATGAACACTTGTGAAATTGGTTTCCAAGAAAGTGATCATTCTTGTTACCAAGGTTGTTGACGTGTACAATGTCTAGTACATCAGATAGAACCATGAATACCGGGAGGACATAAAGTCACTGCACAAGACCTCTCTCCCACACCAGTGAGTGATAGATACAATCATGTGATTGACAATAGGAGGCACCAACACAAGCCTCCAATGAACTCTACAATAGGAGGCACCGACACATCAATTTCATTATTCCCACTGTCTTCAGAGTTGTCAATATGAGTTATTCCTGCTAAGGGGAAACTCTTGCAAAAACCTACAATAGATTCATCAAGGTCAGTTGCAATGGATAACATTACACATTATCAAGGTAAAATTTATCCATGAAATATTCATGCCATAGAGTATACATGTTCATACCTTTACATATGGGATCACCGAATGTATAGCATTTGTACGTTGCAACATCATGAAACAATCACCACCTACACAGAGGTCATGAGAAATTGGCAATTCCTCCACATTATCTTCACTGGAGATGAATTCAACAATTTCTATTAGGTTAGAGTATGATACAGATAAAACAAATTTCAAAATGGATAAAAAGAACTATGTAGTATACTACAAGACTATTATTTATATTAATAATTATTAACATAAATAATAGTAATTAAATACACTACATGACTAAATATTATTACTTGGGTTATAAATGTAATAATAGTGATTAGGTATACTACAAAATATTTATTACCTATAAGGAATTTTCATCATCTCATCAGGTGAGAGCCACTCAAACCCTTCACTGTTCGTAATTGGAATCAAGATTAAAGGAGGCTATGGAATAACGTGAACTTGACCTACAACATGGAAAGATGTCAAAGCCTGATCACCTATAATCATCACCTGCATAAAATGGAAATCCATGTCAATAATGGTTCAAACAAAAGTCCATAGATGGCTTATTACACTGATATCAAAGTATCACGTACCAAATCATGTGATGACTCTTTAAGTTCCCTAAGGACATCGACAGAGTCAGCTTGAATATTGTTGGCATTCTCACATTCCACTTTTGGTCTATAAACAAGGGCAGTATGATTTATCCAAGTGTATCAAAAAACTATCCTTGGATATCTGACCGGTGGTTGATGGGAAAAATATCATCCTTTGAAATTGACAGAAAAATACCATGATCATCACTTGCTGAAAAAGATCTAGGCATCATCACATAGGTGAGAAAAGTACAAAATGACTAGGCATTTCCAGATACATATGAATACATTTGAATTATAATTATAATTATAAGCTTCATAACTTGAAAATTTTAGGTTTTAAATATATACACAAAATGGCTCCTAGTGAACAACCAGTTCACAGAAGGTCAATTACCAAAGTTAATGCAAAAAATAATGAACTCATTCTTCATTATGTACAACAAAGGAAAGCGCAAGTGCCTTCTTTCAAATTTGTACTCAAGTATGGAAATATTACAATCTAGGGATTTCAATGGCCCCTCCCAGCAGTTTGAGATAACATACACATAATCACCTGAATAACATACAATGCTCTAACTCATCATCCAACAGGAAATAATTCTAGAACACTGAGACATGAAGTGTACTTGGAGTTATCATCCAACATGAAAGAATTGCTCAAAGCATTGTTAGAGTCTTCTGTCATCAAGACTCTCATATTGGCAATAACCTGGAGGAGGAAATTGGCAACAAGAGACTTAAAACACATCTTTGCATGAGAGCCAAGGACAGCCTAAACAAGTGTATATTCAAGAAAACAACCCTCTATGTATGAAAACTTCTGACTTACATCTGGAGACACACTATGAGTGCCATATTTATCATCCCAATACATGGTGTTGATTCGGTACAGTTGCTGTATACTCAAAACCTAAAAACAGCCAAAATAAGAATACGAATATTAGTTAATGAAGACACCTAAAGGAAACAACCCCTACATTTTGGAGTATATTATTAATAACATATATCACTCATTGGGCACAGATCATGTGTAATTTCATCCAAGGATTTCTTTGGCTTTTGATGTATGACCTACTCCATAGAAAAGAGTGCAAAAGAACATGTTAACATTGTATGCAACTACTGGAGTTGAATTTAAATTTACAATAATTTCAAATACATTAAAATTTGGTGTAAAAAGAACTAGGATTAATATTTTTGTGGTGGGGACTCTACTTACAAGAAATCCTACTGCTTGTCTGATATGCTTGAGTTCATCCCAAGTTGTACCTACATACTGCATTAATTCTGTTTTAGGTTAGAAAAACATAACTAGAAAAAATGAAACATAATTAACTAGCATGGAAGAGTACAAGCATGAAAAACAAGAGGAAATGACAGCTGATCAACCTCATCTGTTGTTGTAGTAGGATGATATTGACACATGCCAAAGCAGATCAAAACTGACATTGATAATCATCCATGGTGAAAAATAACACAACAGTTGCCACAAGACCATAACACAGCCACAAAACTTGAAATAGGACAGATGACCAGGATTCACTCGAGATGCTGCAAGAGGAAGGAATAAGATGATAAGATATTTGAGTAACCACACAGTTTCAAACCATACATGACAAAAAAAAAAATGGTATTCCAATACCTGCCATAACCAAATAATTTGATCACCAGAAGCTCAGTCACAAGGAAACTATGTTCAAGTAAACAAAAATGATCGTTCAAGTAACCAAAAATGATCATTCAAGTAACCAAAAATGATCGTCATGCCATTGGTCATTTCTTACTATCGCAAAAAATGGTGACAATTGATTTACAACTAGAGCAGATCAATCTCAACCTTCGAACTGGAACACCAATGGCTCCTAGTTTTTTGTGGGCTGCAAAGTCAAAATGAAAAGTTTATATATATATATATATATATATATATATATATATACAAGTTTGGGGACAAACTATAATCCTATAGGATAATCCTGTACACACCCTTTAAGGAGGGTTCCATGGACAAACTAAGCTCCTTCATTTTTGATAAACTGAATAGACAAATTGAAGGAGCTTAGTTTGTCCATGGAACCCTCCTTAGAGGGTGTGTACAGGATTATCCTATAGGATTATAGTTTGTCCCCAAACTTGTATATATATATATATACAAGTTTGGGGACAAACTATAATCCTATAGGATAATCCTGTACACACCCTCTAAGGAGGGTTCCATGGACAAACTAAGCTCCTTCATTTTTTATAAACTGAATAGACAAATTGTGCAAAGAACTTCTAAGAAATTGAAGTTGTCCACAGAAACAGAAATGGAGTTATCGATGTAGAATTCTATTTCTTCTTGAGCTTGACAATATGTTGTATGGTTGTAGCTTTTAAACATAAATTACATTGGGTTTGGAAAGCTATGATTGAATGTGAAGGATTAACAATTTCTGACTTTTTTTGCGGGGATATGATGACATTCCAAAGGAAGACTCAGATTCCACCAAGGTAATCAAAAGTATCAACTAAATTGGCCTATTTTAATGTGCCTTTACTTTTTAGATGTTTTGTTACGGAGAAATTTGAATTTGTCTGTGCTGATAAAATTTTGGAGAACATAGTAGGAAGGCATTTCTAGAGTCTACTATATCTAGAATCAATAAATTTGAATCATTTTGAAACATAGGATTGAAATGAGTTGATGTATTCCATTGATATAAATATTCTCTCTGTTTTTTAATGTTTTCAATAATATACACAACCTCTTCAAAAGCTAGGGAGTTGTAAATTTTTTCTTAGGTCTGAATATTCCATTGTTAGATTCAGAACCATGAAATATGTTTGGAATATAAATCTAATCAACTGCATGAACATCTGTTAACAAGGGATCAAATGATAATTGCATTAAGATTATTGATTGACCACATAGTTGAGAATTACAACAATCATGTATGGTAAACCGTAGAATAGATTTTAACAGTTCTCTTGATTCAACTCTATGATTCAATTTCGGAGTAAAATTTTAATTTCTAAGGTTTTTTTTGGTTGCTACGAAGCCATAAGATCTGAGGTGTCTCTCAGGAATTTCACCTAACCTTGAGTGTAAAGAAATAAGGGTTTGATCACCTTGATATATGTCCAAGGAATTGAAACCTAATTTAATTCTTTAAAATATAATTTCATTGGTCCTTATCTGGGTGAGAATGCAGGAATACACTTGAAGACTTGGAAGTGGAAATTCCAGATTCTCCACCATGCCTCATGAATGCATAACTTCCATTGGTATTCTTGTGAGTTGTTTCATAAACTAGGACTAACTTTATCATGTTTCTAATGCACACTTTAAAATAGAATCCAGTAGGAAGTCGACGCCACTCACATGAGTTACTGCACATGTGTAGTGTAAAATAGAGGCCCTTAGGTAGTGGACACCACCCACATGAGTTGTTGCAATGAGAAACAGAGTTTGATGGGTACCCCAATTAGCCTCAACTTAAAACATAGAAAACTTGCTTCAAGTGTGTCCATGGGTAGTACCAAGAGACCAAGTTGTGTAGACAATGGAATACACCATTACATGATTGGAGGTAGATTTCACTATGATGATCCCATATTGATTCATCTAAACTGTACATCTTGACTGCATAAGATGTCATTTCTAATGTTTGTATATTATGTAAGTCCTTTAATGAGAAGGGAGGCATTACACTAGAGAAAAACTTGAACTGGCACTACCAATCCCGAAGAGCTAAGATGTTGTGTACCTAATAAGTTTATCCCACCAAGATTTGATTGGTATAATTATAGACTTGGTATTGACTTGCTGATGCAATGTTATTTGTACAAAGTGGAGGTGACAACCTTCATAAATAAGTTTCTTCTTAGTCTCAATCAGCCTAATGAAGTGACCCTTATACATATAATTTCCATTTTCCTGTTTGAATTTATGTTCATCTAAAAATGTGGAATAACATATTATCATCATTTAAGTCATTTCACTCAATATCTCTTTCCCTCTCTCTCTCTTTCACACATGCATATCACATTGAAACAAATCATGTCTACTAGGGAAACCATTCCTTCATTGAATTCTTCGTCTGATTCTAGTCCTAGTATCTGGGTGAAGGAAGAAATCATTTTTTTGATTCCAAGAGGATAATTTCTTCCAAATACAAGGACAGGGGGGGATTTCTTCCCTACCTCGATTGTATTTGAGTCTAGAAAACATATTATCTATGTAAGGTATATTCATCCTCATGTACTCGACTGCTTGAGCATCAATGGATATCACTTCACCTATTGAGAAAATTCCTATCATTTGGGTGATAGATAGACTTCATATATAGAACAAGGTAATCAACATGCATGCCCAGGTTTGGCCATTTTCTGAGTTTATGGCTGCAAATCCCTCATCCTTATCAAAATATGCAGTAGAGTCCCTTTCTCTTATATTTATAGATTCATCATCATTAACAAGATCTGTAAGTGGATCCCTTAACTTCAAAACACTTTTAGGATTGAACACCATAAGATTCAATAGGATGCTTTGGTAATTTTGTGTGTCTATGAGGTCAATATTCATAGGATGGGTGGAACTTTTGATCATACTCTCTTCTTCTGATACACCGTTATTTCCTTATAGACACAACTAACTTATTGATTACTTTGCAAGTTTCTATGAGAGATGACCTAAAAAAATTGAATTTCATATATTCCAAGCAAGGATAGCCTCAAAGTACTAGAGTTTTCTTGTATTTTTTAGTAGGGCTAACCTGTGACTTTGTAAGTGCTAGAGTTTTCTTGTATCCACAGAACAACCCTAAAGCCTCATTTTGGGAAAGGTATATGATATCAATCTTAAATTTAGTGTTGTTGGCAGTTAAGTAATGTGTACACCATTCAAATAACACGTCTCTGCATGGATGAAAATGCCTATAGACATATACCAGCCATCAAACAAGCAGCTACATTAATTTTGGGCAGTTCTAAGCTTGTTTTGGATAGCTTTATGGATCGTGACAGTAATAAACCTCTTAATTATGATTTATGTGCACATTGGGAGCTATTTTGTCTAGTCTTCTAGGTATGAAAAAACCCTAATCTCAGAATCTGGGCATGAACAACAATTTTTAACAATAAAAGATGCACAGAATACCCAGAATACCATGAATATAAATTGAGTATTATGTATATAACACTGAATACCCCTAAAACCAGGAGGTAAACCTTTTAAGCTAAAGCTAAGACCAATGATTAGAAGACATGACACAGGAATATCCATACATGTGTCCCCTGTGGAAATTGTGAAACTAGAATTTCCTCAACATGTGTATTCATGCCACTAGCCTATGTTTCTTCCTGGTCAATAAAATCCGTATCATCAAAGTTGTCATCATTCATGAATCTGGTATACTGCATAAATTCCATATAATTTATAGACATTAGATTTGGAGAATAAAAAAATTAGTTTTCATATAATAAATTGAAAAATATTATTGCATACTTATGTACCATGCCTCTGTTTTGATTTTGTCTAGCGATGACTCACTTATAATTATCTCTACAGTATGTTGCATACTGTTGAAGCTCTAATCGAGTCATGCTACTCAAGCGATCATCAGAATAATCATCAAATGGGATTTCATCCATACTGGTTGAAGATGACAAAGTATTTATGCCGATTTCCACCCCTGCCAATGTAGCCCCAACAGGCTCTTTTATCTCTTCCCTCACCCCTCTTGCTATTTGGGATGTCATTTCCAACTCCTCTGGAAAAGAAACGACTATAGGATGTGGCTATACTAACCGAGGCATCGGACGCCTATACTGAACATCTCGACGTGCATCAGGTCGTTCATATGTATGACCTTTGCTAGCACCATAGAAACTGGATTCTGTATCTGTATAGTCAGGGTGCATGTGAAACCGGAACTCTGCAATCAACATCTTAACAAAATACTGTGGAACCTCGTCATTATTAGGGAACTTCCCATATGCACATAGGAACCTAGAATAAATATGGTGTGCAATCAGTGGATCATTGAATCTTACGATCTTTAGACATTTTTTTATCTTCAGGCCGCAAGTCAAAACATGAAAAGACCATTTCTTTTGTGACAACTTTTTTTATTTCTTCAAACTTGTGGCGACCAATCAGTGACAATCACCTCCTATGCATCATGTCATGAAAAATATGGGTTGATGGTCCAACCCCAAGATATGTCTCGATTAAACTATTCAAATTGTGCAAAACAATCTAGAGACACTGCTGAGAACCAAAAGAGATATTTGAAGTGTCAAGTTATGCCTGCAATCTCAATGAATGCTCCTTCATCTCTTCCATAGTCAACATAGCGATGTTGTCTTCCTAAGGAGTCTCCTTGGGAACATCTCTAGGATGACTATAAAGAGGATTATATCTTTCATTGTGAGCATACTGATGCACTCGACGACCTCTCCTTGTCTGGGGAGGTGGATTAGGATCAGCAGTAGCAAACCCTATAAGAAGTAAAATGCATGTGCAAGTATTAAAAACTATATATATAATTTATCAATCAAATTATAAACATTTAAATAAATTGTGTTCATTATAAATACCTGATGGAACCTCTGCATTATCATGAACATGGTGAGAAATAGAAATAAAGTCTTCTAAACCATCATTATTGTTAGAATGTCCAAAAGCCCCTATAGGAAACCAAATATTGGCAATCACATGTAATTTTACACGAAAAATCATGTAATTTTTCACAAATAAAACAGTCATGTCAAACAAAAATTCTAGTCAAAATGTATGTAAACAATCTCTACCTGGCGATGGCATATCTGAAGAATAAGACACTAAGGGTGTCCTCTGTGGTTGTCCAATGGCCCCTGTAGACCCACCCTTAGACAGACGTCTATCATTTTGAGAGCCACCGCCTGTGCACAACAAGATCTTAGAAAGATCTGTGTAAAAGAAGTTTTATGTTTATATAGACTTGAGCGTGAATTGAATGACAATTGAATTTACCTAACAATGACCTCAGGGAGTGAAGCTGCATAGTAGCCAAGATTGCTTCACACTAAAGCTGTGAACCTGTGCCTGATAAGAATTTTCCACAGATTAATAAACATGTCAAACAAGAATTCTATTCAAAATGTATGTAAACAATCTCTACCTGACTATGGCGTATAAGACACTAAGCATGTACTCTGAGTTTGTCCACCGGCACCTGGAGACCCCTCAAATAGACGTCTGTCATTGTGAGAGAAACCACCTGTGCACAACAAGATCTTAGAAATATGTGTAAAACAATATTTATGTTTATATAGACTTGAGCATAAATTGAATAACAATTGAATTTACTTGATGATGACCTCATGGAGTGTTGTTGCATAGAAGTCAAGTTTGCTTCACCCTGAAGCTGTGAACCTATGCTTGATAAGAATTTTCCACATATTAAAAAACATGTCAAATAAGAATTATAGTCAAAATGTATGTAAACAATCTCTACCTAGAAATGGCATATAAGACACTAAGCATGTCCTCTGAGTTTGTCCACCAGCACCTGTAGACCCCTCAGACAGACGTCTGTCATTGTGAGAGACACCAGCTGTGCACAACAAGATCTTGGAAAGATGTGTAAAAAAAGTATTTATGTTTATATAGACTTGAGCATAAATTGAATAACAATTGAATTTACTTGACGATGACCTCACGGAGTGTTGTTGCATAGAAGTCAAGTTTGCTTCACCCTGAAGTTGTGAACCTGTGCCTAATAAGAATTTTCCACATATTAAAAAACATGTCAAACAATAATTCTAGTCAAAATGTATGTAAGCAATCTCTACCTAGCGATGGCATATAAGACACTAAGCGTGTCCTCTGAGTTTGTCCACCGGCGCCTGTATACCCCTTAGACAGACGTCTTTCATTGTGAGAGACACCACCTGTGCACAACAAGATATTCGAAAGATGTGTAAAAGAATATTTATGTTTATATAGACTTGAGCATAAATTGAATAACAATTGAATTTTCCTGATGATGACCTCACGAAGTGTTGTTGCAAAGAAGTCAAGTTTGCTTCACCCGGAAGCTGTGAAGCTGTGCATGATAAGAATTTTCCACAGATTAATAAACATGTCAAAACGTGTCAAACAAGATAAATATATTTCAAATTAACAATCGAATATACCTCACTGCATCACATGTCTTCGTCTAGCAATGATGGTAGATGTCTTTGGATGATCCATGTGTCCTTGTTAAGACAAAATGAGAAATCAACCAGGTTAATCATAAACTTAGAGATGTAGGCACATGAAATGCAAGATTAGAACCTATTCTAGCCTAAATTAATGCTAGCAAGCACACTTCAAAATGTAATAAAACCAAATCAAACAACGAGGTAAACTAACACCACAGGATTAGATTAGAATTGGACCACAAGATCATATCTACCTTGTTATACCTTGTCTTTGATGTCTTATTCTGGTAGAGGTTGACTAAGCTACTAAAGCAAACTACAAAATGCAAGAAAAGGAAATCTGGAAATGACTTTCAAACAACTAATCTCTTAGAAATCTTCTATAATCAAAAGTGTTATATTGCATATATATAATACGATGTTCTAATGCCAATGGAAACGAGAGGATCAAATGTCTAAACCTATAAGAAATAGATTCTAATACTAGAAATGAAGCGATCAAGACTAAGTATTCTTATGCAAAGAAAAAGGTAGAGATACTAAAAATCAATTGTTATTGGAAACTAGAACTATATCATTTTGGTGAGCATAAACAATCTAAGCCCCTATCCTGATGTTGTTACTGTGCATGTTTCTTGTTTGTCCCGTGGGATAAGCGTAGAACTCCCTATCAAGTTGTTTTCTTTTTTTATGTTAATATGTATTATGGTTCATCGTCTATTTGGTCTTTTTGAAGGACAGTTGTATTATGACCTGAAGTCTAAAGAGATTACTAATTTTATTTTTAGAAAGATGTTTAAGATCTTTCATCATCAACATTGTTGTTGAGTTGGTAACAAAAGTGATGTGCTTTACAATTAAGCTGACTGGTGATTTGCCTTAATGGGTGTGCACATGTACTTGATACTTAGAAAAACAGTGCATGTATTATATTTTTTACTATTTTCAAATAATAATTATAAAAACTAGAATGGATCCATACTAATACCAAATACATTAAACATCAAGATCAGGGATCTATGCTAGTATATAACATTCCTTTTGGAGTCAAGACAGTTTAGGGAATTGTCCTACTCATATGGGACCAACGATATTGAGTTTTTTTAATGCAGTCATTCTATGTCATGGATTTGTAGTTGATTAATTCTATGTCATGTATTTGTAGTTGATAAACTGTCATTTAAGAGAACTCCTATGACAACCTGCATCTCTTAAATTTTGAAGAAATATCAGCTACATCATCATTTGATTTCAAAAGTATTAAGCGTGGTTTAGTTGTGACATTAATGATTAATATTCTAAGAGAAAAAGTGAAGTATTGACATTAGCACAAGCACGAGAGTTCATGTAGATAGCATTCCTAATATAAATTTTGTTGGTGTCTTGCAATATCTGAGAACAGTCAGATATTTAATTCATCACAGTTCTTGCAAGTTGCAATTATCATGGAAAATCCATGGAGATATTGTTACAATGAACCTATGAAAATATAAGAAAAAAAGGTTGGCATACGAAGGCTTGAAAGAGACAACACCCTCTTGAAGGAAACCATTCAAACCTTAAAATTGGTCAACTTTGAGACAATGAAAGGAATCTATAGCTGGAATAATCAAATGGGTGGCACTTAGCAAGTGGCCTCCCATCTTGACAGACTCCTCTCAGAAAACATGATGGAGATCATGGGATTATCATGGATGAATCTATTATTCCTTGTGTTGGATCAGACCACTGGCCAATGCACTTCAAGTTAAACTTGAGGGAAGTGCCAAAGAATCGACATTATATGTTCAAAAATTTTTGGTTGGATCATCTTGACTTCAATGACAACTTAGCCCCATGGTGGAAAGAGGTGGAAATAACAAACAAAAAGGAGTTCATTGATGTATAGATTTCAGCAGATACTAGAAAATCTAAAAAGCAAGATGAAATAATGGAATCAAGAAGTATTTGGGAATATCTTTGTAACAAAAAAGAATCAAAGGTAAGTATGGGACAGTTGTAGCAATGGATTATTTTTGAATGACTATTAGCATCCCTTATCAAAGAGGAAAATTACCTACAACTATAGTTGGGTACAAAGAAAGGAAGGAAGAGACACTATGGAGGAAAAAAACATGAATTAACCTCATCAAATCAGACATTATATGTTGATTTGATCATGGTTTATCTTTGGTTTTTGTATGGTAAGTTTGTACAGGATTTAATTGGAATTTTATTAGAGTAGGGTAGCCTCCTTTGAATCCTTTTTTCTAGTTCTCTTTGGTAGGTTGTATGCCAACTCACTATTTATATTGTTGCTTATTTTCTCTAGTCTGATGAGAAAGGGACTGGTGGTTTTCTTGTGATTTTGATAGGATGAGAAGGTGAGGGATAGCATAGTGATCTACTACAGAAAATGTATGAGAAGTGATCTTAAAATTTTTAATACAATTATAGAATCTTTTTTCTATTGAAAAAAAAAAGATCAAAGGAAACTTTTATTAGAAGAGAGACTTAGACATAGAGGCAAAGCATGCCCATAGATGCATTGCATTGATTATTTAAAGGATGTAGAAGATTATTATCGTAGTCTCCTAGACCATGAATTTAGAAAGTATGGGACCTTTGGGAAATCAATGTGAAATAAAAATGTACATTTCATCTGTAGTAAGAGGGTTATTATTTTCTTATAGACAATTACTACAATTCATTTTGGATGAGGGGAGATGTTAAAGACTAAGATTTCTCCAATATCTTCCTCATCTTCATAGTAGTTATCCTCTTCATTAAAATATTTCATCAAAATATATTATCTTGGAACAATTTTGGTTGAAAAATTTGAAAATGATTGTAAAAGTAGTTAATGTCAAACTTGAAAAGTAGAAAAAAAAATCTAAACAACCCCGAAGCAGCCCCCAGGTCTGTAGATCAAGTGGTGATAGAGTGTATTGTTAAGGCACTCCTTGCGACGTCATGTGTTCAAACCTTGGCTAGCATGTGCCCCATGTTGGGGGGTTGTGAGGGTGCACCTAGGGGCATAGTGGTAGCAGGAAGGAATCAATCTCGTGTCACACGAGTACAAGCCCCACCCCAGTGGTCAATTCCCCCTATTAAAAATTAATCAATCCTGAAGCAATGGTAGAAATTGTTAATATCAAAACAAGGAAAGTCCTTCCTCAAAAACAACAATTGAATTTAATAAACAAAGAGTTATCAAACATCCATGGAAACAACTAGACAAAGGATGGATGGCATTTGATTCATGGAACATCAAAGAATAAGTAGACATGAAATTTCAAGTATGCATATATAGATAATAGAAAAGGAAGAATGGAATAATTTAAAGCATTCATTTAACATGAAAAGTGAGGATTAGGTGCCTTAATACTAGAAGGTGATTTCAAAATCCTTATAGATATGCTAAAAGGAAAGAAGAATATTGCAATGATTGCAATATTAAAAGCAACACTTCTTCCATTTAATAAAAGTGGATTCTTTTATGAATAAAGATTAACAACAAATTTGTTAGAAAACCAAGCTATCTAATCCAAGAAAGGAGGAATTGTGTGTGTCAAAAGCGAACTCATAAGCGAAAGAGATGGTGAGAGGAAGGCACTCTAGGACATCATAGATGTTGGGAATCACCCATTCAAAGAAAATGCAGGTGGAGATGGCATGGCATCTCCACTTCCGGTTTATGCAATTCAAATTTCTAGTTCAAATGAGTGACTAGGCATTAAACCAAGACATAATACGATCTAACACATGTGCAAGAGTCATCTAAGTAAGGAGTAGGGTAAGTAACTAGGAGATGGTGTCTTCAAAGTTTCAACAAGTTTCAAATCCAATGGAAAGAAAGGATAATAAGCCAAATGGCACTTTCATGGAATCAAGACTAATCTATGAGGATCACCTCAATATCTAATTCTTACTTCTCTATTTTTCTTTCTATTTTGTTCTCATTTGTGTATGCTTTCTTTTTCAATCTAGATTCATCCTAAGCAATTAGAATCAAAATTGGCCTTGACAAACTCAAATGGGGATACAATATCAATGGTACATTCAATATAATGGTAGCTTATCTATTAGTAGCATGGAACAACATTGAACAATAACAAAAAATAGGGGATTAGATTTGGACATGGAGGTTGTGGCCAAATATATCCACCTTCCTCTAGCTAGTGGAAAGGAGGAAAATCTTAACATGGGATCAAATAATAATCACAGGATTTGAAGGCCCCTTGTGGTGTTACCTTTGCAGGATAAAAGAGGAATCCATGGAACATCTGTTGAACCAATGAATTTTTGTGTCAAATATATTTGATATAAGTGAAACCCTCTTTCGGAAAACCAACAGACACAGGGATAGTATAAGAATGACTAGTGAATTCTAGAAAACAAAGGCATTTAAAAACCCCATCCTCAATCGGGCATGGAAGCTCCTACTAAAATTTATTCTAAGGGAAACCTTGAAAGGGTGCAATAGCAAAATATTTAAGGATAGGTAAATGAACAATAATCACATCTATATTAAAACCAAGCATGACAATGCAGAGACCCTATGATAAACCAATGGAGTGAACATTATTGTAAGTGTCAACAAAATGAGATCAACAGCATGCAATCCTAGGGATTTAGAACTAAAGACACTAACACCAGTTACACATGCAACAATAGCCTCATGTATAGAGAAATGGAACCCTCCCTTAACAAGCTTAAAAATATGTAAATTTTGACAAAGTGTGAAAGGGAAATCTTGGACCAGAAGGACCAGAAGGAATTCGGCCTCTAACCCTAACCCTAAGGGAGAATTGATCGAAATTAGATTAGTTCCAAGGAATGGTAGCCAAATTTGAAATTGAATTTGGTTGGGTTTTAGAGAGATGCCCATGGAAAAAGAGAAACCTACCAATGTGCGGTCGTCTAATGGTATGTTCGTCTGGTCAACTGGATTGAACTCGCAGTGGCGGTCCTCTTCTCGTGTCCGTTCACTTTGTTTCCGTGGGTGGTCTTCCCTTCCCTTCGGTGTTTCAGCAAACAGTGTTGAACAGAGTTGCAGTGGGTGGTCTTCCTTCCCTTCATTGTTTCAGCACAGTGTGGGTTTGAGTGAAAACAGACAACAACAGCGTTGAAAATGAAAATGTGTGTGGTGGGGAAATATTTTTGCGTTTATATAGTTAAACATTTCTTGGCCGAGACGTTAAAAGGAATCTAAACTCTCGACTGAGAAACCTGTCCGAGAGTTCAATATAAAAAAATGGTTATGCTCTCGAACGAGAAACTAAAAACTCTCGAGCGAACAATTTTCTAACTATGGAAAAACTCATGGATGAGAGAAATCTAACCATGGTTAATGTCTCACCTGAGAAGTAGAAAAACTCTCACCCGAGAAAATATGTTGACCTTTTTCTCGGGTGAGAAACTGGAAATTATAACAAAAAAAAAGTGGATTGTCACGGAATTGTTTCCCACCTTCGCATTTTCACCCTTATATTAACCAAAACGTGCGCATTATGGATTCCTATCCTACATGTTAATTGACATGGCAGGGTTAGAGCCCACCCATTCCTAGTTTTAAGAAACGTGCACGTTTTTTCAATTTGCTAAACTTTAGCGCGTTTTGTGAATTGATGATTGCACCTAAAGGGTCCCTAAACTTCGTGTGAGGGCCTTGTAATATACACCGGCAGTAGCAGCAAAAGAAGAAACAAAATTGATGGTTTCATCACCACTTGTGGAAAAAATCTATAAATGATGATGATGGTGTTGATCTTTTTTGTTTCTCCATATTGATTTCTTTGTACACAAATCTTTTCCATCTCTAATTGTGGTAACCGAACCAACTCTCTCTTTTAAAAGCCTCTTTAGACAACATCAAAGAAGTCGTCAAACAAGAAGTTTGAATAATAAATGACCCCATGCAGTCTGGTACATATTTGAAGCACTAGTTCGCCATAGATTAGTAAAATGGTGACCACATTCATACCTCGTTGAGGCTAAGAATTGCAATCAGCTGAGCTCTTCCGCCCTTGGTGAGATTGTTGGAATCCGAAATCCCTTTTGCAAAAGAAAAGGTGATGCTGCTGCGGAGATGGCTTGATCCATGGTAAGTCATGGTGGGATTCTATCTCTAATTGAAATATTCCAAGTTGGTTCGCCTGTGACGTTGACGACAATAGCGAGGGCCTTGAGAAATCTATCGACCATTGGAGATTGTGTTAGTGTTGTAGCACCATTGATTAGGTTGTTGAAATATGAAACTTATGTGGGAAAGGAGAAGGATTTCGAGGCTCTGCTGGTATTGAATGATGTTAATAGGGAAATAATTCAAATAGATGATGATAATGCATAGGAAATTTCTTCACATGGTGGGCTCTCAAATCTCATCAAAATCTATCGAAACAGGTCTTTAGAATTGCAGGCTATTAGGTTAACACTTTGTCGAAATGGGTCTTTAAAATTGCAGGTTATTGGGTCACCAGTGTTGAGGAAATTGGACTATGTGGAGGACATAAGAGATCTCATGGAAGAGGAAGGAGAAATCCCAGTTTTAATTAATCTTGTGATTTTTGGTACACCCCATGCATAGGAATATTTTGTAGAATGTTTGCATTTGTTAGTTTCCAAATATGAAAATTTGAAAACGGTGATCTACAGAGAAGGTGAGTTTTAATCCCTTACTCTGTTGTTGGAAACAACACCAAGTCCCTAGGTCCAAGAGATTGCACCGCGAAAAATCCACAAAATCTCTGGATCCATCTTCTCTACAAGCCTTTTGTTGTACTCTCTATTTGTTTAAGCAGCTTACATTTCTTCTCCAAAATGAGTCTTTTGGAATTCAAGCATTGGAATCCTTGGTCATTTTCAATCTATCACTGACAAAAGAGTCAAACAGAGCACCGAGAGAGGCAAGTTTCCCTTAGGAATTTCTGACGAGGCATTGCTGGAATCTACCCCCAAAAAATAAAAAATCGGTTGAAATGGATGGTGTGGAGGCCATAGTTCAATTCAGGAACTCACCCTTGATCCATTTGATCATGCTTCCTCCGATGAATCCAAGGATATCATTCTCATCGAAAAAATGTGGCTTGGATGCAGAAGTTCTCCATGCTGCATCTAAGCCACTATCACATCACGCTTAGGATCCACTGCAATATTGTCCACATTAATACTCTTCCCATACTCTAACCCTTAGGAAATTTTTTTGGATTGATCGAAGCATACGTAAAGGGACCCTTTATTCTTAGACATGATCCCACACTTCTTGAGCACGTCACATAGTCTAAACCACAGCCACATGGAGGTGGAAAGGCCGTCAGCTCCCCAGTTGAAGCTAATCATCTATTTCAACGAATTCAGTTCCTTGCCATGATTCCCTGCGGACACCATAGTGACTGGAATATCCTGAGGTGGAAATGCCTTCACCAGCTGAGACATAGAGGTCGACCTTGAAATTCTACAATAGGAATGAAACCCAAATCAAGATCAATCCAGAAAATGCATCGTACTTGAATAATTTCAATCATTATCCTGAATTCATTTTTACCCGGGCATGCGCTTATCACATCCTGGACCGAAATGATTGAAAGCCACTATAAATTTCATGGCCGAAGAGAATAACTTCGTCATGGTGACTGGAGTCATTGTTGTTGGATATAGTAAGGGCCGTGGAAACGAGAGTGACATCTATAAGGCCGTCTGCACTGTATGGGAGCATTATGGTTAAGAAACAGAGGATTACTATTTATATCTATGATTTATGTTGTATATCGTCCTATTGATTATGTCATATATGGGCCAGCCGTAGTGCTTAAGTTATTATATTTAATGCAATAAAGTGTGAGATAGTATGTGGCATTTTTTCAATTTTTTGTTGTATAATTTTATTTATTTATTTTTAAATTCTAAAAATAAAAACCACTCTTCCAGGGATTTATGTTCCATCCAGAGTGTACTACACCAATAAAAAATAGAATTATTGAATTTTAAAAAATTTTATAATTATTTTCATTTTCATATTATGTTTAATAAAAAAATTTCCAATACTTTATACAACTTTGTAAAAATTATTGTGAAGAAATGCAAATTAATATAAAGTCAAGATAAGTTGAATAACCATCGGTTAGTATATCCTTGCCTGGTTAGTATATCCTTGCCTTGGTAGGGAATAATAAACTATATAAACCAATTATGTTGGAACATTTAAAAAACCCACTATGTCATTCTAGACTTAGGATAAAAGTAATTAATCATTTATGATTAATTTCCTGAGTTTTGACTAGGTAGAATAGGCCAGTTTTGTCTTTTAGTGGACCACATGCTATCCTCATTCACAAAAAAGAATTTGGATAGATTTTGGATAAGATTTCCTTGGATTCTGTCTGATTTATTCCATTCCAGAATTAGAAAGACACTATCCAGTTTTAGTTAGCTTTGTCCTGCTTTTTCTGCTTTCTAGTGGAAAAGATAAAGCTAGTTAACTTGGAATCTTTTGCCACTTGACCAATTCGACCTCCACATCATATATAACCTTCTAAAGTCATCAATACATCCTATTTAACTCACTCATGAGCTGCCATACCATACTTACCAAATTTGTGAGCCTCTAGCACAGTTTTGGAAACTACTTTTGCCACCTAGGGGTTTTTTTGTCTTTTCTAAGCCTTTTCTTTTTGCTCTTTCCATATTGCTTCAAAGCAATTCGATTTTATCCATGGAGGATGTATTATATATTGTTATCATATCAATGAATAAGATATAGAGTGTTTTCCATAATTTATTCTCTCTATTATTCTCCTCTCATTGTCTAAAATATTCCATGGTGAAATTGTCTTATGAATCTAGTTCCTAGTAATTGAAAAATTCACATGGTATCAGAGCTAGCTTGATTCAAAACAATTTCCAAGAGTGTTTTTTGCAGGTATTACCATTACCAGGAGCGCATCAGTATGGAGAAAAATCAAGCCAAAGCTGTGACTCTCACTCCCTTCAATTTCTTTAACTGGAAGGCGCATATGATCATCCAGCTTCGGAGCAAAGGATTGTATAGACTCACTATGGGGCTTGAAACTGAGCCAAGAGTTGTTGCATTAAAATCCAAATGGTTCAATAGGCTTGATGAAGCTTATGGGTTACGTTGTCTCTCTGTATCTCCAGATCTTCTATTCCATATCGATTCTCTATCAACTCCAAATGAAGTGTGGACAAAGCTAGAGTTTCTCTTTGGAAAACAGGACGAGCTCAGAGGTCATTTGTTGAAGATTGAGCTGATCTCTCTTATCCCAAGTAATTTTGATTCTATGGAGGAGTTCATCTCAAAATTCAAGAACCTAGTGCTTCAACTCAAGCAATGTGGTATAGAGAAGAAGGATGAGCAATTAATCCTTACCATTCTATCAAAACTGAGCTCTGAATACTTGGTATTTGTGTCTACTTTTCATTCTATAAGACTTGCAATTCCCAAGTGGAAGATGCCAACCTTGGATGCATTCATTGATTCGCTCACTCAAGAAAAGGACAAGCTGGTCCAAATGAGGGATCAATAACCCTCCAAATACTTTGCACTTGTTGCTCATGGAGCAAAGAGTTTCAAGAATGACAAATCCAAACAGAAGATATTGTCAGATGAAGAGGATTCTGATGGAGATTCCAAATCCAAGAAGATGAAGAAGGAGAATCCCAAGTGTTCTTATTGCTGAAAAAGCACTCATCCTGAGAAATCTTGCTTCAAGAAGAAATTGGACATCATGGCCAAGATGCTTGAAGAGCATAACATAGATGTTCCTGACTTTGCAAAGAAAGAACAAGGCAAGGTTGCTGTAGAACAAGAACTCTGTCTCCAAGCCTCTCCCAAAGGTAATAATGTTTATGCTTTGAGTGCTAGAGTGAAATATAATTCTGATGTCTCTGATATTGATTCACATTCTGATATATCATAATCAGAAACATTCACTTCTTCCTCAATACATTCTTCAGTCAGTTCACCCAAGTCTACTCTCAAAACTAGTCATTTTTTACTGGCTTCTGACTTGTCTTCTAAAAGCTCTTTTCACCAACATTCAAATATTTTAGATTCTGATTTAGAAGATGATTTACAGTATGATATGTAGGTCATTACATATACCACACCATTTACCCAACCTTTGGATGCACAAAAGATCCTACAAACCCCAAGTTCTCCAGTTAAGAAACTACACAATTCTATGTTTTCCTACACTGTGTCACTTGTCTCTGTTGCACTTTTGTCTTGCATATCTTTCATTGGTTGGACAACCATTATTTTGGCATTATTTGGACTAATATTCAACACATCTGGACATGACCCCATCACTCATGGTTCAAAAGTCAAGTCTTCACACTCTCCAGGCTCGCTCAGCTGTCCGGGTGATCTAGTTTCTCAATTTTTTTCTCCTGAAATTATGTTCGATCATGGAGACTCCACATCTTTACTGGTTACTACTCCATATGACTTACATTCTGATATTCCAGAGCTGCATGATCTCATTTTAAATATTAGAAAGGTTCTACATCAGTTTGAGAAGAAAGTACAAGAACTAGTACACCATATTGCAGCTACAGAAGAAATTGATCCTGTTGAGTTCATTGTTTCTCCTTGGGAAGGAGTATGCATAGATCTTCTTTCCATCATTGTTATGTTTTCATATCTGATTATGTATGTTACAACAACAAGAAAAAATCATTTGAGGCTCCTCCATCATCAGAAGATGAGCTTCATAAAGCTTCAACACATGGTTCTTGCCTACACAACATTGATGCACTGATGCATGATCATGACATCCACAATCTCTTCATCAAGTCAGTTACTCAGAAGCAGCCCTTTCAGCTCATTCAGCTCATTCAAATGAGCAACATGACAGTATGAAGACATTAAGCATGTTGATTTTTTAGGGGGGTTTTGTTCCCATGAGGTTTTCCCTATTTCCTCAATTTACATGGACTAGTTATTTTTGTATTGGGGTGACCATAAGCCTTGTTGCTTAGGCCCTATATTTCTGATATTTTTCTGATTCCCATCACATGAAGTTAGGCTTAAGGGGGGTGTTGGAACATTTTAAAAACCCACTATGCCATTCTAGACTTAGGATAAAATTAATTAATCATTTATGATTAATTTCTTGAGTTTTGACTAGGTAGAATAGGCCAGTTTTGTCTTTTAGTGGACCACATGCTATCCTCATTCACAAAAACGAATTTGGATAGATTCTGGATAAGATTTCCTTGGATTCTATCTGATTTTATTCCATTCCAGAATTAAAAAGACACTATCCAGTTTTAGTTAGCTTTGTCCTGCTTTTTCTGCTTTCTAGTGGAAAAGATAAAGCTAGTTAACTTGGAATCTTTTGCCACTTGACCAATTCGACCTCCACATCATATCTAACCTTCTAAAGCCATAAATACATCCTATTTACCTCACTGATGAGCTGCCATACCATACTTGCCAGATTCGTGAGCCTCTAGCACAGTTTTGGAAACTGCTTTTGCCACCTAGGGGGCTTTTTGTCTTTTCTAAGCCTTTTCTTTTTGTTGTTTCCATATTGCTTCAAAGCAATTCGATTTTCTCCATGGAGGATGTATTATATATTGTTATCATATCAATGAATAAGATACAGAGTGTTTTCCATAATTTATTCTCTCTATTCTTCTCCTCTCATTGTTTAAAATATTCCATGGTGAAATTGTCTTATGAGTCTAGTTCCTAGTAATTGAAAAATTCACAACATATAACCATTATAGTAATAATGTGATTACCAAAAATATTAATAATAAAATATATTGAAGAAAAGCTCAATTAATATAAAAAAATATAGATTAATAAAAAAAATTTATCTTTATTAAAATAATTAAAATATATTAATTTTAACTTTGCTATTTATATTTTTAAAAAAGTATCTCCATAGCTTAACCAAGAGAGACTATTTAACGCACATAGACTATTTTTGAGTTGAATACTATTATGCATTTACAACTTAGTTTAGGAGGTATATTTTGAGATTTTATGATTGAAAAGAAATAATTTTCAATTTTATTTTCAATTATTGTATTAGTTTGATTTTACATGTTTGAGGATAAAGTTAAAAGACATCTAGATAATGAAGAAGAGATCAAAAGACATCAACGATAGTTGTTTATCTACAAAAGAAACAATACTAATTGTAATTGTTTGGAATAAACATTGGCTTAACCACATAGCTTAACCAAGAGAGACTATTTAACCCACATAGACTATTTTTGAGTTGAATACTATTATGCATTTACAAGTAACTTAGTTTATGAGGTATATTTTGAGATTTTATGATTGAAAAGAAATAATTTTCAAGATTATTCTGAATTATTGTATTAGTTTGATTTTACATGTTTGAGGATAAAATTAAAAGACATCTAGATAATGAAGAAGAGATCAAAAGACATCAACGATAGTTGTTTACAAAGGAAACAATATTAATTGTAATTGTTTGGAATAAACATTGGATATGTGTGGATAATCCATGAGGTTACGTAAGAAATGATTGATATTTTGTATACTTTATATTTTGATTTAGGGTTTTGTGGTTATTAAATATTGGAAAAAGTTTATATTTATAGAAAAATAATTTAAAAATAATATTTATTGCATATATTTCTATATTTTATTGTTTAAAAATGTTTTAGTCAAAAATGATTATTAATTATGAAAATGTTTTAGGGTACATGAAAACTAAATTGTAAAATATAAGTATAAATATTATTCAACTTCATATTTTCACTTACTTCAAATTGTGATTAAAAATTAAATTTGAAGTTAGCATACATGAATTTAGTTGGTTCTAAAATTTATTCTTTATTTAAGGAAATACAACACAATTGTTAGTATTTCAAAAAAAAAACTGTGTTCATAAAATTATATATACTTTAATCTTCAAATTTTTTTATTATATATAAGTGATAATATTGTATCTGATTCTATGATTTATAAAAAATAAATAATCTTAAATTATAATGTTGTTGTTATATTGGAAAGTATTTGTTACAATACAAACTTTTCTAACCTCTAACCTCCTAACTTGTCAGAACTATAGTGAGTTAGGAAAGCTTATCTTCAAGTTTTTTGAGCATAGCAATAAAATTTTAAAGCAAATCAAATAATTCCTTTCTTTCTTCTTAAAATCTAATTGATGAAAGTTGGTTTTAGGAGAGGTTAATCATCATGGTCGAAACATTAATCATCATCATTATCAAATAAACAATCTTAAATTATAATATTTTTCAAATTTCAATTTTATTTGATTTCAAATTTATTGTTTAGTTAAAGAAATACCACTCAACTTTTGTTATGACATAAAAAAAACTCTGTTCCTAAATATATATGCACTTAATCTTCGAATTTTGATTGTATATAAGTAGCAACATTATACTTGATTCTTTGAAATATATATAAAATAATACTTTTTGAGTTTTTTAATTGAGAAAGAAAGGTATATAATCTTTAGTTGAGCTTTTTTATAAATGAAAAAGATGAAAAGCTCTTAAACTCTTGTCGTTAATGCTATTGAATATTTTGTTAAATTTTTAAAAGTATTCAATAAAAGCAAGCCTATATCCAATTATTTTAGCTAATTAGTAATTTCAAACATGACAATGAAAGATTTATTTAAGTGCTGTTACAGAAGAGCAGAGCAGAAATAATTGTGAGTCGGTGGAGCGATCGAAGACACTGACATGAAGATTCAATTGTCATAAGGGGGCTTTTTTTACGTACAAAGTGCTCCGAGGAATATTGGTATTTCGTTGCTTGTCATTGATTGCCTGCCTGTTATAATTTGTTTGAAAAAACTTCGTGCTTTTAGAGAATATGGATTTTGGAGGCGGGCACAATACTGCATGTCAAATCATTTTCTATTGGCTTAATGCAACAGTACTGGAATGGTAATTATTTGTTTTCTTTCATGTGTTTTCATCACCATAATCACTTCACCAACTTCTGAGTTTAAAGCTATTTGCTTCGTTTGGATATCACACTTCTATAACTTTCATGGCAATGAAGCTTTAATGGCAGCAAACAACTCATTCTGTTATTTAGGAACCTCCTGGCATCTACTCTGTTACATGTTTTGTTCTTAATATTCATGGCAGAAGATCATTATACATGGACAGAGTTGGTAGAGCTGCTAGTGAGCTCTATTGAATGCATCTGAATACTTGTCCAGCTAAGATGAATGGTGAAACTAGGAAGGTCATCATAAAAGAACAGAAACTACAGTGTCCTTGCAATGACAATTATGGTTCATAACTTCAAACCATCAATAAATCTTACTAAATCTACATTGCATCTAAACAATTAGCGTGCTCATTTAAAGAGCCATTTAACAAATAAAAGAACGTTGGTTTCATTTGGGATATATGGTGTTTTTATCCCAGCCTTTCAGGTGAGCTGGTCAATGACATTTCTGTGATGTTCTACCTGTTTTATCTTTTGGCTATTTTCTTTCTCTATAAGGAAATTTACAGTGCTCAATGAACAGTTGTGTGTTTGCATATATTGGTACTGGAGCAGAAACTACCGAGTCTATGAATTGTGCATAGTTTTAAATAAAATTGAGAAACTGATCTTGTACTTAAACATAACTTGCTACATCAGGAAATGGCGCAGAAGATGACTTGTTACTTCAGGAAATGACAAATGCCTGTAGCTAGCTAGCATTTGCTGCATCAGGAAATGGGTAGCATTGCATTAGGTTCGAGTCTTATAGCTATCATTGCTCCACATAAATTTTCTTTAATGAAACTCCTCAATTTCTCAACTTTTCTTACACTCATATTAGCAATACAAGGTTACAACATACTAAAATATGAGCAAGACGTGGTGACAACATGCTAAATCATTACTCTAAATCACACACTAAACTTACACAAGATGACAACCAATTCCATGTGACAACCACACCATACAAGAAGTAGGAGTTATTTCGACACTCCCACATAGCTAGTGCTAATTATGAATATGTCATTTTACACATTTCTCATTGGCCTCATTGGCCTCTTATAGTACATAAGGTAAACCCTAGTTTTTATAGGGCACAAGGTTAGTTAACAATAAGAATAGAACATGGGTGAGGAGGATAACACTCCATCTACAATCGCTTGGGCTAAACCCAATTAACATGCTAAAAATTGTTAAGTTGGTCACTGTGCTAATTAAAGTCATGCTGATAGCTTATTGTGGAATGTGATAAAGCTATTTAGCATATAATTTTTGACAATGGCTCAATGACTCTTTATTCTAATGGGTCTGGCTCTTTATTCTAATAGATTTGATATAATTCAAATCTTAAAAAAAAGTATATAGTGTTGTCTACTTTGGCTCGCACATGCTAACCATTGCTAAATAGTGTTTATAACTCGAGCATGCTGTTGATGCCTAATAATCTATTGAAGAGAACACCATTTACATATCATAGCACATTATCAACACTCAACACCATCCAATCTTTAAGCTTTGCTTTGTGGTCAAAGCTTTGCTCAACACTTTCCAATCTATGCAAAGAAGTCTTCAGGATTGGAGAAGAAGTGTGAGGGCATCGAGGTCCATTATGACTAGAATGGAAGGATGTAATGAGAATGAGCATGAAGATCCTAAATGAGTTGAATTTCTTTGGTTGCGTGTAGCAACCCCTATAGAGTAACTACAAGAATTGTTGTAACATAATTTGAAGTTAGTAGTGTACTATGGGATGGCTAAACAACAACTTGTTGATTTCATGAGTTTTCAAGGCAAAATAGTTTTCTCCTTAAATTATCAATGTAATACTAGTTGAGAGAAAAGAGTAGAGGATGAAGGTACGAGCATGCTAAATTTGTTCTAATTTGTCTCTTGACTTTTTGTTTCTTGAGGTGTCAATTTGCTGGTACAAATTAGTGAGGTAGAGGTAGTTAACTAACTAACTAGAAACTTGTGAAGTTGCATAAAAACTACATGAGTTAATGTCTTGCATCAACTAGTCAAAATATGCCTCTGATGATATCATCCACAAATGAATTTGGTATGTCATTGAAAAAAATAAGGATATATCACTGACAATACAAGGCACCATCCCAAAAGGACTATACAGGGTGCCATATCTCATTTAAAGATGATGCTTGAGAGGTGGGTCATGAGTGTAGAGATCTTAACTTGGAGCTCCTCATTTTCTTGAACCAAATGCATTAGGGTAGTTGAAGGAGGAGAAATTGATTGGATATCAACAATGATATCATCTACAATTAAAATTATTTAGTTGGTTAATGAATAGAACTAGCATACATTGGAAATCCAAGGCCCCATACTATTCAAGAGTAATGCAAACCATATCTAATTAAAATTGATGTTAGTAAGTTGGGTGACAAGTTTAGAGTTCTTGAATTAGAGATCCTTATTTTCTTAAACCAAATGTATTGGGATAATTAAAGAAGGATAAATCAGTTGGATATCCTAGTCCAAGTGCTCATGTCTAATCTTGAATTTGGTTAAATAAAGAATATGGGTCTCATCTTAGGCATTGAAAATGAAAATGGTGACAAATATTTGTTATTGATTCCTTAATTCAAGAAATTATTTCTCAACTTATCTTTCATATCATGAAAAAAATATCAAAGATGGGTATCCTCAAATATTGTTACATGAGTGATTTGTATTCGTAAAGGGGAATTAACTTCTTTCATTGTGTAGAGACACTAAGAAATATTTGATATAGAACAAATCCATTGAGTTGGTGATCCATGTCTTGAGTGTTGAGATATGAGGAGCCAACTCGAATGTTGAAGATAAGAGGTGATTAAATTGCAACTTTGTCATGAAATTTTCTAACCTAGATTCTCAAATGTATTGAATATTAACAAAAACCATTAAAATTAATGTACAATAATGTGTAAATAAAATACACTATGGAAATACAAAAACCATTGAAATTAATGCACAATAATGTGTAAACAAAATACACCATGGAAATACAAAAACCATTGAAATTAATGCACAATAATATGTAAATAAAAATACACCATGAAAATATGTGTGTGTGTGTGAGAGATGTAATACCCCTTGATTATTTTTTATTTAAAATTTTTGAAGTTATTGCAAAACAATTATTATTTGCAAGAGTTATTTAAAAACTAAAAAATACTCACATGGGATGTGAGTGATACTTTGCACAACAATTATTATTTTTATTATTAATAAAAAGAAAAAGACACTTGGAGAATTCAATTGAAAAAGGGGACACCACCACGAGACAAAGAACAAGTGTAAAGAAAGCAAGAGATATTTTGTCAATCAAATCCAATCTAAAAGCTCAACCACCACGAAAGATCCTAAATCATAGGGATTAAAGGATTGATTGAGATTTGATTGAGATGGCACAAGACCTAGGCCAAAACTATAAATTGGTGCACTGGGATAGCACAAGACGTTGTGTTGTGCATGGAGAGATTATTGCTATGAGGGCAAGTTGTTAAGTATTTCTCCGTTTGATTGTAAGTTCATCAATGGGAGTTTGTTACAGAGGAGAGAGTGTTGCGTTCAAACCTTGCTTGTGAGTTCGGTTGTGCATGGTGATGATCCAGCTCGGGGGTGGAGTTGGGTTAGTGGTTTGCTACCCTCTTCTATGGTTGGGAAGAACTGATTCTCGAGGTATTCTTTCTCCATTAAATTCAAGTAAATATGCTCTTTGGTAAATATGCTCTTTTCATATGGGTTGATAGTTGTTGATTCATAAGTATTTTATTGGAATTATTGCGGTCATTCTATTTCAATGTATGTAGGGAACCATGATGGCATTACGTTAGATCTTGTATATATCTGCTAATTACATTAGAAAAGAAAAGAGAATGAATGTTGAAATTTCACTCTTCTTCATGTGTATGGTTATAAGAGTGACAATTTAATTGTTAACTCTGTGATTTAACGGAGGTTATGATATTTTTTTGGAGAAGTACTTTAGTTAGATTATCTGCATGGAGAGTCGCACAAGTTTTGTAATAGTCTTCCTTATAATCCTGTTCAGGAAGATATGATGTGGAATTAAGGGTTAAAACCATTTCATTATGCACTACGTGATATGAGATTGGATGGATTCTAAGGATTGTTTCTGTGATTTAATTTTAATTTTACAAGAAATTATGTAAATTATATATCCTTCGTGTAGTGCAGAGATAAGATCTATGTCATATTTAGTAAAAGAAAAAAATGATTATTATATAAACAATTTAGATCCACGCTCTCATTAAGGATAACGAATCCATTTTAAATTTATAAATTGATAGGAGAAGAAGAGTTGAATCCCAGAGACTGAGCAGTATTATTATTGCGTATATGATATATATACTTTTTGGCTAATCGAACGGGGATAATAGTCTGGTATATTCACTGTGTATGATCTTTGTTTCCTTGTACTTGTATTATGAAAAGAAAATAAAAGTGTGTTTATTTAAGAAAAAGGGTTAGAAGCATTATACCGATTGTTGTATGCAATGACGCGTTAGGAATTGATATATCCAAATCGATTCATGAGACTTTTACATGACATAGTAGTATTGCATTAATGAAAGAAGAATGAGAAAGTATTAGTTCATTATACTTGTTTTCACCTCTATTAAAATACTTACAAGTCCATGTGTTGACATCATATGACCAATGGGAGCATGAACTTAATATATATATATATATATATATATATATATATATTAAGTTGAAAATGTAGGAGAGAATGTAATTGCTTATCCTCTAAATTAGTTGTTAACTGATAAAAAAACAAAGATGATCATTATGGTGATCTTAAGCATTTATTTAATTATAAATGTTTACAATGATAAAGGATAAATTACTCCCTTATGTTTGAAATAAGTGGATCCTTACTTAAAAGAGAGAATGAACTTTGTAATTAAAAGCTGGTTAGAAGGAAGTGGAAGTACCTTATTCTTAAAAAAGATAAGTTGGAAATGAGAAGAAGGTTTTCATGATGTTAACCCAGTTAATTGAATGTAAATCGGTAAGTTTAATCCAAGTAGATTTTCAAAGTAATATTAAAAAGGTATGATTTGATTAACTAAGCATAATGCATAAAGGATCAATTAGATAAATATAAATCCTTCCATACTGTTATGGATGTGTTTATGTTTGATGATAAAGTAACCAAAGGTGATCTATGATTAGGAACATAACCTTCACCTGGTTGAGATCTTAAATAATTACATGAAAACACTATAAGTTAGATGGATCCATACGTTATATCTATGTGCACTAACAAAATTAATGGTTACATTCCTTGTTTAGTAATTATGGTAACTAACTTATTGTTTGTCTGATGTTGTTTGTAAGTAAAGTTTTATACCCCGTTTCCCTAAGGATTCATTGAGGATATTGGGTATGTTACAAGTGGTATCAAAGTTGATGTTGCAACACTGAGGCCTATTTGGGATAACAAAGGAAACAAATAAATACAAATTTCTGATGTGCTAACAATTGAGTGGTGTTTTCAGATAATGGAATTCAACAAGGTAATGACCAGGAAAGTCCTTATGTCCCTCATCTTGACCCATTCTTATTTTAAAAGATGAATGGTAGAAAGATATACAAACTAATTGCTCAATTTACTAATGTGGGTTTGAATATGACATGATGCAGTACAAATGAAATAAAGTCCCATGGTAAAATGAATCACTATATTTCTTTACCTAGTCATTATTATTACACAATGAACATAATGTAGTTTTGGAATTTTGGCATAAAAAGAGATGCATATAACATGAAAATATTGGCATTAGGCTTAGGATTGCTTTTATGAAGTCTATATAGATGCAAGTGAATTTTGCAAGATTTTCTAGACTAAGAGTCTAAAGTTATAATTGTTTTCATTAATGGTTGTAGATAACAAATGATAATAGGTCAAGGTAGTGTTGCCACTGATGTTTGATAAAAGAAATCATTTCGTCCTTTTTGGGCCTTTGTTTATATAAATGTTATAAATTTGGAGCATGAATATAACTACAGAACATGTGATAAATCAATAGATGTGCTTTTATGTTATGAATAGTGATTCCAAGCTGTCACATAAGCATGCTTATGCATGTAGGTAATGGTAAGATTTCAAATATAAAAAATAATAAGTTGAGGATATAGAATACAAAATTGTTTTCTTGATGGTGCTAGCAGTGGCATGAACAAATGATTGATATTAAGAAACATAGTTATGTTATTGTTACAGACTCCATGAGAAAACATAGTTTATGTATGGAGGTAAGAAATGTTTAAGTATTAACATTGAAGTATTATGTGTTAACAATATTAGTTAAAATGGAAATATGATTATAATTAATATTGTATAGATATTAAAATTAAATTATACATGGGGAATGGTGAGTTTTAAATTCTTATTATCTTCGCCCGATTATGAGATTATGTGGAAACAAAAAGAAAATTTTCGATAACTGGAATTTTACTTTTTTATGAGAAGTTGCACTAACAAGTAGTTTTGGTAGATTGTCACTGTCTGTGTGACTTTTTGCAAACAAGAACATTATAAATTCTTATGCATAAAATATGGTGATTAAAAATCATATTATGAGGGTTTTGAATAAGGATAAAAAATTATGGACTAATGTATAGTGATAGTTAAATCATCGAAGTATATTAATGATTGATTAATAGTTGATCGATAAATAGATGGATCTATTGATGATGGATTAATGATATGATGATGTGATTGACTATCTGTGAATTTGTTGCATATAAAGAGAACTTTGTGAAGAAGATAAATAATGGAACTAGGATGAGAACCAAGTTTCCATTATGTGACTAGTATTGAATACTAAATAATGTGATCATTATTATGGATCCATGAATGAGGAAAGACAATATCGAGATGGAAAAACACCAATTGGTGAAATGGATGATTCATCCCAAACATGCTAATGTAATTTTCCTAAACTCAAGCAAGAGAGCTTGAGTGGAAAAATAATGTAATTTTCCTAGACTCTTGAGCAAGAGATCTTGAGTGGAAAAATAATGTACTTTCCTAGACTCAACAAGAGAGCTTGAGTGGAAAAATAATGTAATTTTCCTCGACTCAAGCAAGAGATCTTGAGTGGAAAAGAAATAAATTTAGGCTTGCAATGAATGGTGAAAGAAGTATAAATGAAAATTAATATTAACATAGCACTTATGTGAATTTAAATTTTGACATCGTAATGTGAATTATTGGGAGAATTATTGCTTTGTCCCTAGTATATTTGTTTCCCAGCTTAGGAGTGGTAGCAGGTTTCAAAGATAAATAAAAATCTTTTCCCTATGGATGGAACGTTGCAGCCATGCATTCAGTCGAGCATGACTTCTTATTCCAAGTAAGTAATCTTTTAATTATTGTCTTTATTGTCCATAACCATTTGAAGTAAATATGTGATCTTTTATTATGAATCGTTGAAATTAAGAAGGTGGTTATCATTGTGGAATATCACGAGTCTACAAGAATGTCAAATGATGGTTCTTATCGTTTATGTATATGTATATAGTTTGATTTTAATCTAAATTTATCAAAAAGACAATAGTGATTACATCTTGAATGTATCGACATGGATAATATGGATTGTATAGATAGATAGGGTCAATCCGAAACATTTATTGAGCAATGCCAAAGTTTTGAGGAAATAAACATAACTAATTATACCTTTAAGAATTAATCGCTCATGATTAAAGAGGTAGATTGTACAATACATTGAATGATTAACCATAAGCAAAGTATCAATGTAGGAAAACATAATGATGATGGCTAGTTCGTGGTTAGTTTACAATGGCCATAATATACTCTTTAGGAAATGATCATTATATATAGTTAATGGACCATAATTTAACCAAATATATGATATGTCTTTTATAATACATGTAGGGTTATAGTCTTAAGTCTTACTTGTTAGTTGTTGTTGGGTCAAGAGAGGAGACTATCCATATGCAAGGAGTGTAGAGAACTTTAAATTTTTTCTCCGTGACGTGAGTTTCATGAAAGATTGAGTTGGATTATAAGTTTGATCATCTTACAAAAGGTAGTTGATTAATTATTGAAGGACTTAAATACCAATAAATATTACACTATTTTAATTGTTAAAAGGAGAGTAAAAATAAATATAAATTATATTTATGAAAATTGTTTTTACAAAACATTGTATATGTTGATACTTAATAAAATACTCTAGCTCCTACATAGAAAATATTTGACTTACTATATATAGAAAAATGACCTACCTTATATGGTTATGAGACATGATGTTTTAGGAATTAGTAACTTAGTTGTATTTTGGCTATATGTTTAAGAGATTGAAGTTATGGTCAATGATTAAAGAAATCAATGGGAAACCTAACTATAGTAGCTACACAAGTTATATATATTGAAAATGTAGGGTCCCTACCCTGAGTTAACGTCATAAATCACTAATTGATAAAGAACAATAGTTTCTTTTTACATGAACGAATTTATAAAATCCTTCACATGATTCATAAGACTACATCCTTATAGTATAACTTTCATGAGTGATTATAAAGTTAAAATAATCAATATAACTAACATTTATTTTTGGGTGTGCTTAGGATATAACTTATATTTTATACCCTAAAGTTGCATTGAGGGTGTTAAAAGTTGCTTGAGGTCAACCAAAATTTTTGCAGATCTTAAAGAACTTCAAAGGAGTTCAATGTTGGAGATCATGTGTATCTAAAGGTAAACACAAAGAAAACTATCTTGAGCTTGGGAAGGTGCTCCAAGTTAGCACACAGGTATTGCAAATCTTTTTGAAGTGTTATCCAATATAGGGATGGTATCCTAGCTTGCACTTCCCCCCTTTTATAAAACTACACAACATATTTCAAGTTTATTTGTTAAAAATATATGTACATGATGCTACTCATATAATTGATTGGAATATGATTTAGGTAGAACCCGAGGGCGAGTTCCAAACAGAGCCTTTGTGCATCCAACACAGGATGGAACTTATGCTATGGAATCGAGACATCGCTCAAATAAAAGTGCAATGGAAGCACTTCATCCCCGAGGAGGTGACATGGGAAATTAAGGATCAAATGCAAGAGGCTTATCCTTCCATGTTAGGGAATGAGCAATAAAGCTCTGAATAAAGAACACCGAGGACGGTGTTAAAAATAAGGGAGGATAAATGTAATACCCCAAGATCATTTGATTATTTTTTATTTAATATTTTTGAATTTATTGAAAAACAATTATTATTTGTAAGAGTTATTTAAAAAATCAAAAATACTCACATGGGATGTGAGTGATACTTTGCACAACAATTATTATTTTTATTATTAATAAAAAGAAAAAGACACTTGGAGAATTCAGTTGAAAGAGGGGACACCACCATGACACAAAGAACAAGTGTAAATCAAGCACGATATATTTTGTCAATCAAATCCAATCTAAAAGGTCAACCGCTAGACAAGATCCTAAATCATAGGGATTAAATGATTGATTGAGATTTTATTTAGATGGCACAAGACCTAGGAAAAAACTATAAATTGGTGCACTGAGATAGCACAAGACGCTGTGTTGTGCATGGTGTGTTGTGCATGGAGAGATTATTGTTGTGAGGGCAAGTTGTTGAGTATTTCTCCATTTGATTGTAAGTCCTTCAACGGGGTTTGTTACAGACTCCGAGGAGAGAGTGTTGCGTTCAAACCATGCTTGTTAGTTCAGTTGTACATAGTGGTGATCCAACTTGGAGGTGGAATTGGGTTAGTGGTTTTGTTGCCCTCTTCTATGATTGATAGGAACTGATTCTCCAAGTATTCTTTCTCCATTAAATTCAAGTAAGTATGCTCTTTTCATATGGGTTGATAGTTGTTGATTACATAAAGTAGTTTATTGGAATTATTGCGGTCATTCTATTTCGATGTATGTAGGGAACCATGCTGGCATTATGTTAGATCTTGTATATATCTGCTAATTACATTACACAAGAAAAGAGAATGAATGTTGACATTTTACTCTTCTTCATGTGTACGGTTATAAGAGTGATAATTTAATTGTTAACTATGTGATTTAACAGAGGTTATGATATTTTTTTTGGGAGAAGTACTTCAGTTAGATTATTGTTGTTACTTCGGATATCTGCATGGAGAGCCGCACAAGTTTTGTAATAGTCTTCCTTATAATCCTGTTAAGGAAGTTATGATGTAGAATTAAGGGTTAAAACCATTTCATTATGCACTACGTGATATGAGATTGGATGGATTCGAAGGATTGTTTCTGTGATTTCATTTTACAAGAAATTATGTATATTATATATCCTTCGTGTAGTGCAGAGATAAGATCTATGTCATATTTAGTAAAAGAAAAAAATGATTATTATATAAACAATTTGAATCAGAGATCCACGCTCTGATTAAGGATGACGAATCCATTTTAAATTTATAAATTGATAGGAGAAGAAGAATTGAATCCCAGAGACTGAGGAGTATTATTATTGCGTATATGATATATATACTTTTGCGGTAATCGACGGGGGATAATAGTCTGGTATATTCACTGTGTATGATCTTTGTTTCCTTGTCCTTGTTGTATTATGAAAATAAAATAAAAGTGTGTTTATTTAAGAAAAAGGGTTAGAAGCATTATATCGATTATTGCATGCAATGACGGGTTAGGAATTGATATATATCCAAATCGATTCATGAGACTTTTACATGACATAGTAGTATTGCATTAATGAAAGAGGAATGAGAAAGTATTAGTTCATTATACTTGTTTTCACCTCTATTAAAATACTTACAAGTCCATGTGTTGACATCATATGACCAATGGGAGCATGAACTTAATATATATATATATATATATATATATTAAGTTGAAAATGTAGGAGAGAATGTAATTGCTTATCCTCTAAATTAGTTGTTAACTCATAAAAAAAATGGTCATTATGGTGATCTTAAAGCATTTATTTAATTATAAAGGTCTACAATGATAAAGGATAAATTACTCCCTTATGATTGAAATAAGTAGATCCTTACTTAAAAGAGAGAATGAACTTTGTAATTAAAAGCTGGTTAGAAGGAAGTGGAAGTACCTTATTCTTAAAAAAGATAAGCTGGAAATCCGATGAAGGTTTTCATGATGTCAACCCAGTTAATTGAATGTAAATTGGTAAGTTTAATCCAAGTATATTTTCAAAGGTCATATTAAAAAGATATGATTTGATTAACTAAGCATAATGTATAAAGGATCGGTTAGATAAATATAAATCCTTCCATACCCTTATGGATGTGTCTATGCTTGATGATAAAGTAACCAAAGGTGATTTATGATTAGGAACATAACCTCCACCTAGTTGAGATCTTAAATCATTAGATGAAAACACCATAAGTTAGATGGATCCATACGTTATATCTATGTGCACTAACAAAATTAATGGTTACATTCCTTGTTTAGTAATCATGGTAACTAACTTATTGTTTGTCTGATGATGTTTGTAAGGAAAAATTTATACCCCATTTCCCTAAGGACGTATTGAGGATATTGGGTATGTTACAAGAGATATTTGGGGAAGACTGACTCTATTAACATGAGCCATTAAATGCAATGAGGTCCATTTTGGGACCTATCCTTCTTTACCTTAAGTCACTACCTATTTCCTTTTCATAATGTTGACCGATTGATGAAGACAACTTTCATTAAGTTTGTCTCTGTCAAATATATGTTCAAAATATTCCTTTATCACTTAACATTTGAACCTAGACTATGAAATCCCTTAAGATGCATATTAGTATCTTCCCCTAATCTTACAAAATGATGATTACCATCATTTGATCCACACTAAATAAATAAGAGACCCAACAATGTATTGTATAAATATGTTTACAATTTTCTAATTACCAATGAAGAGGGGAGTTTTGTGTGGCAAACTTGTAATTGTGGGTTTTTGGATGACTAGTAATTGACTTGGTGAAGACAATATTACTCTTGATCCAAAATGATAAGGTGCGGGATGTTTCCTAATTTTATATGGGAAAATACATATTTTAAACATTTATTTAAACCTACTTTACAAAAAAATATATATATATCACAAAAAATTATGATTCTTGGGGTATTCAATGTATTGTTGCAAATTTGTTTATAAATTCCACTATGGGTAATGTAATCAAACCCCATTAGATAATTTTTTTAGAGATCTCAAAGATATATTTTCATTGGTATATGGAACTCATCCCATCATGGCTTGTAGAGTGAGGAAATGATTTTTTCAACTCAAAGTAGGGTACTTTCTTTTTGTGTTAGAGTCCATTGGTGATTCAAATGACAATATCTCCCAAACTAGGCAATGAATGAATTAGTGGAAAAACCTTTCAAATGATGTATATGTAATCTTCTAAACCGTCTAAGATGGTATGGAAATCCCAAAATGAAATTATATTTGAAGATACTATTATCCCCTTGCAATTTTTTTACAAGGTCATATAATGATTGGAGATTTTAAGGGAGATTAATAATCCTAAAATGTGTAGATAGTTTGGGAACCTATAATTTAAAATTAATAAGTTGAATGAAGCTTTGAAATTATGAGGTCTAGAATTAAGTTTATGCAACCTAAACCACTATGTTTGTCATTTTGAAGCTAAAACCAAAAAATCACTCATACAACATGTAGCTCGAAAAAGAGGCAGTCCTTCCAAATCTTTTTAAATTTATTGAATAATGCACATGTGCAAACAACATGCACGCACAAGCAATATGCACATTTTTGTATTCCATGTATTCATAAATTTGCAAAACTTCCATCACCGTTAACATCGATATCTATGTTATTTCATAGGAGAAGCTTTCATATTAAAACTATATAATGACACATAAATATGAATTGGGGGTTAAAGACCCCATAGAGAGGGCATGTTTTGTGGGTGGAGATCTTGTTCATAGTGCATGAGACCTAGGAGGTTAATTTTCCTACTTAAGGTACCTTTATTTCTTTTCAACCATGGTCCTCATGTGACCTTGGATAAACATCTAGACACATTCCCAGTGCACAATTTACTCATTGATGGTGCCCATGGAGCCCTTGGAGGTGATTATTAACAAGCAAAGGTCAAATGTGGAGGTTTAAGGACTCATCCATGGTGCTTGAACCTAAGAAGAAAGGTTCAAAGCCAAAGGATTTTATTTCCTTATGTTGACTATGGTCATAGAGTCAAGACCCATCCATGATGCCCAATACCAGATAATGACACCCATATTCAATTTGGATGTCAAGGACTCCCTAGAGGGGGTCATGTTGTGGATTCTAGGCATTGTTTACGATGCTTAAGCTTGATAATGTTCAATAGGGATTAAGGTTGTTTTTTCCCCCCTTAACAATGCTTATGCCTCAACACACATTTCCAATACATAAAGCCTACCCATGGTTCATGTATCCATATACGAAGCCAACAACCCCTACAAATTCCTTGTGTGCCAGTTTGAGAACTTAGTCAAGGATCTTGATCTCAAGAGTTTTTAATAATATCCCAAGACACTAGTTTTTATTCTTTTGTGATAGTCAAGGAATTGCAAACCATCCATTTCCCTGTGTGGCAAAATGAGGACATGTTCATGGTGTTTAAGTCTAAGGGGATTTGTTTAGAACCTGAGGATGTTTTTTAGTATCCTCTAATCAATTCCAAGGTCCTTAGGATTTTTTTTCAATACCACAACTATGGTCAAGGCCTCAAGACTCTCCCACAATACATGAAAGATATTAATGGCACTCATATCCAACTATTAGGGAAAATACCCCATTGTGAAGGATTGTATCGTTATGTCTAGGGTTTGTTCAAGGTGCTTGAGCCCAATAAGGATCAATAGGGATTAACACCCTTGACCATTTGGCATGGTACATACCCATTTTCAAAGCACACAACCTATCCATGATACTTGTATCTATAGGGGTCCCACCTTAACTCTCTTATTTTAGTAGTTAGTCATGTTATGTATGATGCTGTAACCTTTGAATAAGGCCAAGTAGTTAGTAGTAGACTATTAATGTAAAAAGGGTATCGCTATTAATTAAGGCCCACTAGGTAGTTTGTATGCATTAATTATTGATGAAGTCAAGTAGTTATGGTTTTAGGATATTAAAAGCCTATTTAAAGAGCTAAGTGGCTATGGATTATTTTGCAAAGGATTATTTTATTGGATCTATGCTCAAATAAAAGGTCTCCCAACCTTAAGAGGCATGTAACATTTCTTCCTAAAGTGGTTATCATAATACAATAGCTAATTTTGTAGTATTTCTCTTGTATGTTTCCTTTGATCAATTATTCTGCAATATAATCTTGTGTTTAATGCATTGATTATCTCTATATATCTTGATGTTGATCTAATTTGCAGGGTCAATACCATCATAAAGAAAGAAATTAAAAAGGGTAATTTGTTCATTTGCTCTCGGAAAAGAAAGATTTCTCCTTCCTTCAACTAGTTTTCATCGAAAAAACAGAAAAATTGCATTTCATTTAGCTTAGTTGTGCACTTTTTTTTATTTTACAAGTCTACACTTAATGCATTCACCTAATCGTATAAGATAAAATCAAGCAATAGCCTAAGTTCAAATTTTATAGAAACTCGTGTGATAGGGTAGAGACGTGTTTCAACATCTTTAAACTTAGCAGCTATCGTTATCTTCCTGCACTGCATCCTGGTGACTTGCATTTATTCCATGTACTAGTCGGTATATCGAACGTCCTTTCACGTACCTTCGGGTATATAGAAAGGTACTTCACATACTCGAGGGTATATAGAAGGTTCATGTCGTACTATTGTGCATTCGACAACACTACTATGGATTGGAGCTCCCACGTACCTTGTGTATATCGGGAGACCCCACTAGGATCCTGAAACCATCCGATTCAACCATTGGCCATCTTGGCGTGGAAATACACCGAGAACAAGACTTTGGGAGCTACTACAAGCTGTACTTCCAGGTAATCGAGTAATACAGTTAGGGGTACAGTCCTAATCCTCCCTGGTTAGTGCTCTAAAATATTGGGTCGATTATTACTGTTAGAACCTGTAGTATATCGTGAGTTGTGATGCCTTGATACTCCCGTGAGGTTCTAGCCCTTAATCCCACCTATCATATAAGTTTTCTTGCGGCTTTAGCTTGAGTAGGACTTGAAGTGTGTTTTTTCTTTAAGAAAACTTTTAGGAGAAGGATTTCATCAACCCTCCTGGATGAACAACCCTTAAGGAGATCCTGTAGAATACTAAATTTTCCACCTGAATATCCCCTTATCCAAGAGGAGAACTAAGGAGAAACCATGGATTAAACTATTACATCTGAATCACGCGAAGAAGGAATTCCTATCCCTGAATCAGGGGGGGAATTTTCTCCTCCTGTAAATCCACCTATCACTGATCCTACGGGACCATTGTTGGTGGAAACCTCCTTCGCATGACACATCTTTTCATCACTCGCTTGAAGGTAACCATGGAGCTGTTGATTTGATCTACGCTCAACCCCTAGAGGACTCGGTAGAAACTTCTTTTGGTCCAACCGCATCATTTTGGGGGACCTCCTTAGGCCATGTCATTTCTGATTTTGGCTTACCTCCAATTCTGGAGACTCCACCACATCCGCATCCTACCCGATTTATTCCGAATGAGGAACTTCTCGCACCAATTCACGAGATCGTGGCTCGTTTACAGACACTTGGAGAGCGGGTAAGGCACCAGCGTTTCCCTCCCTGATCCACTCTGGAGGTATCCATTCCTTAACATAATTCCCCTATAAATTATTCTACTCTCCCCTCACCAGGAATGTCCGTGCCTAATATAACCACTTATGAACCAGGCCAACCCTCTTTTCCATCTAGTATGCATCAAAACTATTCAATCATTTCTACACCCCTGTTGATCCCAATGACTGGAGGGAAACCTTCAACTACTCTTAACTTTGTAACTGGAACACCACCTTCGAATCAAAATTCGAGCGGAGGCTACCCTCTAGTTAGTGGTCAATATATGATTACAGTTCAGCCTATGGTTAGTGTTCAACACATAATTATCGTGCAAACTTCAGTCGGTGGAAAACATTCAACTAGGGGGAAACCCCTAGTCAGTGGGAAAAATATAAGTAGGTGGCAACCTCTAGTCAGGGGACGAAGTGTAAGTGGATGATATCCTTCATACATGAACTACAAAATGGTTGGGAGTTCACTCCTAGCCATGGGACAATCTACGTGGGATTATCAAGTGGGGGGACCATCTACGTGGACCCAACCCCCATGGGGGTATACATATCTGAGTAATCATAATATAGTGACAAGTCAAAATTATCTAGGGACTCTTCATCCTGGAGCACCTTAGCCTGAAAAAAAAAACACCCCATGGGGATATCATAATGTTCCACCTACTGGGACTCCATCTGATGGCCCACCACCCCATCCACTCCCACCCCCACAACCTTCCCACCCCCTCTTCCACCACCTGTACCACCTCCACCTCCACCATTCGGAGGACCCCTGTATTCTGGAGGAGGACCCCATCGGGTCCACCTCCTAACATGGGAGGACCACCTTTGTATGTCCAAACCTCTATGGGAGGACCTTATGATCAATCGATCCATGGTCCTACTGGTACCCAAATGCCTTATCAATATTACCAGTATCTACAGCGAAACTGACAGTTACCATTTCTGGATAAGTTAGATCTGTCGGACCTATCACGTTTGACCAACGATCCCGTCCAACATGGCATGAATTGGCCACCCATTCCTATCAAGTTACCATCAGACATACCCAAATTTAACAACAAACCTAGTGAGGATCCAAAGAACCACGCGATGAAATATCATTTGTGGTGCTCCTCAAACTCATTAATGGATGATTCTATCCATTTGAGTCTATTTCAATGAACCCTCACTGATACCACCGCAAAGTGGTACATTGAGTTACTGCCACACTCTTTCCCCCATTTTAGGTCTTTAGCTATGGATGTTTTGACTCATTTTCAATTACTGATATGCTATGAAACTGGAACATATCTTTTGACTTCTATCCTACAATCAATCTCCACTCACATTTCTGATCATATTCATGAGTGGAAAAGAAGATGTTGGCTCATCCAGGATCCCATTCTAGATCAACTATTAGCCAGTTGGTTTACCAATTCATTACTACCTATCATAGCCAAAGAAGTTGCTATGGGTGGGTTCATTACAGAATAACAAGGCATCTCGTGTGCCCAGTACTTAGACTTAGTCTACCCTCAATATGACACGTTATACGACATAATTCCTAATGCCCCACACCCCACACATGAACCGACAAAAACTCCTATTGGATCACATGCCGATGGCATCATTGGTTCCGTTCATAACCATCCTGCTACCCAATCAGTTGGATCACAAATCCACATGGCTCCAACCCCAACCTCGTCATAGGCTAGTAACAATACCAACAAGTCACCTAGTCTTGCTTCCACTGCGGAGGTGAATTTAGTACAATCTGCTTCATCTCAGAAATCCAGTGGTAAAAAGAATAACAAAGGCAAATCCAAGAAATATTCTAACTAGCAGGAACATAAAAACAATCCCGATCCTCCTGACACAAAACAGATACGGAAGGCCAAATATCCTTGCTTACTGTGCGGTGATGACCACTTCATGAAATAATGTCCACATCGTGAATAAGTCCAAAATTTTCTCTAGGGAAACCCTCCACCAGTAGTTTTAACGGACCCCTTCCCCACACAACAACAAATGGTTCTACAACAACCAACTCCTCCCCAAGGGGAACCCTCCACGACCCTTCATGTTCTCATGATGCGTAATGAAACAGTCAATTTATCTACCAGGTCACATACGTATGACTCTATTCCTGACAAAGAATCCAATGGAAGTAATACTAAAAAATACTCCACATCTACATCCACTATTCCCCCGCCACAAGGTCCTTTGACCATAGCGAAACCTCTATCAATTGCAGTATTGCGTCCACCAAAAGGCACAATTCAAAAATCCATTTTCAACCCTAATGCTTGGGCCGCTCAAAAATACAATATTGTAGAAGATCTAGCCCAGGCACCTTGTGCTATGTCGACTCTTGAAGTCTTACAAAACTTTCCCAATTAGCGTAAGACTCTGCTATCTGCTATTGGAGCAATGGATCCAGATTCCTCTAACACTATCATGTTTTGATTGGAATACTTTAGCCAAGGCTTTCCCCACCAGTTGATGTTTCAGATCATTACCAATGTCACTGGAAAAAGTATCCATCGTACTTTTTTAGACAAAGGAGTCTCTACTTCAGTGATGTCGATGTCCTGTTGGAGAGCCATTGGCTCCCCTGGATTGAACTGTTCCCATACTACTCTGAAAGAATTCGACGGACGTGGATTCCAACCACACGAGCTTTTACAATCTTTATCCGTTGATTTGGGAGGTAAGAATGTTTCCAATAACGTGGAAGTATTTGCCACCCCATTAGATTATAACTTGTTACTTGGTCAAAATTGGTTCTATTCCATGACTACGGTCGTATCTTCCATCTTACACATTGTGCAATTTCTCCATCATGGGAAAATTGTCACTATCGACCAGTTAGATTTTTCTACACCAGACACCACAACTCATCCTGCAGATAATGTCCCTCTTTTAGGACACTCAACCTCTCAACCTAGATGAATCCACTTATGAGGCCATCTAATCGACATTAGATACACCCGATAACCACCACTTGGTGGCATCTAACTCAGTTTCTCTGCCATCTCGGTAGAACTCATCCTCACCATCGTCAGATCATCTCCTCCATACTTTTCACTCTTATGAATTGATCATGGATATTATGAGCTTGGATGAGCCTCCATGGGAAGACTGTCATCATTGATCGTCTTTCCTCTTGCCTTTAGACACGGTAGAATGCAATTCACACTATTTTTTCACTGGATGTCTTTCCCAACCCTCAATATCCTATTCTTACCCAGGATACGGTAACTGAGGGGAATTTGGAAAACATTATGCCTACCACCACCTTTAACATATCGGTGAAACTAGGCGTCGTTGAACACATCCACATTGGCCAAAATTGTTCTCCTGACGAACTCAGGACTTATACGGACTTGTTTAAACAGTTCCGCGATGTATTTGCATGGAGCTACGAAGAAATTCCTGGGACTAATCTTGCTATTTTTGTGAATGAAATCAAAACATATCCCGACGCAAAATCTGTCTGGCAAAAACTATCTCCAGTGCACCCTAGAAATACTACGGCTATCAAAGCAGAAATTGAAAAGCTGTTGAAAGATGGCTTCATTTATCCTGTCCCCTTGACATATTGGGTCTCTAATGTCGTCTTGGTTACAAAAAAACAAGGAACCATCAAAGTTTGCGTTGATTACAGGGATCTCAATAAGGCTTGTCCCAAGGACAATTACCCTACCCCATTTATCAACCAAATTATTGACAACTATGCTGGAAGTGTCATCTTCTCATTCATGGATGGATTTTCTGGCTATAATTGGATTGATATCCACCCAATCGATCAGCAAAAAACTACTTCCATCTTCCCATGGGGTACATTTTCATCTCGCAAATTAGCTTTTGGCCTTAAAAATGTCGATGCCACATTCCAGCGGGCCATGTCGTATGCCTTTCATGATATTAAGGATTTTGTGGAACCCTGCCTCAATGATTTTCCTGCTCATTCAAATCGTCGTGAGTTTCACATCGATCATCTGACGACTATGTTTCTCAGATTTCGATGCTATAACATCCGTTTAAATCCCCACAAGTGCATATTCTGTGTGGAGTCCAGACGTCTCCTTGGATTCATCATTTCAAAATATGGGATCCGCATTCATCCCCTCAAGGTAGAGGCCATATTAGCCCTACCCCCACATACAGACATTATGGAACTTCAAATTTTTCAAGGGAGGGAAAAATACCTGCGTCGTTTCATGTGTAATTTTGCGGAAAAAACACAGGGTTACATGCAATTGTTAATCTTGTACTTATAAAAAACAATGACTCATCGGGGAGAGATTCAATGGGATCAGATTCTTGATCAATATGGGGAAGATCACAAATGAGCTCCACGAATACTAATGAATTTTTAGATTTATCCTTTTCAAACTGGAGATCGAATTTTTGGAGAATCACGATCCAACATGAGTATTTTCCCCTCAGTACTTGACGTGTGAGGATGTGGTACATAGGGTTAGAATCGACAATGATAGTAGTATTTCAAAGCAAAATATAATGACAGAACTTCTAGACAGCGATGACGGTTTCGATAGCTAACTTCTCAACATGTGAATAATAGGTTTCAGAGTCTATGATACCCTTACTAAGGTAGTAAATCACATGTTTATGTGCGTTGCTATCCTCCTGCACTAAAACCATACCAATAGTTGAGGTAGAGGAAGGAAGATAGAGAATATAATATTTGGTGTAATCTGGTGGTTGTAACACGGTTACATGGGTAATAGTGTGCTTGAGATTTTGAAAGGAACGTTGGGCATAGTCATCCCAAATAAACGGGACATCCTTTGGGTGTAAACATGAAGTTGGGAAACATATTTGGCTTGTTTTTTACAAACAAAACTGCTAAATTTTATGTTTTTCAACTTCGACCTCTTCAAACCCATATCTCCCTTAGGAATTTCAACTTGAAGTAAACACAACAGTTTTAGAGAATTGAATTATCTTTCTACACGTATTTTTTCAATTTTTTTTATGGACATATCGTGGGACAAATTTGTTGTCAACCAACGGCATATACTTGAAAATTTTAGGTATGGATAATGAGTGACCTATGTTGACAATGGTTTTTTGATAGATGGTTATTCATTTTAGGGAAAAAAATTGTAGGCTCATAATATACAAACACTACACTTGATCCTGGACTATATTTTGAGTTTTTAAGACTTGGGAACTATTTTTTATTATTTATCGAAACAACGTATGTTCAAAAAATGGTGATTATCGACACATTTTTTTGTCTTCACATTTTCTTTCAAATGTGACTCTTATTGGAAAAACTAAAAGTACCCTTTTGAAGAGGACGAGCCAATTATGATCTCTGTGAAATTTCAAATTTTTTGGTGTTGTCTTTGTTATGATATTGAATTTTCATTTCGAGTGATTTTCAGAGTAATAAAATTCTTAAGGGATAAGGTTTAGAAAAAAAATATTAATAAATAGTAATTCAAATCGAAATAAAACAATTATTATATCATTGGAAACTAGATTCAAAGATGAATCCATTGCTACCAAGTTCGACAAATAATACTTGGCATTTGCAGGGGTTCGAGCTTGCTGAATTTGCAGGTTCCAGAAAGATGCATGATATTTTTGCTGGTTTTGTTGACCATAAATTCTCGGCCGAAAAATACCTTCCAAACTCTTGGCTGAGAGTTTAGTTCAAACTCTCATCCGAAATTTTTTTTTTTAAATACAGCGCGGCGATTGGTTCAAACTCTCGGCCTAGAGTTTGAACTCTCAAAACTCTTGACCTAGATTTTTTTAAACTCTCGGCCGAGAGTTTGAGGTTGACTTTTTTTCCCCTGTTCATCCGCGCGCCCTCTTTTTTTTTCACTCCGTTGTCACGGAATTGTTTCCCAGCTTCGTGTTTTCACCCACTTATGATCCTTAGTATGGAGATATCACCTTGTATCTCCAAACACAAAGCTTTGGACCTCACTTATCCTACGATGAATGTTGTCGTATCCATCACCATGCAAAATATTACTTAATCATTTGTGATACTCTCTATCGTCGTGGCATTGATTCCATTTTACGACACAGTTTAACTCACGAAGAGGCTGAGCATGTCTTGAATGATTTCGACTCGAGGGCATGTGGTGGTCATCTCTCTGGGATGGCTACAGCCTAGAATATTTTACGTGCTGGATACTACTTGAAATCCATTTTCAAAGATTGTATAGAAGCGGTCAAGAAGTGTCCTCCTTGCCATCTTTTTCATCATAAAAAGTGCACACACTCGGCCCCACTCCATCCAATTATCGCCATTGGCCCATTTTCCAAATGGGGCATTGAATTCATGCACTGTAAGCCTACCTTGACCTGGGGGGCATGGTTATATTATTGTCGCTGTAGAATACTTCACCAAATGGGCCGAGGCTATGCCTACGTACAAGGAGGATGGCGAAACTGTTGCACTCTTTATGTTTAATCATATCATTTCTAGATTCGAAGTCCCACAAGCCATCATCACAGACCATGGATCACATTTCCAATATCGAATGGTAGTTAAATTAAGTGCTAAGTTGGTATTTTGTCATGAAAAATCAACCCCCTACTATACTCAATCAAATGGACAAGTAGATGCCATTAACAAGGTCTTGAAAACCATGATTCAGCGTATGGTAGGCACTCACAAGTCAAATTGGCATGTGATGCTTTTTTTAGCCTTTTGGGAATACCAGAATTTCGTAAAAACCGCCATTGGTTTCACACCTTTTCAGTTGGTGTATGGAATAGAGGCGGTATTACCTATTGAATGTGAAATTTCATCTTTGAAACTAGCCATTGAACTTTTACCAAACACTACCACCGAGGAAGAGAGATTCTTATACTTAGCTAGACTCGACGAAACTCGCCATGATGTAGCTCTGGCCAATGAAGCGCATAAGAAACACATCAAGGCCCAGTATGACAAATCTGTAAAACCCCATATCTTCAACGAGGGTGATTTGGTCCTGACTTACAACGAAAAACAGGATAAGTTGGGGGAAGGTAAACTTGAGACCATGTGGCATGGGCCATACATCGTAAAACATGTTTTGGAAAAGGGATCGTATGAGTTAGTGTATTATGACAAAATATCCTTATGAGAGCCTCATAATGGGATCTACCTGAAGCGGTACTATGCTTAAGTTATATTGCATTAGTACTCCATATATATTTTATATGACGTGTGTTTGTGTTGGTTTGACACTTTCATTGTAGTGTGTTAGGGTCTTATCTCGATTATCGCTTATACCATGTTCTGCCTGGATGTGCAGATGAAAACCTGCTATGGATTCATAGATGGTGCTAGCTGGCACACCTAGAACCTCACCTCGACAGCTTTGGTACTCTATTCCCCTACCGGTGAACTGATAAACTAAGGAGGAATTTTCCTATGTCTTGCAACTAACAACATCGTCGAATATCATGCGGTGATTGGATTGTTAACCAATTCATTGTCCCTCGGTGTGGAACACATTGTCATCTACTTGGACTCTCAACTTGTGGTTTCCCATCTGAACCAAGTCTATGCTATCCATGACCCTACACTACTTCACTTGTTCCGGCGAGTACGTCTCTTGGAAAGGTCTTTTGAGTCCATTCAATACCAACATATCCCGAGATGTATGAACACGCTTGCTGATTCGTTGGATAACTTTGTATGAGATTGGCACATTGCACATTTGTAAGAATTTTTATCAAAGATGCATAATTGACATGACATGTAAATTATCGATTAATGTATAAGAAAACACACATAAGAACCATATCTATCATGAAAACACATTGTATAAACTGCTAGATAATATTTTATGTTAAGTCTGGAAAAATGTTTTAGAAAAAGGTACTAATACAAAAAATATGAAACCCATGGCTTTCAGTATGTCATATCTAAAAAAATATGAAGCTCTTGGCTTTTAGTATATCATCACATATACATTCTATCATTGAAGGTGCTCATGATAGCATATGATGGCCCTGGCCACCTTGCGGAGTAATATAACAAAACGACTTGAAACTCCAGTAGTCCGACGCCAATAGTTTTGTGGAAAGTCGTCTATAGAAATATATAAAATGTCTGTGGTCAGCCACTGGAGGTTCTACTTGAGCTCATGCAACTCCTCCGCATCATCCTGATGAACCACTAACATCTCGCAGACCACCCCTTGCCTCTCAATGGGTGAGGATCCCGCCGGTCTCGAAGGGCCAACATCGGTGTAAGTAAGGTATAGTGTATCAATACTACAAAAAAATGAGGAAATCATAAAGTACATAAAAACGAGATAGTATTTTTCTTACCCATATCTCCCCACTTCTCTCCCTCTGGGAGAGCTAAGTCTGGGTCTCCTCGGAAGTCTGCTCCCACATATACGTAGTCCTCTACCATGAGGAGCTGGCTATGTAGCCACCTGAAACAATTATGTCCGTAGGTGATCATGGGACCACCACCACCATGACGGGTCATCACCTCAGTCCATCGCTACATACGTGGGTCACGCGGATCGATATCATTGATATATACCTAGGGATGGAGAAGGGGAACCCTCTCCAAGAAGAAAGAGACCACAATGGACTCGTAACCAAACTACTTGAGCTCCCCTCTTCGACATTTGGTCAATTGTTCCTTCAATTTTGTGAGCGTCCCCTCACACCAGCTAAACACTGTAGGATCCATGCACTCAATGGCATACAACATGTGATCCCTGGTGGCCCGATGGGGGGCCCTAATACTTGCCACTCGCTTAATAGCGAATAACACGGTCCTTAAGGGACGGCCCCGCATGTTCTTGATGGGAATTTTCCCACCTAACATCTATGTAGCAGGAGTGCAAAACTGGGCAATTAGGTCCTTGGTAGTCCAGTTACCACCCCTAGCTCCGTATAGTGACACTAGGGCACCACGCCTTGATAACCCTATCATAAAATATATATCCTTATTTTCCAAAGTGAGGATGTGTCCTCCAACTCGGAAATGTTGTTGTTTTGGATCCCACATCCGAATCAAATAGTCCAACAATTGTAGTTGGGATATCATTCCCTGTACGTGGAAGAACTTGAGCAACCCACATGCTCTCAAAGCATTGATTGAGTGAGGATCATTTGCCGCTTTCACATCCTCCAATTCATGCTCACGTTCCTTCCACTGTACCATCTTGAGTGTCAAACCCTGCATAAAAATCAAATTAAAGGGTATTAGGTCCATCACATAGCAAGATAAATCATATTTTCATCCCCATTTCCAAATTTTTGGGCCAATCTGCACCGACACACCCTATGTTTGGAGACAGTGTGTCAGCGACATACTTAGCCCATACAGGAGGTGCATCACCTCTGAGTGACGCACTTCCCAAAAGGGAGAAGTGCGTCACCGAGGGTTCACACTTCCCAAAAGGGAGAACTATGTCACCCAGGGTGCACACTTCCCCCTATGGAATGAACCCCCAAAACACTCAAAGCATGCATAAAAATCAAAATTTCAAACATGAAATTGAAGGGAAGAGAGTTTAGGATTACCTGGAACTGGTGGGATGTTGAATAGTCGACCGACACTCCTGCAATTATCACCGCAAATTCGAGCTTGAAAGGGATTTTTTCTCAGTTTCAACTTGGTAAAAATACAATGGTAAATGTTTTTTACTTTACACCACTTTTTAATATCAAAATGGAATATTCCTTTTTTTAATTTTTATTATTCCATGGGGTTTTTTCTAAAGTTGATCTTATTTTTGTGTTTTAAATCCTTGTCATGGCTCTAAATTTTTTTTTGAAGCTTGCAAGTTGAGGTGAGTGATGTTTGACTATGACAGAGACCATTGTTAACTTTTCATATTCCTTAGCAAGTGTGAAAAGGCTTTAGAGTGCTTTTTGATACCATTATCATTCTCATTAAAACTAAGTATAAAAAGTGTCAAGTTGAGTCTTTGTTCTTTCTCGTGCTCGTAAATACATGAGAATAAGTTACTGAGTTATCTTTTATCTCTTTTCCGGGATTGTAAAACATATACGGAAAAGGAAACCCCCCTGGAGTTCTCTTTAAGCTCTTTTTAGACTCCCTAAATAAGAAAATATCACCAAGAGAACTTGATTCTTTCACGCTTGTAAAAGTAATAGAAAGCTCGTCTTTCTAGTGATAGTTTACCTCTTTTTCGGACCAATTATACTATTTACGAAAAATGAACACTCTAGTTAATCATGACTAGAATATTTCTCTCTCACGTTGTTTTATCCTTTTTCAGGTGAGGAGACAAAAATCTACGAAAAAGTACTCATTGGAGCCTTCTTCAGTCCTTTCAGACTCTCTAAACATGAAATGACACCAAGTTTACCTTCTTTGGACTCGTTAAAATGTAACATTGAAGGGCCCTTACAGGGATGAACCCCTCCTATATCAAGTTCATAAAACATGTGATATTGGACTCATCTGAAGAATGAGCTATATCGAGCATCTGTTATCCTCATCATGCTCGTTAATAAACAAAGAGGTACTCATCAATCATGATGGGGAATAAGGAAAGAGTTTGTATTCACTTGTATTAATGGTAGTTTATAGTCGGTCTTGAACATGGCACTCGTTTGTATCTCATTCAAACCACTTGGCTAATCTGCTTGTCCTCGAGTCTCACCAATTCCATGAGTCGTCATACTCCTTTGGGTCATCCAAAGAATGCATCAACCATTTGTTGTATTAGGTGTTGGTATTCATCTCGTCATGTTAATTCTTCCAAGTCATGTCATTCCATGTTCAAGGGAAGTCTGTTGTTGAGTCAACCTATGTAGTCATTATAACCTCCTATGTCGGTCATCCCTGAGTCAGTTTCAAAAGTTAATCTATAGTACGATCTAGCTCAAAACATATTTGATCACATTTCATGTCGATGATGGGGGAAACATCATGGCCCTCCTTCGACGGGTTTATCCTTGTAGACTTCAACACAGGATTCAAGGATTGAAACTAGAAACCAGTTGAGTACCTTGGGCCTGCATGCCTTAATGGAAGGTTACTTCGCTTTCAACAGTAAGTTCACATCATTAACTTCTGATTGAAAGGTTCCACCGAATGTTCGACCTCAACTCATTCATTCACATTCGGTGGTATGTATTATGATATCTTGGGGATCATTGACATTAATGATGATTTCCCTCGCACTTTTTAACGGTATACATCAATGATCGGTAATCAAGTGGTTTCTACCATGTTCGACTTCAACACATTGTAATCACATGGTTAGATTCGTATCATTGCGAGTTCGGGTTGAAGAACCTGGGTTAACTTATGTATCTTACCCAAGTTGCGATGGAGATATTTTTTGAGTCATATCACATAGATCCACTCTTGTATTGGTCATGGCTATGTAATTATCTCATCATAGATATATGCTTCTGTTTAGTAGCCATGATTGTGTCCAGTCAGTCAGTACTAACATGGATCTGCAATGTATTGGTTGGAAACCATGTTATGAGTCATTTGAGACATATATCTCGGAGTTTGTTGTACTACAGAAGTCTTTGTTCGTCACTTCAATCGATGGTACTTTCCTCGTATATCAAAGCACCTCACCTATCCTATCTTGCAATCTTCATGCTTTGGGGGGAATTCTGTTACACCAAAATATTGTCATCATGAGTTATGTGTCCTTCATTTGTCTTGATTCCTGAAGCACTCAAACCAAATTGATTGAAGGAAGAGTTGTGGTTGTCCTTTTTCCCTTTGTTGTCACACCGATGCACCTTGCACTTTGAAAAAGTGCGTCAGACTCCCAGTGACGTGCATTTCACATTGGCAGAGCGTGTTGCTGACACCTTTCTCCTTTGAATAGAGTGCATCAGTCCTCAAAGATGCATGTTTCCTATTGACAAAGTGTGGCACTGTTAGTTTAAAAGGAAAAAGAGAAGGTTCGAGCGCCTTCTAGAACCCATGGCTTCATGGAGGCTTATCCCTATGAACTAGGAAAGGTGGCATTTTATCCCATAACCTTTTGGGATAAGCCCTTGACCTTCTCCCAAAAATCCTCAACCTATTCTATCCATTTAGGCTTATATATACAATCCCTCTCTTCATATCTAGGGAGGAGAAATATAGAGAACCTAAACGCTGGAGAAATTATGCTAGAGCTTATTCCCTTTCATCCATTAGGATGAAAAAGATTGGATATTTGAGGCTAGGACCATTTGGAAGAAGTTGTAATGTTAAAGATTGGTTGTAATATCTCCCTATGTATTTCTTTCATTTATAATACAGATTATTTCCATAAAGTCTTGTTGTATTAAGATATTTAGAATTAGTTTATTTGACTACCAGTTTAGACTAACCCATTTTGCATATTATTGGTATTTGTATGTTTCCACTTGTTTGTGCATTGTCTTGCAGGTGAATATCGGGAGCTACATCAAGCAAGGAGGTATAAATACAATCACAAGGTAAACCATTCCTTCGTATCTTTTACAATTTGGTTAATCTAGGAAATATTTCTGCATTCTGTATTGTTTTTGTTCTAGATCCAAACCATTCGGACTAGCAAGATCGATTAGTGTCTGCACTGACGGATTGTCTGTAAACAAAAACATATTTAAACAACACATAGATTTTTCATTCAATGGGTAAAAACATAGTTGAGGAAGCATACACACATATAATACACTTGGTACTTCGTCACATTTGTTGAACACCACTGTAACTTCTATTGGTACCCCTTCAAGTAGTACTACATCATAAAACACCTATACATGGAATCTCACTTCTATGTACCCTCAGGTATATTGAAAGTCCCCTAGGAAACATGATAAGAACTACATATAATCTAATCAACCATCTTGTTTCTATAGTGGCATCGGGAAAATATTTCAAGAATAATACTCTCTAGTAGCTAGGTAGTCGAGTAATATCTATAGGGGAATGATTGAGCCTCCTTAGTTTTCACCCTAAAATATTTGGCCAAGTACTACTGTTGGAACTTGAAAGTATATCAAAGAGCCATAGTTCTTGGAAATTCCTTGTCCTCAAGGTCCTAAAAACCCTTCCCTCTATGTAATGACCCTATGGTTTAGCCCCTGGACATATTATTATTGTTGTTATGTTGGGAATAGTGGCACAAGGTGCCTGGAATATAGTTTGCACATTATTATTATTTTTGTGATATTGAACATTATTGATTAAATCAGATTAACCGATGCCACGAAAGGAGTATGAGGAACCCTGATGTTACGAGCAAGGGGTTGTGGGAAACGTGTTACCTTGTGTTTTGAACTATGTGGATGTGATAAAACCTTCTTGTGAACTTGGTGGACCCTCTTGATTTATGCATCCTCATGTATTATGCTACCCCTTAGTTTTTATTTTATTCTAGTATTAATTTTATTTGGAATTAGAGTTTTTCCCTCACCTAGTGCACCCCTCATGAAAATTTGTAACTCCCACCTTGATGATGACTCTTCATCTCCCCTCTAATGCACCCTCTTGATAAGTGTAACTCCCATTTTTCTAATTTGGGAATGTAACTTCTCCCTTGTGTCTCCCTCTCCCCCCCCAATTCGAATTGCTCTTGGGAAATGGGATTTGGGTGGATGTGAGCTAGTCTCTCTTGTTGGTTATGCATGATTTTGGCTCTTGTTTTTGATATGGTACTGGTGTGATTGGTTTTGGTTTCTCTTGAAATGAGTTTTTTTTCTGGTTGGTGTGACCTTGTTGAGCTTGTGCCCAAGTCGAGTTACTCTGGAATTGCCACTGTTTTGTCCTGGAATTGCCTCTAGAGATCCTGGATTGGAAGTGATGTGGAATAAAATTTCCATTGGATTTCAGGTTGGACTAATATACTTCTAAATATTTTGTCTTGGAGCTACTGGAATTTCCCTGGAGTGGAATTCTAGGAATACTTTCCATTGGGTTGTGGTTGGACTGATTTCTCCTGAAACTTTGTCTTGGAATTGCCACCGGAGATCCTAGATTGGAAGTGATGTGGAATCCAATTTCCATTGGATTGTGGTTGGACCAATGTTAGATGGGTTTTGTGGTTGAGTGAACTCTTTCTTTTGGCATCATGTTTCCATCTTGGGGGTGACAATTGCAAAGTGAGTTTTGGCTTGCATTATGTCTATGACTGGGTGGAATGTGGCACAACCGATTTCGGTTATGCATTTAGTAAGATAAGTACTTTATTTAATGTTTATTTGAATTAATTGGCTTTGATATGATTATTATATGTTTTCACATGAAATGTATGAGAAAATATATGAGCTAATTATGGAATAAATCTCTCATAGATTTTAGTTACATTATGCTACTAGTTTTTGGGAAAAATAATACCTAACTCGTTTTTGGTATTTTGTGAGAAAGTGCTTGAGAAAAAATTTTATTCGGAACCTATGCTACAAATATGATAATTTTGACTCTTATATTTATATTATGTGTAATTTTATTGTGCAATATCTTAGGAATTATTGGAAACACCTCTCTACAATGTTTCTAACCTCTATTCGAAAACTAGATCACCGATTGGGTTGTTTTATGTAGTTTCGAGACTTGGCATGTGAAATGTTTGAGAAAATTCCTGAGTAAGATAACTGATCTTAAATATTATAATTATACTTGAAATTCATGAATAAAGGTGTGTAAGAGTTCCTAGATAGTTCTATATTTTCTTATCAAAATCCTAGTTGTGTTTCCATTCACTAGCTCCTTCGAAGGAATTGTTTTAAATGGATTTATGAATTTGCATGAGAATTGTTTGAAGAAATGTTTACATGAGTTATACCTATTATAATAATGATAATACATGTTATTTAGAGTTGGAATGGCTTCCTAATGACTCTGCAAAATTTTTATGCATTTATCTTACTTGATTCCTCAATTTCTAGCCAATTTGGAGAAGTAGATTTAGCTAGTTTGATGAATTAATAAGAGGACTGTTTATGAGTGGAAAGATACATCCATTTGTATTTATTGGACCTATAATATGATTTTCATGGTCTAAGGTATTCAATACTTTCTTATTGTTTTGCATTTGGAAACTAGAAACAGAAACTAGCTTCAAATCGGTGGAAATTGGTAACTAGTTTGTAGATTGAATCTATGTTTTTATAATTTTTGGAATGTACAGCCATATGATATATTTTTGGGTAATTTAATTTTTCTGGATAATTATATTTTCCATATATTTACCATGCTCTGTAACTCAATACAATTGATTGGGTTAAATTCCTAGTAGTGTTTATTAACTAGTTGCACTGATTTAGCTTGAAAGAATCATCATTTATGTGAAAGGATATGACCTGAAAATGAAAATTTATTTGACTGCATGTGAATGCTTAAATATATGTATAATGGCTATAGGTTCACTTTTTGGTTCATTGGCATGATTGTGTGTTGAGTTTGTGCAAGACTAGTTGTTTGTGTTAAATATTAGGTAACTAGTCTTATGGAGTCATTTTTTTAATTGTTTTGTTTAATTAATTGGAAAATGATAATGACGTCCTATTTAAATTATATTAGGTGTTAATTATACATTGTAATTGATAATTTATGATTTGTTGATAAACAAATGAAGTTATGATAAGTGTCGTCAATTATGCGCTAAGTGTCGCAATTAGTACATTAATTACTAGTTAATCATGATTAAGTGAAAATGACCTGTTTAGGTGCAAGTAACCTGTGTTATGGCTTGGGATGGATTCATAATGATTTTATAGCGTTGTATAATATTTCCCAAACTTGGTTCAATTTTCTTGATCGATTATGAATTTTATTTTAATTTATTTGGAATTATCGATATTTTGTCATAATTAAATTGTAGAAAAATAAATTAAATATTTATAAAATTATTCCTCTAAGCTAAAATATTCTAATTATCCCTAGAGAGCTAATTATATGTCCCTAAGACCCTTTTATATCCCCAAGGGATGTTACAGGTGTATCATAGCTATGGTTCCGACTCTACAGCCATTGGGCCTGTTACAGACTCATAATTTTATGTTTATGTGCATTGGGAATTTATAAATGTGCTTTATGAAAGAATTTAAACCTCCCTTATGTTAATGGAAGAATAAGAAGCCTCACTTCAGAGATGTGTTTGTTGTATTCTTTAGAATTACTTAATATTGCATGTTTATTGTTCAATAGATTGATTGGTAAGTACTATGTGGTGCATATCTAATAATTGAATAGATTGATTGGCTGATCCATGTTCACCTTGCATTGCTTCCTTTATTTTTCAGTGATTTGATTGGTCGATGCTTGTGCATTGCCTCTTTCACTGCTTCAGTGATTTGATTGGTCAATGCTTATGCATTGGATCTTTTGTTGTTGAGTGACTTGATTGGTTGATGCTTGTGCATTGCCTCTTTTATTGTGCAATGACTTGATTGGTCAATGCTTGTTCATCGTGCATTGCCTCTTTTACTTCTCATTGAATTGTTAATACTGAAATGCTTCTTGCGGTATGATTTATTTACTGGTACAATATGATTATTAATTGATAAGTAAATAATTTTCATTATAATAGTATGTACTATATACATTATCAGTATTAATTTAATGATAAGTTATTAAGATGATATAGTTTTATTATTATTAAATATTAATATGATTTATTAAATGGAATTTATACCCTATATGGATTTTGGATTTTCTATTGATGGTATACTTTTATAAGCTTATTTATTCCACTTGGATGGTGGTGGTTATATTGATGAGTAACTCCTTGCTTATTTTTGGAGGAAATGAGCCACTTGTCCTTAATGGTTCATATTCTCTTTTATTTTATTTATGGAGATGTAACTCCTTGTCTATTTTTTTGAGGAAATGAGCCACTTGTCCTTAATGGTTCATATTCTTTTTTATTTTATTTATTGAGATGTAACTCCCCCATTTTTTTCTAGGAAATAAGCGACTTGTCCTTAATGGTTCATATTCTCTTTTATTTTATTTATGGATATTTAACTCTTTGTCTATTTTTGGAGGAAATGAGCCACTTGTCTTTAATGGTTCATATTCTCTTAATTTTATTTATTTTATTTGATGTGTGTAATATGTATAATATGTTTGTATATACTATAATATGTATTTTAAAATATGCAATAATTATTAGTATTACATATATATGATATTGTGTATATACTATATGTATCGATGTGAACGTATGTAATGAAGTAAGTGTAATGTATTTGGAAGTGTTTGGGAGTATTTTGGAGTATTTGGAAGTGTTTGAGAGTATTTGGGAAGTGTTTAGAAGTGGTTGGAAGTTTTTGGAAGTATTATGAAGTATATTGTGATCAGAAGTATCATGTTAGTATATATGTTATAATGCGTACCTAATATGATAGCATTGGATTAAGTAATCATACCGCTATAATTGTATGAATATTATGGTATAAAATTATACGGGTATATAAAATAATTAGCATGAATAAAGCATTACCTGCATGGCTTCCATTAACATCTTTGATGTTACTTGATCAGTTGGTCTCTTGCAAAGGATTACACCATCATTCCACATCCCTCTTGATCATAGATTTGTTGCCCCAACCTTTCTTCATAAGGTTGTTGGTCACATGCAACAACATCATCAACATATTTATCCATTCTTTTTATGTCTTTGGTACTACAACCAATACCAACACCACCAATTATTAACAACCACAATAATTATCTTAAGTGGCTCATTGCATGGGTAAAACTTCACTAGCTTTAACAACATACAACATCATATACATGCATAAGCATCCTCACATGCATTATGTGATGTATACTAATATTCCTACTAATGCATATTCACTTCGTATATCTAATCTTTCGCATTTTTCGCATTCCTATTGCCAAATTTCTATACACAAAACTTGAAAATATAATCATATCAGCAATAGAAGAGTTAAGGAATTCTCCATTTCCAATCCCTCGTCATAGCATGGAATTCCTCTTCCACATCATAGCTAATCCAATTTCATGGCCTCTGTACCAAGAACACAATAAATTTTTAACTATGATCTTCTAACAAGTAGCAATTCAATACATATGCTCATTTATAACATTCCTACTTGCTACTTTTCGAGCATGGAATTCCTATGCTATAAACATAAATAGTTTAAGGTGAGAAATTTCCCTCTTTGTCAACATTTCCTTACTGCTCCAATTGATTTTAGAAAATATGTCCAAGTTCAACTTGACCTTTCTTAACTTCCCTGATTCACACATGGGATGCCTCATTTCCCAATTAGCAGCCCTTCAAAATTGCCATTTTTTTTTCAAATTACATAAGCATATGAATCACCCATTTTATAATCCATAACTTGCCAAATTGTCCCATGGACTATTATCATGATGCAACATTTCCATTTCTATGAATCTTTTCATTACCATAGATTTTTCTCACCATCGACGATGTCTCAGGGGGATGACGGGGGCCAAGGGGGCTTGCCATGGCATTTTTTCAATCTATGGTCCCTGAAAAATCTCCTTGGAAAACTACTGAAATTCTTTGTTTCAGCTGACTTAGCCATACCTCTCCGAACATTTCGGTGGACTTATCCCTTTGTCTCCGATCAGAGCACTTATCACTTTGACGCCAACCTATTTCGGTCGACTTAGCCTTTTGTCGTCGACCTGTTTCAGTGGACTTTTCAATTTTCCGCCGACTATTTCGGTGAGTTTTCCATTTTACGCCGAAACACCCTTTTTGGGCCACTTTTGATTTTCTCGTTGAAATGCATCAGAGGCTTTTTCGATTTCTCGACAACCGTTTCGACGCTCCTTTAAGTTTTGCACCGACACATACTTAGGCAGAAAACTAAAAAACACATAGAAAAGTTAGAAATTTTTTTCTTTCTTTTTCTGATGACTAGTGTTGAGCAGGAAGCAAGCTTACCTCTGCAAGATGTTAGATGTATCCCATGTAGGCCCAATGTTGCAACCTTCGCTTTGATACCACTCTTTCACGTCCCCTCCCGTGGATCCAATTCAAGGAAGGGAGCATGACACCAAATTCTAGGGATTTTACATAAACTCATCCCGATTCATTAGCTTCATACAAATAAAAACATGTGTGTGTAGACCTATTAAACATAGCGGAAGTAAAATTCTTCTACACAAATATATCATGCAATTTCTAGGATATTGATAACATGCATCAAATCAAATAAAACAGTGTAGAAGTAAAACACATAAATAATACTCATCTTGATGTAATGTTGTGCCAAGCAACTAGTTACACAACTGCAATGTTCCACCCAGCCATAGGTTAATTGTGTTCATCAATCTCTCAACACAATTTCCACCCCCGAGCTGGGCATGATTCCTACAAGGAAAGGGAACACTCAAGCTCATACACAACCAAAGCAATGGATACCCATCTCAACCCCAACATTCTCTTACACAAAACAATCTCAAATATTGGGCATGGATACACATTTTCAACAATGGAATCTACAAAACAAGGTCCATGGGTTTTCCCCAAATCGTGGCACTCCCAAAAACGAATTGTGGGAGAAGAGGAAATAAACCACATGGAAGAAATCGATTTTTCCCACAAGTATGTGAGCATCCAGATGGAAAAAAACAGCCTCTATGGAACCCCCAAATCAATTTCCCCTCTTCCCCACTGTTATATAATACAAAAACGCCATTCCCCCACTAGAAAAATGAATGAAACCACAACAAAACATGGAGAAAAATGCCCAGGAAGCTCAAAATGTGTGAGAGAGCAAAGGTAATGGGTGAATAATGGATTGGGGAGCAATTTCGTGGCTCCTTTCTTGCCCAAGAAGCCAGACATGTTTTTCCAAAACTGATGGCTTTCCCATACCCAAATTTGGACAACCATACCTCTCCATTCCCCAAGGCAATAACTACCTCAACCAACTCTTGGAAGAATTAAATGATTGGGTAAAAAATTCAACATGGGTAGTTGATGGTTCATGGGTTCTCTAATTGACACTTGGCTTGACTTGATTGGTTCAAGGGTTTGAATATTTCCCTCCCAATTCCTTGTAAAAATCATGCCCCCATACTCTTGTTGCATTGCATTGCATAGCTAGTCGTAGTTATTTTATTAAAATGCATATTTACATGATATCCACAATTTCTATTGTGCCTGGATAGCACACAAACCATATGCATCACTAAGTCGAGGGCGAGTCCTTGGCCTTGAGCTCCTCACCACAATTTTATAACAATAATACATCATTTACATTTTAATGCAATGGGGTCAAAATCAGGATATTACACAAAGCAATTGAGAACCTTGGCTAATTTATAGTGAATGAAATTATGAGTACTACCAGAATCAATCAACACTGTTACCATTTTCTTTTTGATATATCCTTCGATCTTGAGAGTTTGAGGAGTGCTAATTCCAACCAATGCATGACAAGATACGGTGGGATTAATCTCTTCGGAAGTAGTATCCTCTATTTCTTCATCTTGAGATGATTATTTTTCTTTTGGTGCTTCTTGTTCATTTTCTTCCTCTACTTCACAATCTATGTAAAATAGTTTATTCTCAGTGCACTTGTGGCCCTTACTGTATTTTCTATCACAACTGTAACAAAGTCCTTTTTCTCTTTTTTCCTCCAGTTGTTGTGGTGTCAACCTTATAGGTTGTGGACTACTCGAGACCACACTTCCTTCTTTATAGTTTTATGTGGTATACTTACTTGTTACCATAATTTTGTTTTCAAATTTTCTTGCCATTCTGAATGCATGCTCCAAGGATTTAGGTTCCCACAAGAGAACCTCATGTTGGATGCTATCTCTTAAATTTCCTATGAAGATGACAGTAAGATGCTCTTCTGGAACATTTGTGACCTTGATATTCAATCTTTGGAAGTTCACAATGTGATCCCGAACTGAACCCTTTTGTTCGAGATCTATCAATTGGTTAAAGAAGGTATTGCTCTTTGTGTCCTCATAATGTGTTATCAATTCCTCTCTAAAAATTTTCCAAGTGACAAGTGGTTTACAAGAGAAAAACCATCTATACCACACAAACTGATTAGGTTCTAAATATAAAGATGCAATGCGTACCTTTTGTGTGGATTGCACCTCATGTAGCTCAAATAACTACTCCATCTATAGTATCCATGTGACTATATCCGTGCAATCAAAATTCCTCATATCGATATTTTGGGTGTAGTTTTTTTTACCCCATGTTGGAATCCCTACAGTCATGATGTATGTTCCTTTTGTTTTCATCATGAATTTCATGGGAGATCTTCTCACTTCTAGGAATCCATTTTTGTAGCAACTTTGACAAACCTTCTTTCAAAACTTCCATATTCCCCTTCAAATCCTTCAAATCATCTATGTCCTTTTTCAAACCATCCATTTTCACTTCTATTTCATTCTTAGTTTGACTTAGGATTGATGTTAGTGCATCTTTTGTCACTATCTTCTCTTGTAAATCAGATATGTCCTTGCACATTTCTTCACCTTCATCACAAGTCCATGTAGAATTGTCTGGAGGCTTGTTGGGTGTAGAGGTTCCCCTTTTAGGAGGAATTTAGGGAAATATAGATAGGTATCACACCCTAGGTTTCACCACAATTTGATCCTTCTACTCAAGTTATTCAAATTTAAAACAACGTACCTTTTTTCAACCCTAATTGGAAGACTATTTTATGGCCGACTTAGAACTGAGGTAAAATTCAAATTTAGACTCCTCTGGGTCTGAAAATTCATCCTATGGTATCCCTAGGTTTCCTCTTTCCGATTCCATAGGTATGAATTAATTTTGATGTTCCAATAGAAATTTATTGCGAATCTCCCAACACTTATTATTTTTTGTCCTTTCAAAAGATCGACCTTGTACAACCTTCCAAGTATTCAATATTTTATATCTGAGTTTGAAACTTCTACCAAAGATACCGTGGTCTATACTATTTCTGATTCAACTGGTCTCACTCAATTTGGACCTCACATGCCCCATATATGACCTTTTTCCCTAGAACACCTATTTTAGACTAGTTTTTGGACTAGTCAAAAACCCTATATTCCGAGGCCAATATATTCAAACTTGTGATGTATTAAGACCTGAATTTATGACCAAAGATAGCTCGACCTGTTATCGAAGTGGGGTTTTAATCTCCCTATTTGAATCCTTGTAGAAAAAAATTATAGCTAAAATTCCAAGATGATTCCTTTTGAAGAATCTAGTCCCGAGGAAAGAGCTCTGATACCAAATGTTATGCAACCAAGTCCCAGATATAGCATAAAAATAGCAGAAATAGAAAAAAAAAAAAAAAAAAAAAAAAAAAAAAGTATTCCATGCCTTAATAATGAATAACTGAGATGAATTACAATCCTCTTCGAGGGAGGAACCTCCTTACACAGTGTACTAAGTACATAAGACAAGACAAGACACAATTATGACTAAAATGAAAAGGTCTCCTTCCTATATATAGGAGACAAAGGGGTACAATAACAACTAATAGACCCACTAATAGACCCAAGCCGACATCAATAATTTGTAATGCACCTTAATAAAGGGGGTAATTTTCCACTACATAGGGGGTAATGTGCCAATATTTAGGGCTTAACAGTGCTCTTTAGTTTGTGCATCGAAAGGTAACCAAGTTTCTGTAAGCCTCAGATCACATGTGCATATGTATAAAAAAAATGTTAAGCCAGCACACTGGCTGCACCACATAATTCAAATAACCAATGCCAAGCTATTATTTCAACTGAGTTTATCAGGCATTCCATTAAACAGTATGCTAGGCCAGTTCTCCGACTAGTTTTATCGAGCATACAAAAACCATCGCCAAGCCAGTGTCTCTACTGGGTTTATCAGGAAATAAAACAAAAGAATACAATTACATGGCTCCTTATCCTATGCAAACCAGTGGTTCCCTCTAGGAAATCCATAGGTAGCTCACTTGACTGCAGGCTGGCATGGCCCCACAATACCCACTCACACAACACAAGGATGGTACCCCGTCTCTGCTACACAGTCCCTTGGGCATACCCATCCCTCTTGTCACAATCAAATTTGAACCCAAAATCCAATGACAAAATACGATGAAATTGACCTTGTCATCAGATTTCACCATTATTATTGTAAATTTTCCTTAGTTTTTTTCTAAATTGACCCCGGTAGTCGTCGAATTTCCGACAACTATCAAATATCCTACTGGCTTTGTTGGATTTTCAACTTCTGAAGTCGAAAATCCGACGTATCCTTGTCAAAGTCAAATATCCCACTACACCGTTCAATACATTAACCTCATTGGATTTCTGACATAGCCAGGTTATAAAGGTCACTATGTTAACATCGTCGGATATCCGATGATCATTTATTTTTAGAAACTATAAATTATAGGAATATTTCGACATGTTTTCTATAAAAGCGACAGTTTGCAGAAATTATAATCTTCGCATGGATTGTTTTCCGTACAAAATACCACAATTATTTCAATTGTTACTATGATTAAAAATAATGAAGTGTGGAGCTTGATTTTTTAAGATCAATAATCATTAGTCAAGATTGTTATAATAAAATGTCACATAACAATATCCTAATCCAAACAAACAAAATAGAGAATTGCTTGTTAGATTGTGGGATGGACTGAAGATAAAGGGTGATAGGAAATGTTATTGTCCATGTAGTCAATGTAGGGGATTTAAAAGGAGAAGAATAAACATCACAACATCTAAAATAGATTGTAGGGAACATGGACACATTGAGGGGGGACATGACTATCATACATTGGTAAGTTGTTCATTATATATGTCTTTATATTGATCATTTTTGTAAATGTATGTATCATTTTAATATTTATTGTATTAACTAATATCTCTTGATGGTTTGTAATTATAAATAAAATACCTCCTATGGCATATCGCCCGGAGGATGTTCTTGCAGAACAAGCATGAGAGGAACATGGAGCTATGAATAATGAAGAACAAGTTAATGATCATATTGAAGAAGATGATCATACTGATAACATATTTGAATATGATGGTACAAATACATTGAGCCATGATACATTTAATGTTAGAATGGATGATCATGATCATTAAAATGATGATGTTCATGATTTACCTCTTCTTGAGAAGGCATACGAACCCCTTTATGAAGGCTCCAACACAAATCTTCTCTCTGCTATATTGTTGATAATGAACTTGAAGGTTATGAATGTTCTTTCAAACACATCAGTCACACAGATGTTAAGGTATGTAATATATTCCATCACATATATATGATCGTGATAAAGGTTATCTTTGTTCCTCTAATAATTTTATTGTTAATTCATAAGTAAAATTAATAGGGATGAAATATGTTTCATTAATATTATTTATATATTATATTAACTATTTTTTTTTAATTTTTTTTTGTAGCTTGATAGCTGAATTTGTGTTACCACCGTCAAATATTTTACCTCGCACATATCGAGATTTATCTGCCATCATGAAAGAAATTGGAATGCAATATGAAGCAATTGATGCATGCCCCGATGACCATATTATATATTATAAACAACATCAATTTTAAACAGAATGTTTGGAATGTCATATCAATAGATATCGAATAGATCAAGTAACAAAAAAGGTTCCTCACAAGTTTCTTCGTTATATTCCCATTATTCCAAATTTTCAATGACTGTTCAGGTGCAAAAACATAGCACAATTTATGGATTACCATGCACAGAACAGAATTCAATATGACATTCTTTGAATTCCTACATATGGTTCTACATTTAGAGATATGGAGGAAAAATGGGAACACTTTGAAGAAGAACCTCGTAATGTTAGGTTTTCTTTGACAGCAGATGGTGTCAATCAATTTGTAGAGATGAGATCTATTTACTCGATGTGGCCTATTTTTGTTATCAACAATAACATTCCTCCAAGGTTTTCAATAAAGAGGGAGCACATAATGTTGGCAATGATTATTCCAGGTATGTGTCTACAATTTTTTTTTTTAATGTAGTCATGGCATCTCATTTGTCGTATTTTGTTGCATAATGTCATTTTTTTTTCCTTTTACTCGTGTATATTTATATATTTTGTATGTTCAAATCAATCAGGTAAGTACCAAGTTAAAGATATGAATGTATATATCGAGCCTCTTATTGACGAGCTACTAAACCTATGGAATGGCATCACTATGTATGATGTATCTAGACCAATATGAAAAAGGCAATTCCAATTCCATGCAATGCGTGTATGGACAATACATGATGGCCTTAATTGACATTGATTTATGTAATTTATTTATAAACTATGATTCATGATTTCCGTCATGAACATGAAGGAATTAATGGGCTTCCACGAGGAATGAAAAGTTATCCTAAACAATTCAGTAGGTTGACCTACTATGATCACATACAAATTGCTCATATGTTTGATAGAATGCATACCGAAAATAATGTGGTTGAAAAATTATGGCGAATATTGGATGGAAGGAGTGACAAAGAAAAAATTGTCAAAATTTGCAATGACATTCAGGAAGCCAATCATGCTATTAGTCCTAAAGTATGCAACTAGACTACGGGGTGGCAGAGTTTAGGAACCTCAAATTTTATGAGTTGGATTTTGTTCATGGCTTGATGACTATGAGGGATTAAAAATCAATATCTCTCAAAACATTCACAGACTAATGGAAAATATGAAAACATCAGATCCTTGCTAAACAAGGATATGAATAGTGACCTAACAATCTGAAAAGAAATGACTGATATAAAAGAGGAATTTAGGCTTGAACACCATAAATGATACAAGAAAAACAAACAGTTTATAAGCTTTGTATCATGGTAATTCTGGTGTTTAAAAATACTTTTCAAACATCTATACATAAATATCCATTTGCATGTACAGGAATCCATATAGAAAACATCGATATAGAGAAAAAGCATATGCGGAAGGTCAAACAAAACCACAGAATATCTAGGAACATGAAGGCTAAAACCTAACTCCCAAATTTAAACAACAATCAATTCCATCATCAAATATGTCCTTATATTAGAAAAATATATGTATGTCTACCAAAAAAGCTTCAAACATACTCTCGAACCTCATCCATTCATGTTAGTTTCTTATTATCTTTTACAATTTATAGGAAAAAAGTTTCCAAGTAAACTATCCAGGATCCACTATTCTAGGATTGAATCATACTAAAGATAGTAAATAACCATATACAATAAAAAATAAATAACATATATTAACTTTGACCAAAAATTATCCTCTCATGTGTACCTCTAACTTCATCAAATAGGACTGCTAAATCATATACGCCTAACATCCTCAGCCAGCACAGCAAGACCATCTAATGCTTGAGCCTTTTTCTGGAGTCAATTCCATTTTTTTTTACTCTGATTAAACCTCTTTTCAAGCTATTCTTTCTCTTTAACAAGCTCAATATTCTGCTGCTACGCCACCTTTCTTGTCTCAACAACTTCTTCTACAACCTTACCAGCTCTAAATAGTTTATGCTTACTTCTTGGAGATCCTTCTTCAACATTCTGCTAGCCTATAACAAAACATCATTAATTTGATTTGCATGCTCATTCTGAAGCTTAAAATGATGTATTTCTTTCTTTTGTTTTTGAATTTCAAATTATATTATTAAAAGGTATGATTCCTCATTAATCTTATTCGAAGGATTATCCTTAATCAAATTCACTTCCTTCCTGGAGGAATCTCCCAATTCAAGCTCCATAATGGATTTTCCTTTGATATCACAAGACTCTGGTGTTGTTCCTTCTTCTGGGTATTCATTTTCAAAGCTGAATAGATGATCATCTTTAATAAGGTCAAGAAATTTCTTTAAACTTTGGTTAATTTTTTTTAATACTTCATTCACCGTAGATTCTAACATTGTTTCCTTTCAATCCTCCTCATCTGACGAGTCCTGAACATTCACAGTTTCATTTTTCTTAATTTTACGGTCTAGAAAATCCCTCATATTCAATCTTAGCTTATTTATAGGTCAGGTCTTGGGTCTTTGATAAACCTTAAATGGTTTTGATGAATCCTCTATAAGAATCTGATATTTTTCATGAGAGGGATTTATATCATCCTTTTTCTTTATCTCAATCTCATTCTTCTGTTTAATAACCATATCAGCGGAGTCTCCATGTGCATCAACACTCTAAAAACCAAAACCCTATATCGGCCCTTCATCTTTGACTCTTCCTTCATCAAATTTAGAGGGATTTTGCACAATGATTTCTTCTTCAATAGATTTAAATTCTGACTGAATCTGTATTCCCTCTTCAGAATGAAATTCTGGTGTACTGTTTTCCTTTTTTTAAGGCAAGAAGAACTTTTTGGGGTTTTCTTCATAAAACAAGCTTGTTTCCTTTTATCTTCTTCAAATTCTTTGTGTTCAGTTTTGAAACCCGGCCAAAACAAGAAGTGAGGCCAAGACCTTTCATATTTTTCAATTCTTTTGTTACCAAGAATTTAACCAGTCCATGATGAAATATGTTGTGACTTGAGGAATCAGGATGATTCTGTAACCTAGTCGCCATTTTACTCAAACTCTTTAGAAAATAATATGGAAGGTTCAATTTCTTAGTACTTTTTATATGAAGTAGAAATCACATATGGTATAGGAAAATGGTGGCAAACATCCCCTCATAGGTGACATATCTTTGTGTACAATTTCCAAGATGTCGCGACACTCCTCCAGTAAATAGGTCCTCTGAATTACTTTATCCTAATCAGGGTTTCTATACTTGGGTAAAAGAAACTGATTGTAATATTCATCAACTGCATGCCTCTTAAACCATCTTTCCTCCTCAGGATCCACATCAATTGCTAAAGCAATGGATTCTTCTATCACCTAAAATTTGAATTCATTAAATTTCACAACTGACCCTTTAAATTTTAAAGCGAAATGCCTTGTCACTTTTGGTTTATGACCTTGACTTCTATCACACACAGAGAACCAACCCTCTTCTTTTAGTTTAACAACAGAGCATGGAAATTTGTTGTTCCAATCCATATTTCGTGGCTTGATCTGAAGCAATTTCCCACTGGGGCCACTAGGTCGCATCTTCTTTTCAGAAGTCATCTTTGAATCTGAAGATTGAGAATGAAAAACTAAATACATATATTAGATACATCTTTAATCACCTTGGAACCATTGACCCTTTGAAACGAAAATGACCGATTCGGATCCAATCGGAGGAGTACAGGAATTAAATCTGAAAGATTTGAAAATCTGGGGCATTAACCTTTTCTTACAGATGTAATTAACAATCATGAATAAATGTCAGATGAAATAATTGAAACAACTCTTGAAGCTACAATGTGCAATAATTAGATAGTATGCCTTCAAATCTGCACAAATAATAATTTGACAATCCTGCAGTGCACATATGTATAAAAATGATGTGATGCACTGCCAGAATGTATTAAAGCATAAAAATGTCTAATCAAGCTTCAAAACTTAATCCATAATTCATTTGAACATAAGAAACGCTTAAAATCTTAAAAATTGGGAGCCAAGCTAACACTTACATGAATTAAAATGCAGAAATGAAATTCAGAAAGAAGTTCAAGCAATCGAAAAATAGAGTAAAATAAAATTAATTAAAAGGAATGTAAGGTATTTATAATGGGGTATAAGAAAAAGGAAGTTGACAGATCTAGGACTAACATCTAGCTCTGTATGGGGGTGGAATTTCCTTGCGATATGTCAAGAACTGTAGACCAAGTGCCACTTCCTGATCACTATCAACCAAAACCTGAATCATAACAACTACTAATCCATTAGGCTGGAGTCTTATTCAAACATATTTGAAACTCACCGGTATTTACAATGTGATAAATTTCCCTCAGATCTTATTTTGTGTAAAAATGTTTCAAAAAACGCCCATTAACTGTGCCTGCGAGTTCATTACCTTCCAAAGTCTGTAAAAAAAATGTGTTATTTCCCAAGCTTCTGACAATTTTGAATGGAACAAACCACAAAAGATCAAATTTTCCATGTTTTGATTTTTCATCTCTATGTGCATCCCATATAAGTACCAAATCATCAGGAAAGAAGTTATTCTCTTTAATTTTTTTATCAAACATCCGTTTTACCTTATCTTTATGTATTTGAGTTTTTTTAGCAAGCAGTTCTCTCTCTTGTTGCAGTTCAATCATCTGAAAAAATATTCTTTGAACTTCATTTGGTTCCTCTAGACTATCTTGCATAAATTTCATCACTGGTAAACCTATATGCACCAAAAAAACAACATTAGTTCCATAAACAAGCTAAAATGGAGAAGTACCAATGGCTTTCTTTGTAGTGACACGATCATCCCAAAGGGTATAATTCAACTTGTTGTCCCATGCCTTCTTATTCTGAGATGAGAGATTTTTAATGCTGATCACTATAATCTTATTTGTGGATTTTGCCAAGCCATTAACCTGTGGGTAATATGGAGTTGAATGCTTTAAAAGAATTCCATGTCTTTCACAAAAGTGTACCGAATCCTGAGATTTGAAAGCAATAGCATTATCTGTCACAAGATTTCTTGGGAAGCCAAACCTACTCAATATATTTTCCTCCAAAAAATTGATTATAACCTTATCAGTTTCCTTTCTAGTGGGAATTGCCTCTACTCACTTTGTAAAGAAATCAGTGGTTGTTAGAATATATTTGTGTTGACCAATTGAATGAGGATTTATCTCACCAATGAAATCTAACCCCCACTACTGAAAGGGAGCCTCTACTACAATAGGTTTTAGTTGAAAAGAAAGCAATTTCTATTTACCTGCAAACTTCTGATATTCAACACAATCTCTTACTTGGGCATAAACATATGAAAATATCGTAGGCTAATAATATCTTGCTCTCAAAATTTTAAAGGCTACGTCCTTCCAATAACGATTTCCACCACAAACCCCTCCATGTAAATATGCTGCAATAGCATCCACTTCTTCTTCATTCACACATCTAAGAAGTATACCTATTAGATCTTTCCAAAATAAAGTTTGCTGAAAAATACAATAATTCATAACTTTCAACTTTAAAGATCTGTATTTACTTTTATCTAAATTTGATGGACATTGTAAAAATAAAAGGAAGTACATTATATCATTGTACCAAGAAGATTCAACATACTTCTGATAAATATGATCCATTTCTTGTTCATGCTGCAATTTTTCCTAAGATGACTAATTCAACATGCAATTCAGTCCCAATGCTACATAATTTGAATATGCAAGGAGTCTAGCTAGACCCTGTCCTTTGACCAGTTTGGTAGGTCTGATTTCAACATCATATTCCATGATTTTTTCTATCCAATTCCCTCTTTGTCCTTCACTATCAGGCTTTGTTAGAATTTCCTCAACTGCTATGTTAGGAACATATGCTATAATATTTGAATGCAGTAAAAAATTTCTGAAAAATTTAAGGGCTTTAACAAGAGAGTATGCTTGTTTTTCTTATATGTTGTACTTGAGTTCAGAGTCTCTCAAAGTCTTACTGAGAGCCTGTTTAATTTTTTCAAATGATAATCTTGCTTCCACTGTCCATTTTAATTCTTGATTTTTTCTCAACAACAGTTATATGCTTGATGATTTTTGCAAAATTGGGAATAAACCATCTCAGAAAATTAATCTTCCCCACAAAAGAATGGATATCTTTTTTATTTCTTGGGATATTGGTATTCAAAATAGCCTTAACATGCTCATGGTCTATCTTAATTCCATCAGCTGATACAATATGACCTATAATTTTTCCTTCTTGCATGGAAAAATGAGACTTTTTCGGATTTAATCATAACCCAAACTTTCTGCATTTCAAAAAGGTTTTTTTAAGATGTTTAAGATGACTTTCATATGAATCTGAAAACACTATTATATCATTCAAATAAATCACCACAAATTTCTCCCTTTCACCAACAAACGCTATGTCCATTGCCCTTTGAAAATTTGCACGTGCATTCATAAGGCCAAATGGCATTTTTTCATACATAAACGTCCCCCAAGGAGTAGTAAAAGTTGTTTTTTCCCTATCTTCTGGCTACACGACAATCTGATTGTAACCTAAAAACCCATCTATCATTGATATTGTTTGGGAGCCAACTACCTTTTGTAAAATATGATCTATTTTAGGCAAAGGGCAGTTATCCTTTAAAGATCTGTTCAGATTACAAAAGTCCACACAAATCCTTATTTCTCCATTCTTCTTACATACAGGAACTAAATTTGCAACCCAAGTGGAAAATTTAAGAGGTATAATAATTTTTGCATCCAATAACTTCTTAACCTCTTTTTCAATGACTGTTAACAATGTTGGATTAATCCTTCCAAGCTTCTGTCTGAAAGGCTTAGTATTGGGTTTAATGGAATCTTGTGTTGAATTATACTGGTATCATATGTTTTTAAATCTTCACAAGACCATGCAAAAATATCTACAAATTCCCTTAAAAGTTGATATATTTTTTCTTCTCTTCATCTGAAAGTCTTTTAGAAATCTTGATCATGTTAGGCTCATTCTCAGTACAAATAATGCAGCTGCTTATATTCTCTTCAGAAGACTGTACAGTGGGTTTTGACAAAGTATCATCTTTTGAAACTAATATTTCCAAGGGAACCAAACCCTTTGGAATTAAATTCCCTTTGAATTCAATTATATTATGATTTTCAATTGAATTTTCTGAAAAAGAATGAACTTCTTCCATCTCAGTATCCTGATCTTCATCAATCAAAGAAGTGGGAAACTCATCTGTTAACTCTAGAAACTTTTTAATTTCGTGATCATCATGAAACACCCTCCAATGTTTTATGTTATTAGGTACTGAAGGTCTATACCTAACTTTAATTGGATATCTAAGTTGAGTCTACTGTGGAATTTTAAAATATGTTGCTGCTAAATCCAAAGAATCAACTATCTGATTTTTATCTCTAAGGATGGAAGAAATATTGAATGTTGAGAAAACATTATCCACAAGATCCCATACTTCATTCCTATAAAAATTTAACAATTTTTTTTTACCTGATAAACAGTTTTGACCTGCTGAACCACTAACTTGGAGTCGCCAAAAACAACCAATTGTTGAATGTTTAAATCTTTAACATCCCTCAGACCAAGAATTAAAGCCTCATACTCAGGAATATTGTTTGTCGTTTGAAATTCAAGCTTATACATGAAGGATATAATCTCACTTCCTGGAGAAATGAGGAAAATACATGCTCCTACTCCCTCTTTAGAGGATGACCCATCGAAATACATTTTCCACAAACTGTCTTGTTTTTCAAATTTTGAATAAGCTGAAACTTCCTTTTCTACTTGTACAATACCTATAATTTCATCACTCAAATGAAGCATGCAAGATCCAATATCTTCTTGAACTGCATAGACAGGATGATTAATTGGATTCTCATGATCACTAACCAAATAAGCAAGCTGAACTTCTCTCTATAATCTTCTTTGTTCACCCCAAAAAATTGGAACTGTCGCATAAGAAAGATCCATTTGCAATGTTCCACCCAACTTTTTCATCCAAGATCTTGACAAAAGCATTCCATATCTAGGAGGGATATCGGCCACCATAATATCCATTAAAATACTCTTCATGGGAAGTTGTGTTAGACTAAGTACAAGGTCCTTAATGACTCCAAGACATTTAACAACCCTTGAATCAAAAGAGTAAAGATCATGATATGGTTTTGTGATATTCAATCCTAAGGCTTCCATAACTACTTTTGGCATTAAATTGTGTGAAGCACCAGAATCTAGAAGGCAATTATGGAACATTTTCTCATGAACAGTGAGTGAAATGAAGAAAGGGGGTGGAAAATCTGATTTTCCCTCTACCTTAGGGCCGAATACAATGGTAGGATTCTCATCTTGCAAATTTATGATATCTAAAGAAGAAGGATTATTCTGTGAACTGAAGAGTTTAATGGCAGGTTCCCTATAAGATGGATTCTTTATAAGTTTAGTCAATGGAACAGGTATTTTGATTGTATTGATTTCATTCTCAAGACTAAATCTGACTAAGTTTTTACTTACTTCTTTAGGCTCTTGTTGCTTATCTTTATTTGGAAAGGGCATTAATATTTTTTCTGGAACTTCTTTCTGTACTTGTTTGGTAGAATCAATACCTTTTTCTGCTGACTTTGAGGAACCTATCTTATTCCCGAACTTAAGCCATAGTTTCGTTGAGGAGAAGTCTAGAAAATTTCTATAGAATATGAATAGTCTGGGACAGGCCAGTCTTCTTCTTCCTGAGAAATACCCATGCAATATTGATAATCAGAATTAGTAAGAAAACCTAAAGAGGACTCTTCTTCAAGATTATTCATTTCTCGTTCTTTATTGTTGGCACAGGTCCAAAGCGCACATGTTTGGAATAATCAACAGCGAAAGGGTAAACGACATGAACAAGGGAGCTATCACGAAGTATAAAAGTGCTGTCAAATGCAGAAGAATTGGTTAAGTTAGTTAGTAATGGGTCATTTGTACCATTTCGTAATGACCAAGTGAGCCTATAAGTAGGAGTGATTGTAAGCCTAAGGGAATCATCGACGATAGTGTCTTTTTTATCTATCTGTTTTTGGCACTTCTATCTTTTGTGGAGTAGTGTTTTGCTCAGAGTTTGTTGTATGGAGAATTATGTGATGTACTGAACCCTTTGATGGATAATGAGAAGGATCAATAATGTTATATATATGTCTTCTGTCTTGTTTAAGTATCTGAGTGTTTGATTTTTCATTGGAATCTCCATCGATTTTTTCACAGTTATGTTATGTACCGCAGATTCCTTAAGAATATTTTGTTGATTTGTTTAATTCGTTAACTATGAGATGATAATGTGTTGATGCAAATGAGGATAATGGTTGATAATGTGATGTGATGATGTAGGCCCCCTCCTTTGGTCTCCTCCTGAACTGAACCTGAAACTTAAAAACTTGATACAAACACATTAGCTATCATAATTTACAGGAAAAATAAAACAATTAAATGAATAACTTAGCAAATTAAAACAAAACATAACCTGTCAACCGATTCATCTTGTCCAATGTTGTTCGTGTCTTCCATAGGATCCGTCCAGAAAAGCTCGTTTGAACCATAGGCGAAGCAACCGTTAGCTTCGCCACCCAACCATAGGCTCATGCTTTCAGTCGCATGGCCTCCCTCGAGATTTGGGTCGTAGAGCTCACACACAACAATTCGAGAAACTCAGCTTGGGTTTCGCCCCCACCAAAATTTCCAGCCAAACCCTCAATAGTAGCAAGTCATGAGGCAATTCAAAATTACGATAATCATCTGGGATCTGGGTCCTTTACCCATTCCCAAAGCCTTCCTTTTAAAGTAACATTCCATGTGACACATGTCACTTCATGCATAAATACATATTTTATTAAATTTCCAATTTAATAATACTCACCCATCCATGTGTCAGTTTTTCTAGGAGTTGCACCAACATCCCTAAGTTTGCTCATGTTTGTCCCCTAGATATTTTACTTAACTCCTAGTTTTGAGGTGTAGGTGGAGTTGACTAGGTGTCCATGCTTAGGATTCTACTTTGTTCCTAAAATAAAGATTTATATTATTCTAAATACTCAAAATATTCTTTTATGTGCAAATGCCTAAATAACACTTAATATTATTTAAATGCCAAAGTAATCATTTATGTGCAAATGCTTAAAGTACTCAAATGAATTTCTAAGTAATCTTCTAGGTGCAAACTTATATGTTTTTATGCAGCTAAGTTTAACAATATTTTTCACTAGGACCCCGATGCCATGCCGTTGGGATTCCGCATTCCTTAATTTCATTTCCCCGACATGGCACCACTCCGTTGGGTCCAGTCATCAATCGTTTCCATTTCTTGACAAGGTACCACATCGTCGGGTCCTTGCGTCCACTCTTTCCATTCTCGACAGGGTACCGCATCGTCGGGCCCTTCTACCGTCATCCTTCCATTTTGACTTGTGGAAACTTTATGTAGGGATTTCAGGAGCCATTACCTTCTATCCTCCATCTACACGCTATTAGGGACTAATGGTGCTGAGGAGTGAGTCCGTTCTCACTGCGCGCCCCCCAAATCGTACGTGACCAGCTCCATCGTGGCCCACCTCATACGCCCTCACGCTTTCCTCTTGAGAAAGCGGATCAGTGCTTATCTGCTCATGCGTGGTATTCCATCGAAAGTCGACATCGTCGTCGCTCTCCCCGTATGTGATTTATCCGTACTCTACGATCCTTCATATTCCTTTGTGTGTCTGTCGGTGAACCGTTTCACCTGTCGCTACACACATTTCTCACAAACATATATTAGTAGTAATGTCCTCAATAATCGTAATTTGATTTTTCAATATGCTACTTCATTAAGCATTTATGTTTTACTCATAACATTACTCATTCATCTACTCAGAATTGCATCTTGTCAATATCTACTTTCTTCATTCTCATCTCATAGTCAATCTTATAGCTAGTCGTTAAGCATCATTCACATGTACAGTTTTCATATCGAAGTTAATTGTTAAACAACATGAAATCGTTCAATCACAATAACTACCCAAATACACATATATCATTATTTCATTGATTTACAATCAATCGTAATCATAAATACACTCTAAATAAAATCAAAGGGTTATTTTATTAATGTTTCAAACAGTCAGGTCACTCAACAAGTTCTCTCAAGGTCTACAGTAGTCTAGGGGCACTACATACACCCCTACTTATTTAGAAATTCATCCCAACGTTCAGAATAAATGCAGAAAGCTATGACGCATCTCAGTTGCGTTCTCCCCATTCGCAGAGCTAGGACTATCACTATCCCACTGCACACATATAATTTAATTCCTTAATTCATTTATCAATTATTGTCATCATTCGCATCTTCAGGTTTTCCTCAATCATTTAAGACACAACAAGTCTCAAGATACCATCTTATCGAAGTTGTTCAGCCGGGTGACTCGACATGTGCCCTTGAGGTCCACAGTCATTTTAGGGGCATTACAAATGATATGAATGGGAATATATGGCTTGTGTAGAGAATGAGTGTGAGATAATGCATGTCTTCTCACAACTGTGGAGACTTGGTTCCTGCATCCCCCTTAGACATCTCGAGTGAGACTTCATTCACTCTACAGATGTTGCTGGAAAGGATAAAACCTTTCTAGGCCAATGTTTAAGGGATTCTATGTCAATGTTTGTTGGCAGCAGTGCGAAGTGAACCCTTGTTGAAAGAATAGTGTCAACCGAATGGTTCTACTTCCAGGACCCTAGTGAGAAAGGAGAGAGGACATGTTGTGCCATCCGACAAAGCCAGAGATCTAGGAGTGGTTCCACAAGAATATGCAAGAATTTGTTGAGGAAGAAAATCAGAACCCTGGATGGTCGATGACCGATTGGCTGTAGAAGTACATGTACTCTGATATCCATGAAGTATTCTTCTAGGATTTTTCGATACTGCTACACGAATGGTTGGCACAAGTGAATTTTCCAAAGAAGAATTTACAAGGAGGTGAGCCTGAACATTGGACCCCTTAACTGATCCAGCAGTTGAAATAGGTGAACAACAAAGCATCAAGGGCTGTCAAAGTTTGGGTAGACAATAATTTGGAAGGATACATCACTGAATTTGTTTTTGACACAATTAAGTCATACAACGACGCAGAAAGGAAATTTTTCAAGGGACCCCGAGGAAGGTATCTATTGTCGCTAAAATTGTGGATTAATATGTTCATTTGTGAAAAGGGCATATTAAAGATGAATCCAGACGAGTAAAGCTCGGCTGTGTGGAGGCTGTGGGTACTGCGTGGATGTGGGTTTGATGAAATAATGTCGGGTAGATGGATATGAGCTACGATTAAATTGAGAGGGAAGCTAAGGAAGATTGTGGTTTCCTGAGAAGTGGGGTTAGGTTCCTGCCAGATAAGAAGAGGAGGACTGAAATAGAGAGAGAGTCTCCTAGTGCAACCAGAACAGAAAATTTCAAAACAGGACCACAACGGATGAAGCGACCCTATAGTGACAAAGGAGAAAACCAGGATATCCCTAAATATGAGGAAGTACGAACCCAAAGCTACAATGTACCCACACGTATGTGCACTGTGCCAAACTTTGCAGGAAGAAATATAATTTCTTTGCAAAGTTGTCCTGCATGTCAAAATAGTTGTAATAATAGTAGATCAATGAATACTGGTAGAAAACCAAGGATGGAAGGCGATGACGTAAAGATGCCTCTTTTTCAGGGTAACAAGACCGAAGATCCCGAACAATACGATTTCTTATGAGAAGCATTGTGGACGGTGAAACAAGTCCAGGATGATGATATTAAGAAGGGACAATTGGAGATGACCTTTAGGGGTCGTGCGATGGATTGGTTTATGAATATTTTACAAGTCCCTACCAAGAGTCCGCAGAAAACCCTGGCTGAAATTAGAGCAGGATTGATCGACGAGTTTAGGAAACTGAAATCGGAATCGCAGTATATCACAGAGTTGAAGGAAATAAATCAATTTCCCAATGAATCGGTATGGGAATTTGATGACTATAATGGCCAAAGTGAGTTTCGGGATGAGCGACATGCAGCATAAAGAGTGGTTTATTGTAGGATGGATACCGCACATTCGGATGCCTCTGATGCAGCAGAAGAATGTATCCTAGGCGGAGGAATTAGAAATTACGATGAATCTTGAGGCTTTGATGTTTGGAAAAATAGGGATTGGCATGAACCAGATACAAGCACAGCTAGCGAAATTGACTATCCAACTGCAGGATATCAAGAAGGGGAAGGAATTTTGTGAAGAAATATGGTGCAGTCGATGCAATTCTGAAGGACAACATAAGGATCCGTGTCCTAAATTCTGCGAATACTTATAGGCTGGCGCACCAAACCCACTCATTCAAGGAGGAATGCCCTGGTGTCGAATTTGTCACACGAGGGGACATCACTCAGAAGAATGTGTATACTTACAGAATATTGTTTCGAAGTCGACTAACTTTTTTTGTAATTTATGTCGATCAGTTGGTCATGAGGAGAAGGATTGTAGAGCATATGATTTGCTCCAAGAGAGAACTGCAAATACATTTTTTATGAAGGGAGAGGAGAAACCTCCTTTACAATCGTAACCATAGTATAATCAACCATAGCCGCATTATAATCAACCACAGCCTCATTATAACCAACCACATCCGTAGTATAACCAACCGTAATATCATCCAACACAATATAATCAACAACAGTACAATCAACCACGAGGAGGATTCTACGGAGGTTGAGGTGGAGGTTTTGGTCGTGGAGGAACTTTTGGTCGAGGTCAAGGACCAGTTACATGCTATAATTGTGGCCATATTGGACATTATCAGAGGGATTTTCCGAATCCAACACCGCAGTGTACCTATTGCAGTGCAGAGGAACACAATGTTGAATATTTTCCTTAGTTGATTGTGAAGTGGCAGACTAAGAATGCGCCATAGCCACAACCAAATCCGAATGTAAATCAGAATCAGAATCCCAATCCAAATGTGCAGAAGACCTCAATAGAGATAAGAAGTTGACCTGTGAGCGTCGCAGTTGTAACCAGAGGAGGAGTTGCCGACAGGAGAAGATAGACCACTTCCTAGTGTTCGTCCTGCAACTTGGAAAAAGGTTCAATTTGACACGGAAGCAGAGAAGGAAACCTTTTTGGAAGCGTGAGATGTGATGAGAAAGAATAATACTAAGTTGCCACATATAAGCCAGAAGGAACCTATCTATGAGATGCCGCAGATATTTGATATGACAAATTCGCGAAGGCCACCAGGGAAGGTCAGTACCCTGAGGAATTTCCTGGAAATATCTTTTACATTAGAAAAGGATCAAGACGCACTAGAAGAGATAGCTATTTTATTGTATCGACAAGAGGAAGGATGACAAGATCGGATAGTGAACTGATAGCACATAAAGAAGATGGGAAGAGAGATGAGGATGAATGCCTAGATTAGTGCATAAGATGTAGATTCTATCAGTTTGGACTTAGGATCGGATGTAAACATATTGACTAAGCAAACATGGGAAATGATGGGGAAGTCATAGTTGGTATGGTCCCATGTGCAGCTTCGACTAGAAAATTAGAGCAAGGTCACACCAATTGGTTGATTATTGCATCTACACAGACTTCGATGTCATAGAGATAGTTGACAACACAAGCCCATATCCAGTACTGTTGGGAATAAACTGGGCAATGGAGAATCAAGTTGTCTTTTGAAAACCGCGACATGAGGGTAGTCACCCCACTTGATCCATCGGAAGGGAAAAGGTACGTAGAACCAACGAGGGATGAGTTTACAGAAGGATGGGACAATGTCTGCAACGTTTTGAAGGATTACATCAATCCCACCACCGACGGAGAATTGGGGTGGCAAAGTGTTAGCTCTATGTCATTAGACTCCGATGAGGGGCTGGAAAATGGCAGAATCGATTGCATGAAGTGTCATTCAAAAGGTGCGCACAAAGCACTCAGTCCTTGATGGGTAGCGATGGAGGTATGCGATCTTCCAACATATGAAGGATTACCTAATTTGGCTATGTTCATCACTGAATTCGAATAAAAGGTATCAAAACCACAGTGACTGTTGGCGTTAGAAGAAGCACTGAAGGCCACGCCAGCAAGGTGGTGGGATGCACACAAATCGTTGATAATGAGCTGGAAAATATGTGGACAATTGATGGAAGTCATATTTTGGGAGAAGGAATACTACTATGAGAAGAAATACATTGGACGGGGTGATCCAAGGGATCATCTGGGAGAGTGTCAAAGCACATGGGCAACGAGACCGCAATAGGAATGGGTTCATGCATTCATTCATACACTAAATGAAGTACCGCGGAGCTCGTACATAGCAGCATAATTGCGATGAGGAACAACTACATGGGAAGAATTAACCATTAGCTTTAGTCAGAATTTCAACTTCGTCGATGAGAACCCTTTCATCCACAGTGCACTACTGGAGATCCACGAAAAGGTACTTAAAGCAGTTCCGACAGAAATACCAATGGGATCACAATGGATTGCGACACCGAAAATGATGATGGAATCCTATAATGTGTCGAGAGGACCTAACGACAAGGATGATCCTAGAGCCATTTATGTCCCAGAATCGAAGGGAATCCATGATGGCAAAGCACCAGAGATGCCATTTGACAAATTCCAACATCCTCTAAAGATTAAGAAGGTTAATATTGGGTCGGAGGAAAATCCCAAGTTTGTTAACATTGGAGATTACTGGGACGATTCGACAATTGGAAAAGTTGTTGACCTACTGCATGAGTTCCAAGACTTGTTCGCAATGAAATTTTCAGAAATGAAGGATGTTCCGGGGACCTAGGAGAAATGAAGATCCTTGTCAAACCTGATGTGAATCTAGTAAAATAGAGACCATATAGACTAAATCCCAGGTATAACGAGCAAGTAAAGGATGATATAGAGCGAGTGCTAGATGCGAGAATCATAGAACCTGTTGAAGAATCGGAATGGATCAACCCAATGGTTTTCCAAGATAAGAAGACTGATGAAATAAGGATTTGTGTCGATCTAAGGAATCTAAACGATGCATGTCTTCACGATACATTCCATACACCATTCACTGATGAAGTACTGGAAGGTGTTGGATGCTAGGAGATATATTCATTTACAGATGGATTTTCAGGACACCACCAGATAAATATCGCGAAAGAAGATCAACATAAAACAACTTTTGTGATAGAATGGGGTTGCTTTCAATACACAGTGATGTCGTTTGGTCTCAAGAACGCCCCCACAATCTTTTTGAGGATGGTTGTCGCTGCATTTAAAGAATTCATTCACAAATTTCTGGCAGTGTATATGGATGATTGGACTGTATATGGGTTGGTTATGGACCACAAAGAAAACCTAAGGCTGATGCTGGAAAGATGTCGACAACATCAGATTTCACTGAACTTAAAGAAGTGTATTTTATGCGCACCATTTGGAATCCTATTGGGACACATTGTATGCAAGGAGGGGATGTTGGTCGACCGAGCGAAGATTGCAATTATTGTTGACCTACCACCACCAACGATAGTGAAGAAACTAAGGGTGACGTTGGGACACACTGGATATTACAGGAAGTTCATCAGGGTATATGCAGCAATTACGACACCGATGGATAAGCTGTTAAAGAATGATGCAATGTTCTAGTGGAACGAGGAATTCCAAAAGAGCCTTGACATACTAAAGGCAAAGATGGTCGCAGGATCGATATTAGTCTTCCCCGACTGGAAGAAATAATTCCATGTCCATGTGAATGCATCATTAGTAGCACTGGCAGTAATATTGTCTCAGCTAGTAGAAGGATCAATTAACCACTCGATCGTATTTGCGTGCAGGAATTTGTCCACTACTAAGAAGACTTATATGATGACGGAGAGAGAAGGCCCGACGATGGTATATGCGTTGCATAAATTATGACACTACCTGCTTGGAGGAAATTTCAAAATGTTTACTGACCACTCCAAATTTGAAATACTTAGTCAATAAGCCTATGTTGGGGGGGAATATCTGTCGATGGTTGCTGCTATTCCAGGAGTTTGATTTTTAAATTATTGTGAAACCAGCGCGATTGAATGCAGGACCTGATCACATGCCAAGGATTGAATCAAGCGAAAAACCCAGAAGCATTGATGAATGCTTTCTTGATGCACAACTATTCAGGATTGGAATGGTCGATGATCATTACGAGCATATTATTTAGTTATTGGCTATGGGAAGAGCACTTGAGGAGTTCAATACCAGTCAGAAGAAGCAACTAGTCATAAAGGCTGCTAATTTTCGATTAATCACAGGACAACTCTACAAGATGAGACTAGATGAAGTCCTTCGTCGATATGTCCTTCCGCATGAACAAGAAAGAGTATTGGCGGAAGCTCACGAGGGGATCACAGGAGGTCATTATGGAAGGCATGCAACTGCTAGGAAGATACTTAGGGCTGGACTATGGTTGCCAATAATGCATAGTGATGCCGCAGACTATGCTAGGAGCTGCGATGTATGTCAAAGGACAGGAAAACCGTCGCGAAGGGATGAAATGCCACTAGTACCTCAGTTGACATTACAAGCCTTCGAAAAATGGGAAGTAGATTTCATGGGACCCATTACCCCACCAGGAAGAAGAATAGGTGTGAGATACATTATTATTGTGACTAACTACTTGACCAGATGGGCTGAAGCAGCACCAGTAAAGGATTGCACAGCTGCGACAACAGCACAGTTTCTCTTCGACAATGTGGTCACCAGATTCGGGTGCCCAAAGATATTTATTAGCGATCAAGGCACTAATTTCATCAATCAAACTATCAGAGCCATGATGGAGGAATTTCAAATTCAGCATCGAAGGAGTACCCCATATCACCCATAGGTGAATGGTGTAGTGGAGGTGCTGAAAAATATATTGGAGCATGTGTGATCCGCATCATAGTTGGCAAGTCATCGATGTCGATACAACTTCGACAAGTTTTGGCTCCACATGACTTCGACAACTTCGATAGGTTTCGATTTCAACACAACTCTGACGAGTCTCGACTTCGACATACTGAGACATGTTCCGCACCTTCGACATGTTCAGCAACCTCACATTTCGTGACATCGACAAACAGCGTCGACATGCGACCAACGACTATGAACTCCGACAAACTATCTCTCTGTCATCCAGTCAACTGTAACGGTTGAACTGTTGAAACCGATCTAAATTTTTCTTTGTAACTGAACGTAATGGGAAGGAACCCAAGCGTCTCAGAATTCTATGTAAGCATGTATAATATTGTAGCATACATTAGTTTTGATCTATTTGCAAGTAATAGAAGAACAATTCGCATTCCTGCATATTGTATATGCATATTGTGCTTATCTTTGTTGCATAATCCTGTTTTTGCTCATTTTGTTTATTAAGCTTCCGCCATAATAGAGCCGACTCATTCAGTCGATCTGATGTCCCCCTCATGCTTCCTGGACACGACCCGGATCATTGGTATTAGAGCACTTAGTTTTGTTCATGCTTAAGTTCTGCGTATACACTTCTCTTGAAGTTACCTGAATTATTTCGGTTCAAACTCGCTTGCAATATCAGCAATCCAAGAAGACACGATCTCCAGAAATGACAGAAGAAACAGACGATACACATGCAGCGAATGAGACATCACAGCTTATTAAGCAAGCTCTGGCTCGACAATGTACTGAAATGTTCGCCCAGTTCAACGAGATTCTCTTGCGATTCGCTTCGACATCCAGAGGATCCTTGACGAGAACTCACTCCGACAAAATCAGCCCCTTCAAAGTGCAAATTAATTTGGACATACTGAATCTTGAAGGTAAGATTGACGCAGAATCCGTCGACAATTAGGTGCAGCAATTGGAATCCTATTACGTTGTAGATCAACTCTCTGAAGTTGAAAAAGTCACCATTGCGTCCTTAAAGATGTCAACCTCTGTGCACTGCTAGTGGGAGAACCTCTCGACAAAGATGGAGAAAACAGAGAACCCATCGACACATGAGATAAATTCGTCGAACACATCTGAAAGGAATTTTACCCACCGAAATACCTCGAGCATTAGTATAAGAAGTGGCAGCAGCTAAGGAAATGGAAAGACCAATCAGTACCAAGTTACACCAACGAGTTCTATTGACTCATGGCTAGACATGGTGTCCAAGAAGAAGAGAAATTGCTTGTTCTGAAGTACGTTAGCAGATTGTCCCAGTACATTCAGCAATAGATGGAATTTCTGATTGTCAATATGCTTGCGGATGCTTTCCACTATGCCAGCAAACTGGAAACAAAGCAGAAAGGAAAAGAATGTTTCACGACAAAGCCGACGTCAGGACGACCACCCAACAAGAAGGCGCCAGCCGACTTCGACAAGTCGAAATCTTCTCAGGCGACACCACCAAAGCCAGATCACGATAAGAATCCTTTTCACAAGAGGGAATGTAGAAAAAAACGGCCAACCGGAAAATGGTGCGATTACCACCACTCATCTTGGCATGATACATATGAATGCAAAGCTCGGAAGACATTTTTGACAAAAGTGTCGACCTCTGACACGTTCGACAAGATGGTGGAAGAATCTGATCCAGATGTAACAACCCTTTTGACCTCGACCACTCCAGCATCCTTGACTATCGTCGATGAGGAGGAACGAGAGAGCCTGTTTCATACACGGATATGGGTCCATAGCAACCCATTACATCTGATTGTGGACAATGGGAACTAGAAAAACTTCATTTCTAAATAACTTGTGAAGAAACTAGGTCTTGTTACCACTTTGCATCCTCAGCCTTACAAGATCGGTTGGATGAAGGATGGAGAAGAACTTTAGATCACTTGACAATGCAAAATCGCCTGCTTCATAAATCCTATTGAAGATGAAGTACTCTGTGATGTGGCCCCACTCTCTGTATCTGACGCCCTGTTTGGGAAACCTTACCTCTAGGATAGACATAGAATTTATCAGTCACGACCTCAGAAGGTGATTTTCATAATCCAAAATCAATGGTTCAGCGTACCAGAGCGTCAACCTACACTGACGATTGCGCTGATATCTGCCAAACAAACAAAGAAGCTCATCAATCATGTTAAGAAGTTCGCATTAATCATGATCAAGCTGCAACATTCTAAGAAGACTGTATAAACAAGTCGAGTCACCGACCAATGCAGTTCTCAACAGAAGCAGCAAGTCGATCATATTCTCGATGAGTACCAAAACATCTTTCAAGCTCCAGACGGAGTACCTCAACATTGTTAGGTAAAACACTCCATTGAACTTGTTCCTGGTTCTTCTTTTCCTAACGCATCTGTTTATAGAAGATCCATTCTAGAAAATGAAGATATTCGCAGAAAAATCCAAGAATTAATTGACAAAGGTCATATCTGACCCAACTCCTCTCCTTCTGGAAGTCCAGTCGTCCTAATTCCGAAGAAAGATGGGACTTAGCGCATGTGCATCGACTACAGAGCTCTCAACAAAATATCAGTGAAGAATCGGTACCCTCTTCCATAGATAGACGAGCTCATCGACTGTCTGAAAGGTGCTAAATTCTTTACTAAGCTCGACCTCAAGTCGGGATACCATCAAATTCCAATCGATCCCTCAGATGTGTGGAAAACTGCTTTCAATACCAAGGAAGGATTGTTCGAATGGTTAGTCATGCCTTTCGGCTTAACCAACGCACCTATGACCTTCATGCGACATATGGATAACCTTCTTCGACCTTTCATCGTAAAAAGGGTTATTGTCTATCTTGACGACATATTGATTTGTAGTTGATCATGGGAAGAATATGTCAGACATCTTTGACAAATCCTCAACACTCTCCAACAACATCGGCTCTATCTGAATATGGACAAGTGCTCTTTTGCGATGAAACATCAAATATTTGGGGTATGTAATTGACTCTGCAGGCATTCACGTCGATCCAGACAAAGTATAGATCCTCGAATATTGTCCCATTCCTAGAAGCATTCAAGAACTAAGAAGTTTTCTTGGTTTGGCGAATTTCTATCGACGATTCATACTCGGCTTCAGTCACATATCCTGACCCTTGAATCAGTTGACAAAGGGAAATAGGAAAACTGTCTTCCAGTGGACAACAACACAACAAGCAGCTTTTGAACAGCTCAAACACAAGCTCTGCACTACACTAGTACTTGTGTTACTTGATTTACATCAACCCTTTGATATTGAGATGGATGCATCGGACTATGCCTTGGGCACAGTGATCACTCAGTATGGTCACCTAGTTGCTTTTCATTCCGAGACTTTTACCGACACAGTTAGAAGATAGTTGACATATGAAAAAGAACTATATGCCATTGTGCAAGCTCTCAAGCAATGGAGGCATTACATCCTTGGCAAGGAAATGGTCATCCTCACTGATCATAAGCCTCTACAGTTCGCTCCGACACAATCAAAGTTGCAGACAAACCGACAACTCAAGTGGATTAATTACCTACAGCAATTCTAGTTGGTGATTAAGTATCGGAAAGGTAAGGCTAATGCCACCGTCAATTGCCTCAGTCTACCACCCATTACTCTCCTTTTGATAGTGATGAGTATGCAGGGATACGACATGACCACTTGGCCACAGTTGTACGAGGACAACAATGACTTCTCAATAGTCTACCGACAGTTACAGACTAATAATTCGTCGACCTTAGACTCTGACTATTTCTTGAAAGACACCTTGCTATACAAGCTTGGATAGCTTTGTGTACCGACCAGTGAGCATCGACAGCAGCTCATTTGGGACGTGCACTACAGCAAGACTGCATGACATTTTGGAGTAGAAAAAAAACTTGCTATTTTGCAGAAGTATTTCTTCTGGCCTACACTTAAATCCGATGTCAACAAGTAGATTCGATCATGCGTGGTTTGCGCCATTTCTAAGCCACCTAATCGACGACAGGGATTGTATACACCTCTGCCATTTCCTAGTCTACCATGGGAATCTATTTTTATGGACTATTTGACAGGTTTTCCCACTACCAAACATCAGCATGACGCAATATTAGTAGTAGTCGAACGATTTTCCAATATGGCCATTCTCATACCATGTAAGAAGACCACAACAGCGCAGTAGACCACTCAACTCTTCTTTACACATGTTTGGAAATACTTTGGTTTACCCACAACCATCATTTTCGACCGAGATACCAGATTCGTCAGCATCTTTTGGAAGACCCTCTGGAAACAGCTAGACACACGACTCTCATTGTCGATAGATTTCCATCCTCAGACCGATGGACAGACGGAAGTTGTAAATAGCCTTGTAGTACAACTGCTTCGCATGTACAATCACAGGCATTGATGCACATGGGATGATAGTCATCCATACATTCATCACAACTACAATCGTGCTCAGTATATCTCTACAGGAAAGAGTCGATTTGAGATCTGTTATGGATTTCAACCCTCAGTGCCTATTGACTTGATCAACTCCTCGACACGACCAGAATCTGACATAGACCACAACCAGCAAGAAGTTGATAAAGCAATCAAGTTTCGAGAACAGATTTGCGACATCCAGTGACAAGCAGAGTATATGTTGCACAGAGCAAGTGAGAAAGCTAAGGCCCGACACGACAAGCATTGTATTCCTCATACATTCCAAATTGGGGATAAGGTCTGGCTACATCTTAAGAAGGAGTGCTTCATTGGTCCTTTCAAGAATCTCAAGCCTTTGCGATATGGTCCATATAGTATTCTTCGACAGATTGGAAAAAATGCTTTCCATCTCGACATTCCTGCATGCCTAGGTCTGCATCCAGTCTTCAATGTGGATCTAGTTCGACCAAACTATGCACCATTGTTGGAACAAAATGACTTATCAACAGTAGAACTTGAAGACATCCATCCAGATGTTTAGGACCCTCTTCCTTGCGACACTATTGTGGGACGACGAGTATGCCATACAAGGACGAACACAATTCCCTTGTTTCAGGTTGCCAAAGCTGGCCAGATACCATCTCAAGGAAAGTGGTACTCTACTACTGAAGTGGCCGACAAGTTTCCTCACCTTCACGAGCAAACAATGGGGTCCATTGTTTCTTAAGGAAGGAAGTCATCGATGTCGATACAACTTCGACAAGTTTCGACTAGACATGACTTCGACAGGTTTCGATTTCGACACAACTCTGACGAGTCTCGAATTCGACATACTGCGACACATTCCACACCTTCGACATGTTCAGCAACCTCACAGTTCGCAACATCGACAAACAGTGTTGACATGCGACCAATGACTATTGAACTCAGACAGACTGTCTCTCTGTCTTCCAATCGACTGTAACGGTTGAACTGTTGAAACCATTCTAACTTCTTCTTTGTAACTGAACATAACGGGTAGGCACCCAAGCGTCTCAGAATTCTATATAAGCATGTATAATTTTGTAGCATATATTAGTTTTGATTTGTTTGCAAGTAATAGAAGAATAGTTTGCATTCCTACATATTGTCTATGCATATTGTGTTTATTTGTGTTGCGTAATCCTGTTTTTGCTCATTATGTTTATTAAGCTTCTGCCATAACAGAGCCGACTCATTCAGTCGATCTGTTGTCCCCCTTGTGATTCCTGGACATGACCCGGATCAATGTGCTCACCAAGGTGTGTAACAAAAACCGTGACGACTGGTATTTGAAGCTTCCAGCGGTATTGTGGGCCTATAGAACGCCATGTAAAAGGTTGACAGGAAAAAATCCTTTCAAATTGGTATAAGGACAAGAAGCAGTGATGGCGATGGAATACATTGTCCCTAGTCTTTTCATCACAGCAACGACAGGAATGAGCGTGAAGGAGCCATTGAATAAATATTGGTGTAGCTATTACAGCTCGAAGAGGATCGCTTCATCGCAGGATTTCATCAATAGGTAGAAAAGGACCGACATAAAGCTTGGCATGATCACCATGTAAAGGCGAAACATTACCAGCATGGAGACATGGTTCTGTTGTATGATAGTAAGTTTGCGAAGTACCCAGCTGCAAAAGCTAGATGAAACTGTGTTGACAAATTTAGTGAATTGGAGCCGTCTAAATCCCTATTGGGATAGCTAGGTGCATATCGACCGAAAAAGAAGTTGAGTCGACATAAAAAAAAAATCTAAGTACATTGCGATGTTTGGGAGCCTATTTACATCACTATGGTCGTCAAAGGAAAGTGGCAAAGTAAGGAATAGCGAAAAGGTTTGGGGCTTATCGACCTTCGTCAAGGCACAAACGGGTCAAATCGAATAATAATTGCAACAGTTAAGACGTGGTGGGGGATGACTCAAGTGGACGAAGGTGCATTCAATGGCCAATGACTGTGCGGGATTCGACAAATTGACAACGGATTCGGTAATTCAACGCAGGATTTGATAATCATTGTCCAAAGATCGACAAGATGGATGGAAAGAGAGAAATTGAGGCTATAAATACACGAGCAGAGGGACATTTCGACTCACTATGCATTGAGTGAATTAGCCAAGAAATTACATAATAGAGCCAAGCGAAGAGTGAGCTTAGAGAAAAATGGCACAGTTTATTTCCAACACGAGTACACAAGACCGACCCAGGCCAATGGGGATTGTTCACGAGCAACCATAGATTGCATCGGCACGATCATTCAAAAAGAAGAGAAGTTCCAGTTGGTCAATGGATACCGACCCAAGGTTGAAGAGGTAGACCCGTATTTCGGCACAAACTGCGGTAGAAGAAGCGGGCACATCAGGTACCACAGAGGAATAAAGGACATCATGAGGAGGGTAGCATGGCCCAAGAATAGTGAACATACCTGGTTATGTACTGCCGCAGAAGGAAGGGGCACCAGCAATCCGGTTGGGGAAGAATGAGAAATACACTATCAAGGAGTCGGCTATACCAAAGGGGTCCCATACCACCAGGAACATAATAGAGCGACTGCAAAAGCTGCAATATAGTGACCACGACATTTTGGTGTATCCAAAATGCACTAAGGACACACACGTGGAGGTAGAACATGGAGAAGGAGGTCCGATCACGAGAGAGCCAACAAAGTGGGCATTAGGACTTGAGCGATCAGGGCTCTTGTCCATCATTCACATGTCGCACTTATGGATATCAACGGAAGCAAATGCATGCGTGAAGCAGCTATTGGCCTGCTTCCATGGTGGGTATTTGTGGTTAGAGACAAAAATCCCAATCACGGTCGAGTTGATTTCGAGGATCATAGGATTACCCAAGATCGGGGTGGATCCTTCCTAATATTTCCAGGGGAAGGATAATGATAAAAACGTTGTTGCGAAGCCGAAAACGAAATAAATATAGGGTGGAGAAGAACACAAGAGGTTACCTAATCGACACAATCAACGATCAAGTGGTCAAGATTGCAGCAAAGTTGTTGGAAATCAAGCTAGTAAGGAAGAATAGACCAAACCATTGAACATCAGCCATAATTGCATCTGTGGAGCAGTGTGCAGCGGGAGTTCGGATGAACTAGTTGCTATTTTTGTTGAACGAATTGATGGAGGATGCGGTAGCAACGCGGGAGAAAGGAAATCCATTCACCTATTCATGGCTATTGATATTGATTGTGCTGGTTGGATGGAGGGAACCATAGCATTACCAAGGGATGGAAACAGAATTGACGAAGGTGTGCCAAGGGGAACGATACAATAACCTATGGGCGTTAAATGATAAAGAACGACAAACGGGTAACAATATCCAGTTTTTTATTTATTTATAAATGTTGAAGATAGATGTGGAAGCAATTCTGTGAATAACAGAGGAAGCTGCGAAGAAGTATCAAACATTCGCAAGACTGTCGTTAGAGCCTTATGCAATATTCATATAGCAACGTGCGGACCCACAGAAGCAGTGGATACCGACACAATAAAAGATTAGTGATGTAGAACTAGATGCCATCGTGGAATATTGGCTAGAAGAATGGAATTTCCCAGTAGGAAAAGACCAACTGTCGGACCCGGAGAATGGGAAGTCGATAAATGGACCGAAGGTGCCAAAAGAGGTGAAGGATTCAGAAAGCGAAGAAGAAGGTGCAGGAGAAGGTGACCCTACGGAATAACATTCACACATCTTAAGTCAGAACAAGGCATCATTAGAGACCCCCACAAATTCAGAACTGGAAACATAGTGAGCAGAAGAAAGGACAAATCATAAGTCTGAGAGAGGCGGGGGGAGTGAAACTGCTAACCTCCCCGAGGAGAAAATGAACAAGCTCATGGAAAATATTGTTGATGTATATGTAACTTCGGAATGTATTTCATATATATTTATTGTACCCTTATTAGAGATGTGTTATTCCTCTATAAGGAAGTGTCGTCATGTGGATTGACAAGTGTCGCAAGTGTGTGTACTTGTCGATGGGTTATTAGACCACCATGTGTGGGTTCGGCCCTGAAAGATATATTATATTGTGGATGTACCTAGCTAGACAAGTCGGCCCCATAAGGTCACTGGGAAAACAGGTTAGTATAAATAGAGATCAGGAGATCTCTATTTAGATCATTCGGAAAGTCATCTCTCTCTCACTCAGAAAGTGGCGCACTAGTGAGGAGGAGGATCATCTGCTTATAGGAGACTATCTCAAGTGTATTTTGGTTGTACTTTGGTTGAGCCATTGCTCTCTCTATCTCTGAGGAAGTTGTGGGGTTTTTCACCTTAGGGTTTTCCCCACGAAAACTCTGTGTCTCTTGTCTCTCATGCTTTTGATTCTTGTGATGCTTGTCATGCTTATTGTGATTGTTATGCATTGAAATACTGTATATGTTATTCTCTTAGTGAAGATCCTAGAGTATTGTGAATTAATGCTCAAAATTTAACATGGTATCAGAGCTAACCTGAGAAGAAGACATTTTGTAGTGACGGAAACTTGAGTTTCTTGTTTATTGGGTTTCTCTCCATAGATTTTGGAAAAGCAGTATAGTAGATTGACTCTACTCATCAAGGAGAATCTATCTGTCCAATCAGAATTCAATTCTGAGCATTTTTAGATTTGGCCCTAAAAATTAGGGTTTCCACAAAAATAGGAATTTCTGAAATTTGAAGACATAGTTGGAAGCTCCTTGCAAAAATCGAAGTTTAGAGCTTTGGACCGAGATTTTTGGCTGGGTAGATCTCCGGGAAACTCAAACCCTAATTCAGGGCTCTCCCTAGTGAACCCGGGAGGACAAAAAGGCAAATCTGAAGGGTAAATCTTTGTTGATCTCAAATTCTGAATACACCCGGCTGATCAGCTCATCAAGGCACATCTTTCTATCCTTTCAGAAAATTGAAATTCACATTTTGAATTTTTAGGGTTTTTTCGACAAACCCTAATCTAGGACCAGATCCAGTTTTCAGCATTTCAAGTGGTAAGACCTCAATCTTTTCTATTTCCATTTGAAGTACTCTTTAATATGTCTCACCACACCAAGCTTGAGGATAAGCTTGAAGGAGCTGATAACTTCCGAGCTTGGAAGTATAGGATTGGGTTAATCCTGGAAGAGAATGAGTTGGACTCATATGTAAAAGAAGACATCCCTATCCCAGAGGATGAAGAGGCTAAGGTATTGCATAAGAAAAACTTGGTCAAGGCAAAGAGAATCATTGCTGATTCTATCAAATACCATCTCATACCCCATGTGTCTTCTCTAAAGACACCCAAGGAGATGTTTGACTCTTTGACCAAGCTATTTGAAGGGAAGAACATAAATCGGAAGATGACCCTGCAGAACCAATTGAAAGGAGTAAAGTTTCAGAATGGAGAAACCATTCAATCTTATTTTTCAAGGGTCTCCCATATCAAGGAACAACTAGAAGTAGTGGATGAAATGGTGGAGAATGGTGAAGTGGTGATGACCACTCTAAATGGCCTACCCAGTTCATGGGATTCCTTTATTCAAGGAATTTGTGCAAGGAAGAAGTTGATCTCCTTCAACAGATTGCGGGAAGAATGCTATCAAGAAGAAGCTAGGCTTGTGGCCCGAGAAGAAAAGATGGGAAATGAAGATCAAGCTCTCACAGCACATGCCAGGAAAGGCTAGTCCAAGAAGGAATCATCTCATAACAGAAGATTCTCACACCACCATTATCATAAAGATAAGAAAGATCTCAGATGCTTCAATTGCAATGAGAAGGGACACTTTGCTTCAGATTGTCCCAAGAAGAAGAAAGACAACAACAACAACTTCAATAAGAAGAAGAAGAATAACAAAAGAATATATCATGCTCATGCTTCCGAAGATGATGAACCCCCAAAGAAGAAGGCTAGGGCAGAAAGTGATAGTGATGATGACTCACCAAGTGAAGAAGAATATGTTCTAATTTCTGCTCTCACAGGTACTATCTCCCATGGTTGTAATGATTGGTTGATTGATAGTGGGGCTTCCAAACACATGACTGGGTTTAAGGAATCTTTTGTGAATCTATCTGAACATGAATCACCCCATAAGGTGAAACTTGGGGATGATTATCAATACCCAATCAAAGGAAGTGGTGAAGCCTCCTACAACCTAGATTCTGGAAAATCTTTGAAGATGAAAGAAGTCCTTTATGTACCTGGGCTCAAGAAGAACTTACTCTCCATCTCTGCATTGGATGCAAAAGGTATGAGGGTTGAATTTGTGGATGGCCCAGTCCTAATGTGGCCAAAGGGAAAGACCATAGATGATGCAGTAGTGATTGGAGAGCAAGAGGGAGGTTTGTATAAATTAAAGGGACAACCTGAACATCCCATGGTACATGGATCCATGGAGCCAAGTGAACTTTGGCATAGAAGACTTGCTCATATGCACTATAGGGCACTTCCAATTGCAAGAAAGGTTGTAGAGGGTCTTCCTGAAATCAAGACGAAACATGAAGGTGTTTGAAAAGGATGTGAAAAAGGTAAGAACATTAAGAAGGCTTTCCCAAGCAGTGAAAGCAAGGCAAAAGACATCCTGGAAATCATCCACTGAGATGTTTGTGGTCCTATGTCATCCAGTTCTCTGATTGGGTATGTTTACTATGTCTCATTTATTGATGAATTCTCCAGGAAGACTTGGGTATACTTCTTGAAGATCAAAGATGAGGTGTTTGATAAATTCAAGTAATTCAAAACCTTGATGGAGAATCAAACCGACAAGAAGATCAAAACATTCAGATCCGACAATGGTGGAGAATTCACCTCAGGTGACTTCAATAAGCTTTGTAGTGATTCAGGGATTAAGAGGGAGTTGACTACTCCTTATAATCCTCAACAGAATGGAGTTGCAGAAAGGAAGAACAGAACAATCATGGAAGCAGCAAGGGCAATGTTGCATGACCAGGATCTACCTATGCATCTATGGGTAGAAGCAACTAGAACAGCTGTATATGTGCAGAACAGAACACCCCACAAGATATTGGATAACAAGACACCAGAAGAGGTATTTTCTGGTAAGAAGCCTGAAGTTAGCCATCTCAGAATATTTGGTTGTCCAGTATACACTCGTGTCCCAAAGGAAAAGACAACTAAACTAGATCCTTCAGGAAAGAAGGGTATCTTTGTGGGTTACAGTGAAAGCTTGAAGGCTTACAGAATATACTTTCCAGGGTTCAAGAAGATTGATGTCAGCAAGGATGTAACATTTGATGAAAACTCAGCATTCATCAAATCAAGGAAGGAACCTATCGAAGTTTATGAAGAACCTAAGGAAACTAGATTTCAAGACACTAACATGACTGAAGCAATTCCAGAAGTTGTTCATGAGTTTGAAGATCCGCAAGAACCTGTAGATCCACCCCGTGAGGATAACTCTCACAAGAGGAAACCTACATGGGCTAGAGAGCTCATTCAAGATGCAGAAAGATTTGGCATTCCAGAAGAAGAACACAGAGCAACGAAGAGAACCAGATCACATACTAGCTATGTTGCTTTACTCTGTGACATTATGAACAAAGAGCCTTCCAGTTATGAAGAAGCAGCGGAAAAGAAAGAATGGAAGGATGCCATGGTTGAGGAATACCAATCAATAATGAAGAATGATGTTTGGGATGTTGTACCAAGACCTAAAGAGAAGTCTGTTGTGACTTCTAAATGGATCTACAAAATCAAGCATGCTGCAGATGGCAGTGTAGAGAAATACAAAGCAAGATTCGTAGCTCGTGGCTTCTCTCAGAAAGAGGGAATAGATTATGAAGAAACTTTTGCACCTGTAGCCAGTTATACTTCCATCAGAACAATAGTTTCCTTGGCTGCAGTGATGAAATGGAAAATACACTAGATGGATGTCAAGACTGCTTTCTTGAATGGTGTAGTTGAAGAGGAAGTATATGTGGAGTAGCCACTCGGTTTTGAAATACATGACAGGGAGTCATATGTGTGCAGATTGAAGAAAGCCTTGTATGGCTTGAAACAAGCTCCCAGAACTTGGTATGGTAGGATGGACAGTTTCCTATCTAGTTTGGGCTTTACCAAGAGTAAAGCGGATTCCAACCTTTATTACAAGGTTGAGGAAGGGAATCCTGTGATTCTACTCCTATATGTGGATGACTTATTTGTAACAGGAGATGACAGATTGATTGCAGATACTAAGAGAAATCTTGCTGCCGAGTTCGATATGAAAGATTTGGGAATGATGCATTATTTCCTAGGTATGGAAGTGTGGCAGAGTACAGGTGGGATCTTCCTTGATCAAGGGAAGTACACAGTAGATATCCTGAAGAGATTCTGGATGATGGATTGCAAGGCCATGGCCACACCTATGGCATCAAATCTGAAGCTTCTATGTGATGCTTCATCTGAGTCGATTGATGTCTCTATGTATCGTCAGATGATTGGGTCCTTGATGTACCTGATGAACACAAGACCAGATATTTGCTTTGCAGTGAACACATTGAGTCAGTTCCTGACAGATCCGAGGAGTGTTCATCTGGTTGCTGTAAAGCATGTTCTGAGGTACTTGAAGGGTACAGTGGATTATGGGCTCAAGTATGAGGCGAATCAAAAGTTTAGCCTGCAAGGTTATGTTGATTCAGATTGGGCTGGAAGTGCTGCAGATAGGAAGAGCACATTTGGTTGCTGCTTCAGTATGGGATCAGGTGTGATCTCTTGGTTTAGCAAGAAGCAGTCATGTGTAGCACTGAGTACAGCTGAGGTAGAGTATGTTGCAGCCTGTTTAGCTAGTTGTGAGGCAGTATGGCTACGGAAGCTACTGTCTGAATTATTTGATCTCCCGTTGGATGCTACTGGTATCTTCCGTGATAACCAAAGTTGTGTGAAGCTATCCGAGAACCCAGTGTTTCATGATAAGTCAAAACACATAGAGATCAAATATCACTATATCAAGGATATGGTGCAGAGAGGAGCTGTGAAGCTCCTGTATGTTGCGACGGACGAGCAGATTGCAGATGTGCTGACAAAGCCACTAGCCAGGGTGAAGTTCGAGTACTTCACAGAGAGGCTTGGTGTTCTTCGGATTGATGACACTTCGAGGAAGAATTGATGGACACATTTGCTGAAGCCATTCCAAGCATGTTGGAAGGAGGATCCTTCACATGGTTGTGGATGTAAGCACCAGATGATGAGAATCAAGATGATGTGCTGGTTTCCGCTTTGTATGATCAGTTGGATCATTTTTATGTATGTATGTATGCATCATGTTGGATGCTGGATATGATTAGTTGGATCATTTATATGTATATGTATGCATCATGTTAGATGCTGGACATGATCAGTTGGATCATTTATATGTATGTACGCATCATGTTGGATGCTGGATATGATCGGTTGGATCATGTGTATGTATTTTGTATAAGCATCATGTTGGATGCTTGGACCATGTATATGTATATGTATCAGGTGGATAAATTGTATGATCAGGTAGATCATGTATGTTGATATGTATCATGTATTTGTATTTGTATCAGGTGGATACACTGTATGATCAGGTGGATCATGTATGATGAAATATATCTGGTAGATACTTGGTATGCATAAGGTAGATGCATTGTATGATCAGGATGATCATGGATGACAAGCTTCAGGATGTTGCTCCAGATGACATGCAGCAGGATTTTGCAGTGATGATGATCAGGATGATCATGTGTACATCAGGATGATGTATGGTGATAATCAGGTTGATACTCTGTGGCCGTGGAATAGGTTGTGCAGATAAGCATGTAATTTGCGCCCTGGGAGATTTGCAGATTGTCTTTCGAGGTTTTTCCTATGGCATGTAATTTGTACCCTGGGATATCTGGAAAATGCTCTTTCGAGGTTTTGCTTGGGAGGACATATAATTTGTGCCCTGGGAGATCTGCAGATAGTGTTTCGAGGTTTTTCCTATGGCATGTAATTTGTGCCCTAGGATATCTGGCAGATGCTCTTTCGAGGTTTTTTCCTATGGCATGTAATTTGTGCCCTAGGAGATCCGATAGGTTGAGCCGTGTGCTCGTAATCAGTCCTGGGATGCTCTTTTGAGGTTTTTCCATGACCACATCTAATTTGTGCCCTGGGATATCCGATAGGTTGAGCCATGTGCTTGTAATCAGTCCTGGGATGCTCTTTCGAGGTTTTGTGGTGACCACATGTAATTTGTGCCCTCGGAGATCCGATAGGTTGAGCCTTGTGCTCGTAATCAGTCCTGGGATTCTCTTCCGAGGTTTTGTGGTGGGGTCACATGTAATAAGTCTCGGAGATCTGGACAGGATGAAAAAGGCCTCAGATGCTCTTTAGGGTTCTTGCTAGTCAAGAGACTCTTTTAAGGTTTTGTGACACACGTAATAAGTCCTGGGATTTCCACAGTATGGCCAATGATGATGAAGACCTGTAGGTGGTGGACCTACATCCAGGATGAAAAAGGACTGGCTCTGTAGAACTTCCTATGACGAGTAGAGTCAGAGATTGGTTGAGATAGCAGCAGCAGTGACTATGATGATGACAATGCATCGAAGACGATGATCCCAAGAAGAAGACTTGTCTAGCATATCTGTGTCGAGAAATACCTTCCTAGTTAAGAGGGAGTGTTGATGTATATGTAACTTCGAAATGTATTTCATCTTTGTATTTCATATATATTTATTGTACCCTTATTAGAGATGTGTTATTCCTCTATAAGGAAGTGTCATCATGTGGATTGACAAGTGTCGCAAGTGTGTGTACTTGCTGATGGGTTATTAGACCACCATGTGTGGGGTCGGCCCTAAAATATATATTATATTGTGGATGTACCTAGCTAGACAAGTCAGCCCCATAAGGTCATTGGGAAAACAGGTTAGTATAAATAGAGATCAGGAGATCTCTATTTAGATCATTCGGAAAGTCATCTCTCTCTCACTCAGAAAGTGGCGCACTAGTGAGGAGGAGGATCATCTGCTTATAAGAGATTATTTCAAGTGTATTTTGGTTGTACTTTGGTTGAGCCATTGCTCTCTCTATCTCTGAGGAAGTTGTGGGGTTTTTCACCTTAGGGTTTTCCCCACGGAAACTCTGTGTCTCTTGTCTCTCATGCTTTTGATTCCTGTGATGCTTGTCATGCTTATTGTGATTGTTATGCATTGAAATACTGTATATGTTATTCTCTCAGTGAAGATCCTAGAGTATTGTGAATTAATGCTCAAAATTTAACAAATATAATGGCAGTGGCAGAAGACAACCGTGTGAAAGTCACTCAGCATGTGACTGATTTTTTCCACTGGGTATCACAGCTATTATAGACACTGACAAATGCAGTGACAGAAACAAGGCTTCCACAAGGAGAAGTGGCGCTAAGTGCATCAACAAGCAGAGTTGAGGTGGAAATCGGAACAAAGAAAAGGATAGTTCAAATACTACCTAATGCTAGCACTACTAACGACGAAGACATGGATGTCGCATTGCGAGGGAATGACTTGATCAACATAGACCTCAACATGTTGTTGATGGTTATGTTGCATCATGCTCATACCGTCGCAAGTAATGAAATCGGAAACTAGGAAGCTACAATGCACGATCAAATGGTAAGTTACAAATGACAAGTGCGGCAAATTGAACGGAAGTCCAACAACTTTAGGAAGAAAAAGAGGCAATCCTAAGTGAAAGAGAAAAGGAAGTCAAGGACAGAGGAAGGTTGGAACATGCCATCTCCATGGCATGCAAAGAAACACCAGAAGTTTCTAAATATATGCTGGAAGAATCAAAATCATTAAGGCTAGGCGCGGTCATTGCAGACCTATGAAAAGAGAACGATGACCTACAAACAAGGGCGTTTCCAAGAACAACACCGGAGAGATTGAAGAGAGGAAGAGCGTGATTAAAGAAGCTATGACAGATATCACAACACTGGAGAAAACAACACAGACAATCGTAGAAGACGTCACACAATTTTGGGGAAGCTTAGTATAGGATGAGAAGTTACACCAGTTGAACGTGCAACTCAGAGAAGCAGAAGCACAGCTTGAGGCATTGAGGGAATCGCTTAAGATGATGCCCCTGCTAGCGCAAATGACAAAGGAAACATAGCTCAAATACCTGCAACATTGGGTCAACAAGGCGCACACAAGACAACAAAGAAGAACAACGCACTTGGACGAGCTGCAGACAAACGCTGAGCAATTGGTGGTCAAAGCAATGGAAGGTATGATGAATATAAAATAAGAGTTGGAGAAAGCGCAGTAGATGGGTGGTGAACACCCAACAGAAAGGAAGTAGAAGGTTGCGCAGCACTTAAAGATGTGGCCAAGGAAGCGGTCGACCAGATCAGGGCAGCTTACGATGAGTTCAAGATGCAGGTAAATGCACCAACAGTTTCTAGCTGAGGTGGATCGAGGGAAAGACACAAGTTTTTGTTGGGGGCTTGTTGGCACGGGTCCAAAGCACATATGTTTGGAACAATCAATAGTGAAAGGGTCGGTGACATGAACAAGGGACCGATCGTGAAGTATAAAAGTGCTAACAAACGTGGAATAATTGGTTAAGTTAGTTAGTAATGGATCATTTGGACCATTTAGTCTTTTCATGTTTGTTGACAGTAGTGTGAAGTGAACCCCTGTCGACAAAACTGTGTCAACATTGATCCCCCATTTCAACCTCATCTACTTCTTCAAGTTCATTTCCATATTATTTCGAAAAGGAGGTTGAATCCTTTGATCATCATTGTTGCTCTGTTCTCTAGGTATGAATATTAGGTTAAAAGGCCTTCTAAACTGATTTTGATTTTGGTTATCTATTTCCTGAGTGGGTCTATGAAAGAAGGATCGACCAAACCTTGCAAAACATGTCGTGTTTTCAACAAAATACAATATTGGAGGAGGACGGTTCGGTGTATACACTATAAGTATGGTTGGAGAGACCATAAACTAAATGAAAAAAGAGGAATAGATTGATCCTTTCACCAGATACACCAATTTGATGGATACATCATTTTAGTATAGATTTTGCACATTTGTCAACCGTTTATCTAATAATCTTGTATCTACATGCAAAAACATACAACACAATCTGATTAATATACCTATTTCTAAATTGCAAAATTATGAAGTATATTTATTACCAATATGATATGGATTTTTTCAAAAATATCATGACTTAAATAGTTCCATTCATATTTTTTTCCAAAAACCAATTTTAATAATAAAAAATACAAGTTTCATGTAAATGCACAAAATTGCTTTTTCCTATCAATTTCATATCGGCAGTTAAATGTACTACTATATCACAATATATAGCAATTATCTTCACTATTGTCATCTGATTTTGATTGTTTTAATCAACACCTCATGTTTTGATGAGGCCCAAGGTGATTCAAAAGTGAACACAACATTATTTTTACATTTCTATCTCTTTCATCTAAACTATCAAATCTCCAACTTGATGGCATTTTCAAACTATCCTCACTATTGTATTATGAATAATATTTATCTTCATCTATAAATAAGATGTTTGGTCTTCCTTTCCCAGTCTGTAACCCTCCATTCTCTTCTCCCTGTCCGTCGGCCCATTGACGTTAGACCCTTTCATCTTTAGTGTCGTTTCCTTCTTTAAGCTAAACCTTATTCCAGTCTTCCATCCTTATCACTTTGTTAAATATTGAACTTGACGAAGTTGATTATGACACGATGTCGCTCAGATTACTTAAGGAAGTTTCACCCTATCTTAATTATTCGAAGACAGTTAATGCAAGTACCACAACCACTGCAGATAATGATGATATTGTCACCTCTGGTATGATCCCAAGAGGGTACCAAATCCAAGGAGAGGTGTGAAAGCAAAAGAGGAGAAGGCTTCACTATCAGTCGAAAAAGAGATCAGAATTTAGGAAATTCTGAATTACGTTAATACTACACCTGTTGGATGATTATCTGGTAAGGTGGTGGGACAAATGGCATTGCATTTATGGATGGAATCCTACTGGATCCAACTTGCCAAGTCATAAATCAGCTTCCCAATTTCCATATAATGTCTCGGGGGTGGATATTATTCAGGGTAATTCATGAAGATGATAAGAAGAAGTTGTTGGAACGTAATTGGAGATGGGGGTCATTGGGTCTTCTGTTGAAAGAATGGGAAGTGAATTTTGACGCGAAAAGGAAACCACAGAACGTCCATCAGGTCTGTGTCGTCTTGTCGGGCTTCCCCATGGTTTTTTGGCAGAATTCGATCTTAGAATCAATTGGAGGAAAGTTGGGGAAGTTTGTTTCTCTGGAATAGAACCGGGAACATAAGGACTACAGAAGATGTGCAAATATATTAGTAGATTTGGACCTAAGAGACGGGATTTATGAAGAGATCAAATTGGAGATGCATGGAATCTTCTGGTTTCAACGTATGGACTATTGGAAGATACCTTTCATATTTTTTCAATGTCAACAAGTTGGCCACCTGGTTAAGGATTGTCCAAATCAGGTTCAAGGATATCATCCACTTAAGAATATTTGGATGCAAAAATACATGAAGCTTCCATATCAAAAGGATATTGGGATATATGATGGAAAAGGTGGCATAACGAATAATGAAGGCGTGTACGTAGGAAGGACGAAGTCAACCATTCAAATTCTGAATAACGGTTCGTCATCTACTGGTAAGTCGTTATTTCCAACTGATTCTCCTTCTACGATGATGATTCTCGCTCCTTCTCCAATTTCTTCTCCCTGGTTTAAGGAGAATATGGAAACTGTTTCTTCTCGCAAGTTGACCACGCATCCCCCTCCAAAATTTATTTCCCTTCCCCCCATTTCAAAACCTTTGATTGTCCCCTCCCCCCCGAATAGCCAGTTAAGAGGTCATGCCTCTGTACTTTCCAAGGTGTATAATACTTGCTCAAAAGTGGAAAGAAAGAATCTTGAGAAGGAACCTTCCTTGAGAGGGATGGATCTGAACCCTCAACCAAAGGTAACCCTATGAAGGAAATTGTATATAGTAAAGGCCAAAAATCATGCAGCTGTTGAAATTTTAAATGGAAAACAAACCACTATTGTTCGGGCCCATAGAGCAGGGAAGGCCCAATCAGGGGTTACCCAGTGATTTGTTTAAATTTCAATGTGAGGGGGTTATGGGGATCCCCCAATCAAATTTCCCTCAAAATGATGATTAAAAAACTAAATCCTACAGTTATTCTTATTCAAGAAACCATGATGGAGGGTCAAAAATCACGGGAGTGTTTGAGTCTGTGTTTGAAAGATTGGGAAATTGCACATCTAAATTCGGATGGGATTTCGGGAGGACTAATTTTAGCCTAGTCTTCTTCTGCTAGGGCCATCTCTATTATTTACCATAATTCTATAATTAATGTTATTTCAGAAGATAAGGAGTCTGGAGAAGTTTTATCAATATTGAATGTATATGGTGCTTTCAGTAATCGTCGGGATTTTTGGGAATCACTTGTTGAAGATGGTCTTTTGGAAGCACAAAATGTAATTATGGGATGAGATTTAAACTTGAATCTTTCTGAAAGAGAATTGTGGGGCGAACTCGCAAGGCTGAACAATCTATAAAAAAATTTCAATTGTTTGTTTGAATAAAAAAATAATGATATATGTGCATCTAGTAAAACTGGAACCGACTTGCAGAATAGAAGGAGTGGGGAAGCTGCCATCTCAAAACGCATGGACCTTTTTTAATTTCAGAAAATTTGATGGGTGGAACCATTGTGGTTCCTTCTTGGGTGGAGGTAGGAGGAATCTCAGATCACCGTCATGTTCTTCTCTAAATTGAGAAACATGAAAATAAAACCCCTTCCCCATTCAATTTCAACCCTATATGGTTAGAGGAAGAATATTACAGGAAACTAGTTGAGGAAACATGGATCCCGCTATAGTATGATCCCTCGGCTTCATATATGAAACAACTTGTGGAAAATCTTGTTGGCATCAAAAAGGTATCCAAGAAGTGGGACAAAGAATTGAGAGCTAACTTTTAAAGGGATCTCAAAGAGCTACAGTGAAAAATATCTTACGCTTATTCACAGAATGTTGCTGGGGTGTTCACGGTAGATGAATTGGAAGCATTAGAATTGTTGGAATTTAAAAGAAATGAACTGTTAGCTCAGGAAGAATAGGCTTGGAGACTTAACAGTGAGGCAATTTGGATTTTGGAAGGAGATAAAAACACCAAGTTTTTTCACAATTTTTCGTCACACATGAAGAGCATAAACACGATTAAGGAGATAAAAAAACATTCAAGGCGAATTGGTAATCTCTTTCAAGGACAAAGCAGAGGCACGAGTTTTCTATTTCAAGAATCTATTCCAGGAACTGGAGGGATGCTTGATTCAAGAAATTCTCCAAATCCTCGGGATTTTTCCCAAATTGTTTACTGAATATATGAATGAGGCCTTAACGGAGGAGATTACAGAGGAAGAATTGAATCATATTCTTCACTCCTTCTAGAAAGGGAAAATCCTAGGTCCTGATGGATTCTCAGTTGAGTTTTTTCAAGGATTTTATGAGTTGGTGAAGGAGGATCTGTTAAAGTTCATTCAAGAATCTCAAAGTTCTGGTAAGGTGCTTGGTGCTATGAATACAGAATGCTTGGATTTGATCCAAAAAAAACAGAATCCTGCCTCCTTTGAATATTTTAGGCCTATATCATGCTGCAATGTCATATACAAGTTAATAGCTAAGACGATTGCTTAGAGTTTAAAGCTTGTCTTAAGCAAGATAATCACAAAGGAAAATTTTGGTTTCTTGTTCAACGGGAAGATCCATGATGTTGTCTCGATATCCCATGAAACCATACATACTGTACATAAGGAGAAATTATGGGATTTTTATTTAAAGCTAGATTTATCAAAGGCTTATGACAGGAGTTAATTGGACTTTCCTTAGGCTCATTTTGATTCAAATCAGGATCTGAGTGGATTTTTTGAACTGGATAATGGGTTGCATTTTGTATGCCTCCTTCGTAGTGTTAATTAATGATTCCCCTTCCTCCATTTTTCATGCGTCAATAGGATTAATACAAGGATGTATGCTCGTGTCGTTCTTGTTCCTATTGATAGTAGAAGCTTTGAGCAGAATGGTTCATAAATATAAATCTCCGGGTGTGTTGAAAGGAATCAAAGTTTCAGCTACATAAGAGGTCACCCATGTCCAATTTGTGGATGATGTACCCCTATTTAGTGAAGTCTAAATACAAAATATGAATTCTTTAGAGAATATTCTACAACTTTACAGGAAAGCAACATGAATGGTGGTAAATATAGAAAATTCCAATCTACTGATAAATCAGATTTCGGAAGAAGACCAAGTCAGAATGCAAGCAGTAGTCTCCTTTCCTATGAAGTCTGTTACAAAAATTTTTAAGTGCTTGGAATTTTTTTTAAAACCCAACTCGTATGCTTTCAAGGATTTGCTATGGTTATTTAAAAAGGTGGAAGCTAGGATTTCTTGGTGGGAAAATGACTTTATATCTAGAGGAGGGAGACTAGTTCTATTGAAGGTATTATTACAAAGCATTCTAGTGTATTGGGAATCCATAGCCTACATTCCAAAATAAATATTAACCAAAATCAGACAATTGTGTTTTTCCTTTTTATGGACGGCTAGTAAGAAATAAGAAGGTATTCCTTTGAAAAAATGGTCATTTTTTCCCAATCCCAAGGAGTTAGGGGGATGGGGAACCAAGATGCCAGTCCTTTTTTTCCAATCTCTTGTAGCAAAATATTTGTGGAGACTTAATCAAAATTCCCACTCAATTTTGGGTAAGGTCATGATTTCTAAATATTTTCCTAACTCCTCTTTAGAAGAGGGGCTGAGACTTCCTGTAAAGACCTTCAAGAATGGTTATGTAGGATGGAAAGAATTGATTCTTTCCTTTCCTCTAGTAGGTAATTGGTTGGCCTGGAAGGTGGGTAATGGAAAAAGCATCTGATTAGGTGAAGACCCTTGGGTAGGGGCAGGAAATGATTATATGTTATCAAGGGATTCTAGACAGTCACTGAGGGGAAAAGGATTGAAGGTTTTAGTAGATGCACAAGCTCAACATCCACAAGCTTGGGGCGGAGAAGGATGGAAATCTACTGATTCTATCGGCCTGAGTATTGAAGTAGCCAGGGAATGGTCTTGTTACGTCAATAAACTGGTGGGGAATTTCATCCATATGGACAAGATATTGGTGGATTCCTTTATCTGGTCAAGGAATAGTTCATCAGGAGAATATACGGCCAAGTTGGGGTATGATTCAGTGATAATAGTAGAATTCTGGGGAAGAACTGAATGGTGGTGGACTATGATGTGGAAAGCATCGGGAATGTTAAAATCTAAAATTGTTTTGTAGCTTGCACTAAGATGCAAATTACTAACCTAGGAAAATCTAATTAAACGTGGATGGAATGGTCCAAGTCGATGCTCTCTATGTCAAGAGGCTGATGAAAACACTTCTCATTTATTCGGTTCATTTACTTATGTAGAGATGGTATGGAATTACGTGTCCAATAATTTAAGAGCATCCACATTTGAGATCAGCGTGAATCTGGATCAGAGCTGTCAAAGTGGTGGAAGGACCCTGCGGTATGCTCCTTTGATGTTTTCTTGTCTTCTTTCAGTTATGGAATTTGGTGGGAAATAAACATTGCCATAGTTAAGGATAATTTCATAACACATGAGGTAACTGCAAAATTGATTGTGCAGTGGACTCAGGAACACAAGGCGAAGCAGAAGGCAGGTAAAAGAAGAATTGTAATCTTTCCAGCAATCGATAAAAAGCATGCGTGGGATTTCTGCGATGGCACAAGCCAAGGAACTCCTCCTTTAGGAGGATCAAGGGAATTTTTTTTTAGCTCATATATTCATAAAACAAAAATCCTTTTTTCCTCGAGCCATTGCCCGAACAACAAGGCGGAATTGGCAGTTTTAAAGGTAACAATCTCCAGGATTTGTAGAAGGTTGCAGTTATTTGGTGATTCTAAGATGGTAATCGACTAGGAAAATCAAAAGATTCAAATAAATGTGCCTCGTCTCCAACATCTGATCGTTGTGATTCAAATTTTGATGAGGATTTTCGAATATTTATCCTTTGTACATGTATACAGAGAGCTTAATTCAGAAGTTGTCCAGCTCTCAAAAAATGACTTACTGTTGGAATTAGGTCAGACGGTAATTGAAGATGAAGGGGATGGAATTTCCCTTCCATTATATCGTTTTGTATGAGAATACAGCTTTAGCATGAAATGAACGGGCTAATATTAGTACTACTTTTCAATTATAATGTTTTGATGTGGAGTGTAACAAACCTCATGTATGCATATTTGTGGAATATTTATAATGAAATGTAAAATAATCATAAAAAGGAAAATCATAAAAACAAATATGAAATAAAAATGAAGGAAAACAAATTGCATTAAAAGAAATTAAGAAAAAGGTGAGAAAGGGGAGATAAAAGGAGGAGGAGAAGAAGAGAGGGGGGAATTTTCTTTGGTCTTTTCAGCATTTTGGAAGGAGAGATTTGGAGGATCCAAGGAAGAAGAAAGAGACTGACAGAAAGAGGAAAGAAAGCAAGCAAGCTCTAGCATAGGGTTGATTGTTGGGGGCTCGGGGGCCTCGTCCATTGGCTGAGGGATTGGTTGGGTGGATAGTCGCCCCCCAACCTTCAATTACAGGAATTGGAGCTGTCAAGGTAACTACCAGGTCATCTAATTAGGTAAGGCTCTTTAAATTTTCATAGAATTTTTTTTTAATTATTGATGGATCCACTATTTTTATTCAGATCTCCCTTGCATGTTGGTTTTTTGTTGTTTACTGGTTTTAATGAGTTTGAGGCTATTACATGGATACTTTTGGGAGCTAGCACATATATGAAAGCTTATGTAGCTGCAGTTTTATATCTAAAAATATTGATGAATAAAAAATGAGAATTATGTGATTCCTGAATGATTTGTATGAGATGATGATGGAATGTAATGTAAGCTCTTGGAGCAGTGATGTAAGTCCTTCTTGGAAATTATGTGTTATTCTCTATGGATAATATATTTTTTCCTTTGGAAAAAAAAACAAGATGTTTGAGTTTTCATAGTTATCTGCGTACTGGATAAGTACATATTTAAACATTTTATTGTAAATATGTAGTACTCCACCAATATAATCATACATATGGGACTGGTACATATTATGTATACATTGATGGCATCCCCAAATAAATAAGAACTTTTCATCTTTGAACCATTTGAATTCACATAAATTTTCTTATTTCCATGCAATCTAAATAAGAAAACCATAGAGAAATCTCGAAATGCTCTCGTGCAATATCGATTATGTCATGAGTAAAATTTCATGCATAATAATATTAGTAGTAATTCAAAAATCAAGTTTTTTATAACCTTCGCTTTTTCTAGTAAACATTTGAACTCCATGCATAAAACCCTTGACTCCCAATACCAAAAATTGCTTTTGAGATGATGTTTTGGCTACATACAAAAACCATAATTAAAAATATAACTACAATAAGATAATAAATAAGTCTTTAAATTAAAAAAGTTATTCATAATACATAACCATTAAAATACATAACAAGAAGTAATCAATACATAACAAAAATTAAATTCAACCAGTAACATATATAAACCTTTAAACAAAAAATAATTAACCATAATGAACTTTCTCAACAAAAGATATGTTTAATTTCAATAAAATTTGCTTCAATAATTATATAATGTTTGAAGTCCATTGCACAGTTTTTTCATTCCTCAAAGAGATGAGAAAAACATATTTTGAATCTCTTTTACTAAGACCCTGCCATAGTCCTTTTACCATATTGGTGTCATCCTTAGAGGATATATTGTAAGGCTTCTCCACTATGCAATTTTGAACAAGATTCCATTGTTCCTCTTCACCCTCTAAAACAACCATCGACGTGTTTGTCTCAAAGAAATATTCTCCAAATTTACTCCAAAATATTTCCAAGTTTTTGACATATTTACCCTCATTATCATTAGCACATTTATCAAAAAACTAGACAAATTTAAATCCATTCTCAATATATTTTTTCTTTACTCCAAGAAATTTCTTAAATAAATCCATTCCATCACTTCAACTTTTGGTTGACCAGATTCCAATATGAAATTTGCTCATACATAATTTAAAGAATTATAATGCATTTGGTCGTGATTGATATAATTTTGATTTTTGTTTAAAAGTATTGTCTTGTATGATAATTTCATACAATTCTTTTTTCTTGTTGGAGGATTTATGATTAAATATAAAATCCTCCAATTTTAATATCAATATTCACACATTCTTATATGAATATGCACCAAAAAAGCGTTTCATATATTACATAAAAAAAAATTATAGTTTCTTGTGACCATACAAAGAAGACAAAAGTGTGTGTTCTATATATTAAATCATACATTTGTTTAGAGTTTTTGATGCCCATACAAAGAAACATTAGCTTTCACACCTATCAATGAGCTATCCAACTTACATGCCTAACTGGAATATTTCTTCATTTAAATGTATCTCCCTTGTCTCACCATGCCCTACAAAACAATACTAAACAATAAAAAGAAACATTTCTGATCAACAACCGAGGAAAAAAATTACAACCATTAAACTCTAAAGTAAATTAATTGAAACATATAAAATTGTGTAAAGTTGCCTTCTTTTTCTTCGCCACCTTCCTTATATTGATATTTTGAATGTGGATTTTTGAAAGATTCCACATCACCATAATCATATTGACTAGGATTTCCATTCTTAACAAAATATTCTTCCATTGTATTTATGTCATTAGCATTTACATGTGCTTTTATGCATTGAAAACAACTTAAGTTTTAATTATAAAAACTAATTAGGAAAAAAAAATTCCCATTGAACTTTTTTTTAAATGTCAATGAAAAATACATTTTTGTTGAGCAATAAATTCATAAAATGATTTTATGTACATCTCCTACTGCATTGTCTCCATATTGAAACAATCAATCTATTACCCGATCAGTTCACTGAATGAAAAAATCTACACTCCACATATAATAAAAGAACCATGCCTTCAAGTGACAAAAACCTATCAACAATGTGATCCCACAATGTTGGAATCCTTTCTTTTGGAATAAAATGTTTTATGGGATCCAATCTCAAACCTATCAACTGTGGAATATTGAGAAGATGCTCATTATCATCCTTCCAATCCATATCCATGTGAATAATGGATACATTGTCTCCTTCCAATCCAATTCTCCAACATTGTATAATAGACAACCCTATTAAAGAACCTTCTAAGTAATTCATTTAAACAATGAGGAATGGATACTCTTTAAGAGGCTTCTTTGATTTTTTGGAGAATTGAGTGAATGTTTTACCGACCAACTATGACGAATTAACATCAATTATAAAAATTATGGCACATGTTTCTACGTTTGAATCAAGGTAAATCAACAATTCAAGAAAATCATTTTACATCCAGTGATGAAGAGAGTTACTCGTATTAACAACAACAAGTTCACAATCAAGTTTAGGCTGAAGTAAATTGATTTCCACCAGTGTGTTGTGCAAGGAAAATGGAAAACAACGTCAACAAAAAGAGTTACCACACTAATATCCCTATGCTTAATATAAAGATCCAAAATATTTGTAGCAGACTTAGGAAATTTAGGCTCCTCTTCATATTCCTCCCTCTTTTTCCTTTTTGCTGGAGATTTCTTTTACTTCTCCGAGAATAGAATAGAGCACAGCTCCATCAAATGATTTGTGGAATTTTTTTACACTTCGATTACATTTCTCTCAAATACATCGCAAGAAGTATATAACTCATTATTCATAACTTTAAAATATTCACAAATAATATTTCTTGAATCTTTTTAATCTTTCATCTTCTTACAGTACTGTTCCAAAGTCTCTACTTGAGAATAATGATCAATTGTCGTATACATCCAAACAGATCCATCTAATATTTTATATTCTACAATATGCATTTCTTCTTCATCTAGGTCACACAATGGTCCAAAAAAATTAGAACCATATTGTTTTGTTTTATTCTGTACAAAATCATCTTGCATAAAGCTCTTAAGTGAACATGCCAAGGAACTGTTTTTATAAAGTTCAAAAACAATCCACCATTTGTTCCAAAAATCATCCGATATCAAGACAAGATTCATCTTGTCTTTAAGACTGTCCTTCTTGAAAAATCAAAAATATCTATGCATTCATTTAAAAATTTGTGCAACCAAATAACATAGAATATTAAAAAGAAAAAATTAATTACAAATCAAATTTTGAAAATTTGAAAAATACTTGTAAAACAATTTAATTTATACCTAGAAATATTCTGATCCAATGTGTCCCTTCCCAGGGTGGGTTGGTCTATTACTATAAACCCATTTATCACTTACTTTTATTACTTGATCAATGAAGCGAGTGTCAACAAATTCCCTGTTATATATATTTTGATGTTTGAATAATATCATAAAGATGTTCTGTGGAACATCTTTATACATAAAAAAAGCCTTACAAAAATTATACCTGGAAAGAACTTATTGATATTTGGATGTTTGAAGTATTTTATTCTAGGATTTTATTGTAGGTTGGTCATCCAAGATATAAAATTTCAAGGTATTCATATGAAATTCGTTTTCATTTTTAACATAACAAAGAATTCATGCCCCACTGTCATAGGGAAATAAGATAGCTTTCATGAGTGTTTTTGTAAATGTTGTGACAAGAGATAAAACAAGATCATCCATTTCTTTTTTGTTTACTTTTAAATATTTCAAATGTGGAGGCACTATTTCACATCTAATGATATCTATAGAAAAAAAATATTATTAAAAGTAAATATTTAATTTGTTCCCTTTTGGGTCCTTTCCAATTTATCAAATATTTTATCATCATTCTGCATGAGGGTCTTTGAAGGACTCCCTTTAAATGTTTTGAAGGTTGATTGAAAAATATAATTTTATAAATCAACTAAAAAATATCTTATAATAAATGTTAACATACTTTCATGATGAATATTTTTGAGCTTCTTCATCATATTCATGAAATGTAATACAAAAGAGGATTTTTTTTAAAAAAACATTTTTCTTTGAAAATGGATAGAACACCTATTTTCAAATTGGTTTCGTTGCTTTTCCCTGACCAATTTGATAGTTCGTATGATGGTAAAACCGACCCCTTCCTTGCACATTATATGTTTTCATCCAAAATATTTATTTTCATAATATCTAGATGATAATTAGAAACTAAGAGATCGGTTTGAAATAGAAAACATGTGTTTTTCTCAATAACCTATATGTCATCATTGAGCACATCCATATACATGACTATACCAACAAAAGATCCTTTTTCTTCCTCGACTGAAAAAAATATATAAATCCAGATAAAAACTCATTGGATCAACTAACTCAAAATACCAATATTGTTGAAATTCTCCAATGTTGTGTTCGATTGTTACTTATAGAAATGGGATTTCCTTTAGATACAAAACTTGACATTTTTATCTGCATTAAAATAATAGTATCTTAACATTATCAGTAAATATAAAATGAAAATTATTTTAAATCAATAAATATAACAATATTTTAGTGGATTAACATTGAAAAAAAAATACATTGTTCGAAAAAGGATTGGTTGATCCATCCATTTGATACCTTCAAAGAATGTGACCATCATTGAGGAGGTGTTTAAAATTAAATGCAATTCATTAGCTTAGAAGAGATGGCCCAAGTTTTGAAATGTTTAGAACGATACTTTGAAGGATAGGACAAAACCTGAAATTCCATATACTAAATGAGAAAAGAATGAAATGTCAAATATTTTTATATTTTTAAGAAGACCATATGTTGAAGGAGGAAGGAAGGACTGACCCATCCTTTCAAGGAATCGATCTCTGGAGTGGATCCATCATTTTAGTATATCTGGACCAAGTTTCCAAAGTATAAAACAAGAATTCGACACTATCATTAAATATGCGTTAGCCAACCCATGGTGTTTCCTTTCCCAACAATTACACTATGATAGGGAGGTTATGTCTAAACATTCTACGTTAAATATATGATGAAGGAAGGATTGGAGGATACTTTGAAAACATATCATATATCTATGAGTATACCATAATGGAGGAGGATAGATCAGTGTTCACATTATAATCATGGTTGGGGATACCATATACGAAATGAAAAATAAAGGATCGACCATTCCTTCAACCGGATCCACCTCTTTTTGGGATCCATCCTTTAGCAAATTCGTCCAGAATTTGCAAATTATAGAACGAGAGATGCACACTATCATTAAATATGTGTTCTCTAAAGTATCTCCATTGCCTTTCCCAATCAGAACACTATGATAGGGAGATGTTGTTTAATTCTTCTACACTAACTCTATGATGAAGGAGGGATCGGAAAAACCATCCAATACATATCGTGTTTCTAGGAGAATACAATATTGGAAGAGGATGTTTTGGTGTGAACGATATAAGTATGTTTAGGGATACCATATAATGAATGAAAATTAAATGATAGATCAATCCTTTCACCGAATCCACCTCTACACTGAATTTATTATTTTAGTAGACCCGACTAAGCTTTCCAAAGTATTAAACAAGACATTGACACCATAATTAAAGATGCGTCTAAAAATCCATATTGTTTCCTTTTCCTATGAAAGAAATAGGAAAGAGAGTGGTTGTCTGACTCTTCTACATTAACTCTATGAAATGATTGATGGAAACTTCCAAAACATGTCGTTTTTAAGGAATAATACAATAGAACGTTTTGGTATGTGCACTATATGTATGGTTGGAAAGAACATATACTCAAACAAGAAGGAAGGATCAATTTATAATTTAATCAAATCTACCTCTTCATTGGATACATCATTTTAGTAGAGATGACCAAAGTTTCCAATGTATAAAACAAGACTTTGACACCATCATTGAATATGTGTTTGCCAATAAATATTTATTGATGTTCCCTGTGAGAACACTCTGACAAGGAAGTGTTGTCTGACTCTTCTCCATTAAATCTATGATAAAGGATGCATTAGAGAATCCATTCGAAGAAATATCATGTTTATGGTAGAATACAATCATGGAGGAGAATGGTTCAATGTGTACATTATAAGTATGGTTAAGGAGATCATATACTAAATAAAAAATGAAGGATCGAGTTATCCTTTCACTGGATATACATATTCCATGGATACATCATTTTATTATAGACTATCAAAGTTTCCAATGTATAGATTGATACTTTGGCACCATCATTAAAGATGTGTTTCCATACAATGTTTGTTTCCTTTCCCGTGATAACACTATGATAGGGAGGTGTTTTCTAACCATTCTACGTTATCTCTGTGATGAAGGAAGGGTAGGAGGACCCTTTAAAAACATATTGATATCATGTTTCTATGCAAATACAATATAAGAGGAGGATGATACAGTGTGTACACAATAAGTATGGTTGTGTAGACCATATATTGAATGAAAAGAAAGGATCGGACAAACCTTTCACCAAATCCATCTCTTCAGTGGATCCATCATTTTAGTATATCTGACCAAAGTTTCCAAAGTATATAACTATGCATTGACACCATCATTAAAGATGCGTTGGAAAATCAATATTCTTGCCTTCCCCATGAAAAAACTAGGAAAGGGAGGTATTGTCTGACTCTTCTACGTTAACTCTATGATGAAGGAAATGTCAACCGGCCCTTCCAAATCATATCATATTTATGGGATAATAAAATATCGGAGGAGGATGTTTCAATGTGTTCTCCATAAGCATATTTATGGAGACCATATACAAATGAAAAAGAAAGGATCATATGATCCTTTTAAGGGATCAATCTCCTCACTAGATCCATCATTTTAGTAGATCTGGACAAATTTTCCAACGTTTAAAAGAAGACATGGACACCATCATTAAAGATGTGTTTTCCAAACCATGTTCTTTCCTTTACATATGAGAACACTACGAAAGGGAGTTTTTTTCTTACTCTTCTATGTTAAATCTATGATGAAATAATTTGGATTGAATGACCCTTCCAAAACATATCATATTTATGGGATAATACAATATCGGAGGAGGACAGTTTGGTGTGTACATTATAAGTATGATTAGGAATACCATACACCGAATGAAAAGGGAATAACCAAACAATTATATCACTAGATCCACTTCTTCGGTGAATAATTTTAGTAGAGATGGACAAACTTTCCAAGGTATAGAATGAGTCTTTGACACCATCATTAAATATGTGTTGGACAACACTTCTCCATTTCCTTTCCTTGATAGGGAGGTGTTTTATAAATCATCTACTTTAATTTTATGATAAAAGAAGGATCAGCTTACCCTTCCAAAACATAATGTATTTTTTTGGAAATACAATATTGGAGGAATATGGTTCATGCAACTCATTTATAATCTATTAGAGAAAGGATCATTCATCCCTTCCACTAGGTTATTTGGCGTGGTCCTTACATAGTGAGGCAAGTATTGAAAAAGGGAAATCAAGATCTTGAAGACTTCGATGGAAACATCCTAGGGCCTAGAAATGGATCTACCTAAAGAGGTACTATGCCTAGATGGTAACATCTGAGAAAAATCTGTTTGGACTTGTTGTATTATAAGTAGCTTATGCTTCTTTTATTTTATATTTTTGGATTAGTATTGGTTGTTGCTCATTGTTCTTTGTGCTCAATTGGAAATATCGTCATATTCACCTATGTTTTTGGGGTTTGCATATGGGGCTCGTTGTCATAGTCAAAATGTGGCTTCCACAACTTGGGTAATCTACTCTCCCATAGGTCATATCTTGATTTCAGGAGGTGTGTCTCTCGGTGTGACAACCAACAATATTTCTAGGTATAGTGTCATGATTGAGTTATTGTTGGAATCATTTTAACTTGGAATCTAGTAGTTAACCATCCACTTGGACTCACAATTAGCAATGTCCCAGTCAAATGGGACATAACCTGTCCAAAATCCTACATTGCTAAGAAATTTTATGAGGGTGCGCCTTCACGAACTCTATTTTGAATTCATTAGTTATATTCATGTTCTAAGAAGGTTTAATTTTGTGTCTGATACATTATCAAATTGTGTATTAGGTTGGAATCTATCACATACTTTAAAAATCACATTATATAAATCAAGAGCATGTACAAAATGTATATAAGGATGATAAAAAAATCATTAATATAGAAGTTCTCCCATCAAGTACAAAATGTGTAAGATAATAGTACAAAACTGGAGCTTCCAAGCCCTCAATGGTGCATATACATGGAAAAAAGTACAAAATATACACAAAGGGTCATAAGTAAAAAAAATATATAACCAAATAAATATTGAGCTCTGGTTGCATCCCAATAACAAGACACAACTATAACCACTTGTCAAAATAACAAAATCCACCTAGTCATTACTCCCACTACCTAGCATTGTAGGGCCTCGAGAAGATGCTCTATCCATGTGGATAGAATCATGTGGGTGAGACCTGAAAGGTTCTCCTCCATTGATTCCAAAGTGGCCTCTTCTACCTCCTCTAGTCGAGGCTCTTGTCATTAAAGATAGGGAATCCCTACTAGGCACTCATGTCCTATATCTACATCATTGATAATAATAAAAATGTCAATACTCTTACATGCAAAAAATATTTTCCTCTTCATTGTCAATATATTTCAAAAATACATAAAAAATGAAATATGTTCAAAAACATTACTCATCAACATGCCCCCACTGAAATCCAGGAGGTAGGATAAGATTAGGGTCTCCTCGAACATCCAATCATGCATAAGGAAACTGCTCAATAGTTGGGAGTTGCTTTCTCCACCACTAAAGGAAGTCATCATCAAAGGCTATAGGAACAAGTCCTCCTCCTAGTTGGTACATGAGGCCTATCCACCTGGCCATCTTGGGTTCTCAAGGCTCAATAGGCGGTAGGGGTACTTGGGTGCACATGGATCGATGGAAGCCACTCGAGGAAGAAATATACCAGAATGTTTCCATATCCAAATTTTTTTTTTTACTATCTTGCAATTAGTCAGTTGGGATTTCAAGTTACCCAATAGACCAGTGCACCAATCAAACACAGTGGATCTCAACCATTCCACTCCATAGTACATATGTGCTCAAGACGCTTGATGTAATGTTGTGGAACTGACCACCCAAGTGATGGGATTTTGGATAAATTTTAAAGAAAATATAGTTATGTCAGCAATAGGAATTTGGGAGCCTATTTTGGGGTCTCAAGTGTACAATAACCATTGATATACTCTTGAACAGTAAGTATACCATCCCCTCTTCCCAATCCTTTAAGGTGTATCGATGCCCCTCTTCGAGATATCCCGGTAAGGAAGTATATGTCATCAATGGTGACTTAAAACACCTCCCCTTTGATCACACAGGCACTTTGGTTAGGATCCTAGTATCGTGTTAGCACTTGCAAAGGGTTATTTTGAGCCCTCATATAGGGAACCCAAAAAACTTAAGTAATCCACAACGATGGAGAGAATTTAGGTTCAATGTGTCTCCAAGGTCGTCCCTATCCATGTCTTCATGTTCCCTCTCAAACCAAATGAATGCCATCCTATGGAAAAAAAACCAATTTTGGAGTCAAAATGCATTTTTTTCTATCTTTTTGTTTGCCCCATGTGCTTTTTCCACTACATAGGCATGTTTCCACATGATTCCCGAATAGTGTAGTCACATGTGTTTATACCCCACGTGACTAACAAGAGAGAGAAGTGCATGGGCATTGTTTGAAAAGTAAAATGGACTTAAAACCCTCAAATTTGAGAAAAATAAGGAAATAAAACCACCAAAATGACAAAGAAGGGCATAAAAAATATCTAGTGAAGAAGAAATCCAAATTTGAGGCCCGAGGAGTTGTTAGGAACCCGTGTCAACCCTTATCTTCACTTTGTTAGTATATTGTTGTTGGACGCATATGCTTTGTAAGTCGTCCCGTAGTATTTGTTGATCCATAGTTTGTATTATCCCATGGTATTGACCCATAGTATTTGACGCATATGCTTTGTAAGTCATCCCGTAGTATTATATGTCCCATGGTATTGACCCATAGTATTGGACATAGACTTAGTATATAAGTGTGTGTTGAGGCCAATGAAAGTACCATGAAGTTATTTGTATTGAGCTTGCTCAAAGGAGGTTGCCCCCTCGAAGTGGCCTGTGATCAATAAAGTAATTATGAGTTCTGTTATTACTTTTTTTTTCCTTGGAAAAAGTCGTAATTTTATTTCATTAATGAACAAAATTACATTCTGCACATGTAATAGAATCTCAGAGATCCCTACATTGTCAACATATACTGTCCATATGACTGTCCAAACAGTCCACCGATATCCGAGTACATATGACAGTCATAGATGAATATGACTGTCTATTGTCCCTTACATAGCAAAACTTATATCACAAATCTGAAAGTAGCCAATCAGCAGAAATAATTCTGTCCATACAGCTCGATACAGTCCAATGTATCTGTGTTAATGTGACCAAAAGAATGTATCCAATACAGCTCGAACAGCTCGATACAGTCCACACTGTATCTGTGTTAATTCTGTTAATCGACACAATCAGCAGAAATTAATATTCGGTCCATACAGCCAATAAGCAGCAAATCTGTCTCACAAAAAGTAGCCAATCAGCAGAAATAATTCTGTCCATACATCTCGATACAGTCCAATGTATCTGTGTTAATGTCTGTCCAAAAAAGTATCCAAACCAGCTCGATACAGTCCACATTCTGCGACATATATCACAGTCTCAAAAAATGAATCCAATCAGCAGAAATTAAAATTCTGTCCATACAGCCAGTAAGCATCACAGTATTAAAAAGTTGTTCTAATTCTCCATACGGTCCACAATGTCCCCAAAGAAAGGCCTGTGTATATAGTTGTAGATGCCTTCGGTGGAATGAATCGTGATCCTCCATGTGCCAAAAGTCATAGATTGATTTGTCGCTTCTTTAGATAGCAGGTCAGCCATCCCATTTCGCTCCCTGTAGACATGTGTGAATGTAATGCAGTTAAAAGCCTGTTTTAACCGTAATACCTCCTCCAATATTGGTGAGAGTATCATCACATGACATTGTGTAAGCTCCTTGGCCCATTCAATAACAATCAGAGAGTCTCCAAAAATCTGGAGTGTTAAACAACCTTGTTCAAGTGCGAAAAGCATCAGTAGCTTAAGTGACATAATTTCAGCGTAGTTATTTGAACCACTCCCCAAACCAGCCATTATATGAAAATAATGGGACTCTGATTTGTGAAGAACACCACCTCCACCACACACCGATTGGTGGTTAATAGATGAGCCATCAAAATAAGCCCACGGCATGGATTTATCTATTAATTCCATGATCACAGGTCTGATGCTAATCGCTTTGATAGATGACTTGTAGTGTAGAATAACAGCCACCGCTTGTGCCACAACCTGCTCCAAAGGGACCCGACAATCCTGAAATATGATCTTGTTTCGAGTGATCCATATGCCCCAGGCGAGAATACAGGGGACAGCCCGAAACATTGAATGCTTGAGATATGTCCACCACAGTTGAAAGGCGTCAGGAAAGTCCACTCCCCACCAACTCACATTGAGCGCCAGGTGTTTGCAAGTGTCGGCCCATACAGCTTGAGTAAAACTACAGTGAACAAATATATGTGAATTTGTCTCTTCCGCTTCCCTACAAAAAGGACAGAACCCCGGCCCCTGGGTGAATCGCTTCTGCAGAATGTCCCATGTCGGTGCCTTATTTTCCAATATAGCCCAAGAGAGTAGTTTTGCTTTCCCCGGGCACTTTAGTGTCCACAGATGTTTCCACCACCACACCAAATCCCTGTTATGTATATTCACATTCAGCTGAATATATCTATGTTTAGGGGTGTATTTACCAGATGGATGGTGTTCCCAGATAAGTTCATCAGTTCGATTTGTTAGGCGAATATTAGTGTATCTTAAATTCCGAATATAATTCTCCCAAGCTCCAAGCAAGTCATATGGAATCTCAAGATGTTGTGCAGAGATCCACCCCTGTTTCCATAGAGTGGATGATCCCGGTTGTTCAATATCAGCCAGAAAGTGACAGCCTCTAGCTGCCAGAAAATTCCTTAAGGCCGCCGGTAGGACATGTCCACCTCTACAGCCTACCCAAGGATCCAGTCCAATACGAGTGAATCTCCCATTGACGATTCTCCACACTAATCCAGACCCAATCAGATGAAAATGCTGCACCACTGCTTTCCAGACCAAAGAGCAATTTGCCCGCGTCTTATTGCCCTGCCTAATCCATTCGAGAAGAGTTAATGGAGCAATATATTTATGGTACACCACTCTAGTCCAGAGACTCTGAGTTTGTATGATACGCCATGCCAACTTAGCCCCCAAGGATTTAGCAAAAAGGAAAATATTCTTTAGGCCCCAGCCTCCCAGTGCTTTGGGGACCGCGATCTTATCCCATCTGACCCACACCAAAGCACGGTTATCACCCTTACCCTTCCAAAGAAAGGCAAAACACAACCGCTGGATCAACTCCAAGACTCCTTTGGGAATCCAAGCGAGTGACATCCAATACACAGGAATCGCTTCCAAAACTGATTTAACCAAAACCAGCCTCCCTGCCCTCGAAAGCCATTTGTGACTCCATCCACGAAGTCTCTGTTCTAATTTAGCAATTAGCCAGTGCCAATCTGCTTTCAAATATGCATTCGGTTTCAAGTGAAAGCCAAGGTACTTTAAACCAGCATCAATATCAAAAGTCCTGTAGGGTAGTCTCATAGCCATTCTGTGAATCTCCATCTCGTTTAAATGCGAGCATGTGATCGTTGATTTATCAATGTTAACTAACATACCCGCTGCCTCTTGCAGCAAATTGAGACCTTCAGCTACCTTGTCGATATCCTGTCTCGAGCCATCACAAAATATCAGAATGTCATCAACGAAAAGGAGATGTGTAATATACAAAACCTGTGAGATGGATATGCCACGAAAAGAACCATCATCTTTTGCTTTCAAAATAAATCGGCTGAGGCCTTCAGCTACAAGGAGAAATAATAGCGGTGGCAGTGGGCATCCTTGTTGTAGGCCCCTGCCAGCGTGAAAGAATGGACTCGCTGAACCATTTATCAGTACAGCAAAGCTCACCGTGGTGATGCAGGCCATAATCCATCGTATAAATTCATAGCAGAAGCCCAGGTGTGTTAGAAGCAACCGGATATAGAGCCAACTAACCCGATCAAATGCTTTGGAGAGATCAATTTTGATCACAGCACCCTTCTGCTTCTGCACCTTCATAGTGTGTATTCCTTCCTGCGCAACACCAATGGCCTCGTGAATTTGTCGTCCTTCCAAGAACCCAAACTGTTCACTAGAAATATTCTGAGACAGGATAATCTTGAGTCTCCTCGCCATAACCTTTGAAATAATCTTATAGATGCAGTTGCAGAGAGAAATAGGTCTGAATTCATCAAAGCTTTCAGGCTTGTCCGTTTTAGGTATGAGAGCTAAAAAGGTCGAATTGAAGGGTCCATGTACAAATCCAGCCTTTCTAGATTCTTCCACCACGTTCAAAAGTTCTTCCCCGAACAAATCAAAGAAACCCAAGAAAAATTCTATAGGCCACCCATCGGGCCCCGAACTCTTATCTTTCTGGAAGGAGTGCATAACCTGCGAAAGCTCATCCGGCAACACCTCTGCCATTAACATAATGTTCTCCTCCTCTCCCACAAAACGAGGGAAGAGCTGAGCCATTCGAATTACCTCAGCGATAGAGGCCCCAGGTTGTGCTGTGAATAATTCTCCAAAGTGTCGTACTCCCATATCAGCCAAACCATCAAAGCTGGAGACCTGTTCCCCTTCAGAAGAGGATAGTTCCCAAATAGAGTTAGTATCTTTTCTCCCCTTTGCATAGGCTTGAAAAAATTTTGTGTTCTCGTCCCCACACTGTAGCCAGAGCGCCCTGCTCTTCATTCTCCACATCTCTTCTCTTTCAGACAGAATCGCATTTCTGCAGCATTCCCACTCCAACAGCTCACCTTTCTGCACATCATCCAGATAACCCAAGCCCCTGCAGTGTAGTAGTCGATCAATATTCAGCTCAGCATCCCTCAGCTTTTGTTCATCTTTCCCTCGTTTTTCAGAGGCCCAGAGAATGGTGGCCTCTTTAATTCGCTTGAGATTGTGTTGGAAGTGTTCTCCCGCATGCACCAGAGACTCCGGTGGTCGATGAACCCACTGAGCCTGTACTAATTTAAGAAAATCATCCTCCTTCAACCAGCTAGGATTGAATTTGAATGGGCTGGGACGGTTTTTCTCTACCTCCTCGTAATTCCAGAAGGATTGGGAAGTGGTCTGAAACCCCCCCTGTCCCAACCCATTGCTTGACCACATCAACTCCCAAAGCCAACACATCAGTTACCATAAACCTATCCAGCCTCTTAGCCACCCGTTGATCCCCTGTTCTCTTATTCCTCCATGTAGGGGTTATCCTGGTAGGTTGTATGTCAAGGAGGTCCTTCCTTGCAAAGGCTTGTATAAAGTAATTTGCTAGTGGATCCGGAGCAGCCCGAGGCCCCCAAACTTCAGAAGTCCCCAGTGTAAGGTTGAGATCCCCACCCAATATCACATCCCTTCCAGCAAAGATGTCCATACTAAACAAAGAGTCCCAGAATCCAACCCTATTTAAATAGGGCCCATAGATATTGAGAACTGTGATCCTCCTCCCCATCGATGCATCCCATACTTCCAATCCAATACCAGAGGGAATGCCCCAAGAGCAATCATATCTGCAGCTTTTCATCTTCCACCTTGTGGCCAGCCCTCCAAAGCGTCCACGAGCATCCACACCAACAAACTTCCAACCAGGTAGCAATAGTTCCAATGCCCGAACAACCTCCTCACTGCCACCCAAAGTTTCTTGTAACAGTAGAACATCCGGTTGATTTAAATCCACCAACCTCCGAAGTGACGATTTTTTAATGGGACTCGCCAACCCACGACAGTTGAAAGACAATAATTTCATATGAAACCCCCTTCCTGGGTTTTCGCTGCTCTAAGTGCCCATTCGATAGAGGATTGTGTACCCATAACTAGATCAACTTTTGCCCGCTCTTGAGCTATAGACAAATGAGATTTTCGGCCCCGCCCTTTCCCCCCAACACTAACAGCCATTTCAGAAAGTCCCTTACCCCCCGAGCCATCAGCAGTGATCACCCTATTTCGGAGAGCATAACGGATACTACGTCCAGAGCTGGGAGAGTGTTTATTAGAAACAATGGACGGTGTGTATACACTGTCCGGAACAGTACAAGGAGCAACAGAACAAATAGCAGATCGAACCGGAGAAGATGTCCCAAGACAATCCTCCCCCAAAACAATAGGGTCATTAATTAAAGAAACAGCAGAGGTTAAATGAAACAAACCCAAGTTGTTCGAAGATGAACCCCGTCGGATAGTTAACTGCTCCTGTAGTTTCCTGGAGGCTACCCGCATCAATGGTGTCGTGGTACCCATATTTGCCCCTACTTCAACCGTTTCCATGTTCCCAGGGACATCCAAACCAGTGTTCGCCATTCTTGCTGAATGTTCCTTGGATCCCTGCTGCCCACTCAATGCATCGGGTACCACCGGAGAATGTTCTGCCCAATTGCCAAATGGAGGCTTGATAGCTTCATCTCCCATCGCCAATGTGCGCACCACCTTCTCAGTGCAATCAGCAGCTGCTGCCACAACCTTCGGTCTGCTACCCCTAAATGAAAATGGGCAACAGGAAACCAAGTGTCCAAAAGTGTGACAGCGGTGGCACCTAAACGGCACACCTACATAGTCCAGTATTTGAACGAACGCCCCATCCTTCGTTTGTACATTGATCTCAGCTGTTAATCCCAGTCGAAGATCGATGTTGACCAGAATCTTTGCCACTGTGTAAATGCCTGTTTCAATATGGGAATAATCAGAGCATACATAGTCTCCAAGGTAGTTCCCAATCGCTGCAAACCGTGTTTCATTCCATAGGTGCATGGGAAACCCAGGAAGCTTCACCCATAGCGGTTCTTTGTCAATTTTCTCCTGTTTGGAATCGAAGAAAGGAGACCAACGTTTCAGGATAATAGGTACGCCCAACATTGACCAATGTCGGCATAAGACTGCATCAACCTCCCCAATATTCGACAGGATGAAGGAGAACCATCCTTTCGTTAAAACCCGAACAATAGGTGCAGTAGCCACGATATCTTTCCACTGCTCGGCTGCCCATCGCCGGAGGGAACCTTGTCCAAGTCTTTTACCATGGACATGTCCAACCACTACAATTTGTGTGAAATCCTCAGCCTCCTCAATCGATACATCCACGCCCAGCACAAGCTTATCCTTCCTCTTCCGTTCCTTGACCTTTTTAGCAGTGTTTTTGTGTGATTCTGCCATCGTAGAAATCCCTGCACGAGGTAGCATGGATGCATCTACAGGTAGAGTATCACCACCTCCAGTAACACCCGCTATGTGTCCACTGGAAGAGGAACCCAATCCTCCCCTACCCTGTCCCCTGTCATCAGAATCACCAAATTCCATAGACCTAGCCAAATTCCCAGCGGATAAGGTGTCCAAACCGCCACCCTGGTCCTTCCTCCGTCCGCCACCTCTAGTCAGTGTATCAATCCCCTCCACACATAAGGTATTCGAGCAGGTTGGGAAGTTTGTGAAATTCCCCAATTGTGGTTGTAGTGTCCGCCCTAAAAGGTCCGCCAAGTCTGGCCGGTCATCCGATGGCCCAGGAAAGAACCCAGTCCCCCTGCCTGTCAAGAGTGATCCTATTGATGCCCTCGACCCAGAAGCCGCAGCAGTGATTGTTCCAAGATCAAAAATCCCTCTGGCACATTCTCCATCCGAGGTGTAGTCCACCTCCTGCTCATAACTGCTCGCCATATCGCCCCAGATCAACAGGGCAGACAAAATAGAATCCCCAGAACCCTATCCCCAACCCAATCAACCCCGAATAGCCACGGCCTCAGCAAGGGTTCAAATCCAACTGCAATCCCCGTCAGTATTCCACCCGGCTCCAAATATCAGTCAAAAATCAGCAATGCCAACGAATTTGTATGCCCAGATCTCCAGAAAGAAACCCTGGAAGTCAATCTGCACGTTCTCAACACTCATATCCAGTAAACCCGATCAGCTACCGTAATCTTGGAGCTCGCCTTCTTCAACTGTCAAGGGTCTGGGCGATAATGAAGGAGATCGTCTGCATATGGCCTACGCTCTAGGCTCATGATCACTCACCACAACATCTGCCTCCACAATGGATAAATGAAATCAGTATGCAGGTCGTCCAGCGCACTCAGAATCCCTCCAATAGCGTTGCCAACGTACTCCTTCGATTCGCATTCTTGGAGCCTCCTTCTTCCAGTCCCGTCTTCCAATTTTCATTCAAGTTCTTTTATTACTACTATCTCATGTATTTTCATTAATTAATTATTGCAGGATCTTCACATCTGGTATCAGAGAACTTTCTTGGGCTCGCTGGGTGAAATTTCTGCCAAATTGTTTTTGACATCTGTTGCAGGTTCGGATCTAGGAATAATCCCTATCTACTTAAATGTGGGAAGTACTTGGGCATAAGCTCTAAAACTCATTGTGAGGAGTACCACGGGAACCCCGAAGTAGTTGGCCCATTGAGAGGACCTTCCAGTGAAAAGGGAAATGACCCCTACCTAATTGACTAATTCCCACCTGTGAGGTAAACCAAGAGCTGTCGTTTGTGGAAAAGCAGTTATCAGTTTTACCTGAGCCGTGGAGTGAGGGGTGCTACCCCAATACACAAGCCATCAAACAGCATTGGTAGCCGAGTGAATCCCTTGAACCATTAGGAAGTCGAGCATACCTGGGGTCCATATCTATTTTTAGCTGATAAATCACAGATTTCCTCTACCCAGAACTGTTGTCGTTCACTTCCGCGCAGGTTGGAGATCCATCTGTTGTCGATCACTTATGTGTCATTGCAGATCCATATGTTGTCGATCACTTACGTGTTGTTGCAGATCCATCTATTGCCAATCCCTTCCACGTCGTTGCAGATCCATATCTCCCTTGTTTTAACTCCGTTTCCCTTGAAAATTCCCTAAAACCCCTGCAATCCCATTCTGCATATTTCATTCCTGAGGGCCCTATCCCAAATTCCACTTCCCAACGCCATAAATTTCACATTTGTCTAGTTTAGGGTCTTCCATAACTTCTTCAATTTTCACCCAATCGCCTTCAAATTTTACCACAATGTTCATTTCATATTTATGCTTCTTTGTCCCTCTCTGCCAAATTTTCTCATTCTTTCACCCCGCTTCTGAAATTCCCCTTTTCTGCTTCCCTATCCCTTTGAAAGTGTCTAAAACCTAGTCAAACCCAAATAACCCATCAAAGTTTTTCCCAAATCCAGATTTTCCTTTACTAAAACAGTTTTCGTTTTTGTTTATCTACCCATTCAAAAAAAAAAAACTCCTGGTTATGTTTGTCACTCGTGTAGGAGCAAAAACCATGGAGGAAGCACTTGCAGCCATCCAAACCAAACTCCAGTATTTGGATGAAAAATTTCTCAGCCTCCATCTTCGGCATTCAGCCATGAACAATAACCGACAACCAAAATATTTTGCAGCCACTGGGTTCTCTTATTCCAACAATTTTCATGGCCAAAGCTTGATTTTCCTCGCTTCAATGGTACTGATCCGACTAGATGGATATACCGGGCAGAACAATATTTTAGTCTAATAATACTTTTGATGTCCAGAAATTTCCTCTTGCATCCTTTCATTTGGAACAGGAAGCCCTTTAATGGTACCGTTGGTACATCAAAGCTCATCACGAGCCAAACTGGACAAATTTTTGCCAACTCCTTTTGCAATGATTTGGTCCTAGTGCTTTTGATGACTTCACAGGAGCACTCACTAAACTTTGCCAAATTGGCACAGTGAGAGAGTATCAGAGAGAATTTGAGAAACTGGCCAATCACATAGAAGGATTGTCTGATGAATTCTACAGGAGTTGTTTTATCAGTGGTCTCAAGGATGAAATCCGCTCAGAGGTCAAAATGTTATGTCCCAACACAATAATGGAAGTCTAGGGTTGGCTAAGTTGGTAGAGGACAAGATCGCAGCCCAACAATGCTCCAAACCCCCCTTTGTTCCCTTCAGAAATATGGGTTCCCAACGACCTCCCATCACGCCAACTCTTCAACCAAATCCTATCAATCATTTGTTTGAACAATAGATGCGGGCACGCCAAGAAAATGGGCTTTGTTATAATTGTGATGAGAAATTCACTCAGGGATAGAGATGTGTTGAGAAAAAGCTCTATCTCTTGGATGTGGATTCTCCGCCTGCCTCTGAAGTTGGTGAAGAAGCTCCAGATACAATAGATGATCAGGTCAACATTCAGCACCTGCCTATTGACCCCCCATCTCAAGACGACCCACCAGAGATCTCTCTCCATGCTGTAATCAGCGTCACCACCCCACAAACAATGCGGGTCAGGGATTACTTCAAGAAGATCCCTCTTACCATACTCATTAATTCCGGTAGCACTCATAACTTCATTGACCCTCAGATTTCCAAAAGAGGCTGATTGTTTTTTCCATCCTTGCTCCAACTTTGAAGTCATGGTTGCCAATGGGAGCACCTTACCTTGCAAGGGGAAGTGTCACAATGTGCGTATCTCTCTGGAATATTATAACCTACACTCTGACATGTTTTCCTTGTCCTTAGGCAGATTTGATGTGGTTTTGGGCATTCAATGGTTATGCACTATTGGCCCCATTTTATGGGATTTTCTTGAACCTTGGATGCATTTTTCAGTCAATGGGACACCACAAATTTACAAGCTTACAAACAGGGTCTCTTCGCATCATCAGTTCACATCGCCTGGAAAATATCCTTAAGAAGAATTCACATGATGTCATTGCTCAGCTCCATTCCATTCAGATGCACCCATCAACAGTCTACACTACTTCCTTGGATAGATATGCAGGTGTCTTTGCTGAACCAGTGGGCTTGCTGCCTTCAAGAGACCTTTCCGGTAAGAATTTCGCCACATCTACATCTCGGAAGGAACTGATGGCTCTTTTGCATGCAGTACAAAAGTGGCAACCATCCCTATTAGGGAATTATTTATGCCTCAAGATTGATCTCTAGAGTCTGGAAAATTTCCTGGAACAATGGGTCTCCTCCCCAGCACACTTGAAATGGGTTATCCAACTCCTAGGTTCTGCCGATGCGATCAGTTACAAGAAGGGTAAGGACAATGTGGTGGTAGATGCTCCTTCTCACACACTTGATGACCAAGTTTCTCTTATAGTTATTTCTCTGCTTGTTCCACATTGGTTGCAATCTGATCAACCGGGCTATCCCTTCTATGAACTCCATGCTTCTCCATCGGCAGGGCACTCTGGGCTCCTCAAAACGTATGACCGGGAACACTGTAACTTCTTTTGGCAGGGACTAAAAATGACAATTCAATAGATGGTGGCTGACTGTGATACTTGCCAAGTCAACAAGGGTGAAATGACACTCCTTTCAGGACTGCTCGAACCCTTGCTCATCCCTACATAGATTTGGACATCTATTTCTATGGATTTCCTTGAAGCGCTCTGGTGGTACAATACCATATCTAAAATGACACCGTATGAAGCAGTCTATGGATAGGTACTACCAGTTCTTCTTCCATACACCCTCAACAGTTCCCCAATTCATTCAATTGACTCGGTTCTTCGAAACCACGATCAGATTCTTCTCATTCTGCAGGACAATCCTCACATGGAAAGAATTCGACTGAAACAACACGTCGATCAGCACCATTCTGAGCGCAATTTTCACGCAACTGATATGGTTCTTCTTCGTCTACATCCTTCCAAGCAATCCTCCCTGAAACTCAAAAGGGGTCAGCTTCTCTCTCACTTTATCACAGAGGCATTAATTCAGTGTCACAGAATGCAACCCGAGGATGCTACAAGGGAACCACTCCTTCAGATTCCACATCTAAAGCTTTGAGAACAAAGCTTTTTCTAAGGGAGAGGGGATGTTAGGAACCCATGTCAACCCTTCTCTTAACTTTATTAGTATATTGTTGTTGGACGCATATGCTTTGTAAGTCGTCCCATAGTATTATATGTCCCATGGTATTGACCCATAGTATTGGGCATAGACTTAGTATATAATTGTGTGTTGAGGCCAATGAAGGTACTGTGAAGTTATTTGTATTGAGCTTTCTCAAAGGAGGTTGCCCCCTCGAAGTGGCCTGCGATCAATAAAGTGATTATGAGTTCTATTATTACTGCTATATCGTGTATTTTCATTAATTAATTGTTGCAGGTTCTTCACAGGAGTGCATAATCCACGCTTGAAGATTCAAGGGCAAACTTGCTCCTAAATAGGTAAAATGAGGTAAAAATGAACAATGTTACTATTTTTGACTTGCTAATATGTTTAAAACTAATTTTTTATCTACTTTCTATAGTTTTTTCATAGTTTTCAAGTGAATAAAACCTCATACTAATACCATCTTTCCAACTTAATGTAATTCTTGGCAAAAAAGTATAACTAAGGTGATTTTTGATCCACTAGTGATCCATCTAACTTGTTTGTGGCCGTACTGGCATATAGGATAGGATTCACTTTGATCATGCATACTTTGCATTATCCTTACCATCGTCACCACACCTCAAGATCCCAAAACATAAAATTGTGGCATTATCCCTTCTACTTTTGAAAGGTCATAACTTATGAGTCAAAGCTTACCAACACATGGGTACCATACTTTAGAACATATAATTCCTTTTGGTTCCCATGCCAAAGTTATTGTTATGCTTCAAAGTCTCATATTAGTCCCACCATGTCTTTGATTTCAAGCCTCATGACTCCCTCTCTATCTTATGGTATCCATTACCTAGGGTAACTCTCAAGTTTTTTTTTCATTTTTTGTTGTTGCACTTACATGCCACTGCTTACGCTTTCAATTTTAATGTCTCCTACATCTCACCATCAACTACTTGTCACTTATGCATTCTCCTAATCCACTCACATTTTCTATTATTGTAGGCAGTCACCAAAGAAGACATGCTTTAAGAACGTCCACATCTTTCACATCCCTTTTTTGTGTTTTATTTCGCATAGGTATGTTCCATGTTTTTGGAATGTAGTTTCACACAATGTGGCACTCATCTTCTCCATTGTACTATAGCATTATTTTATTCTTTTTTCAAGCTTTATAATATGAAAAAGACACAAAAAACAATTATTTAAAATTTAAAAAAAAAAGAGGGGGAGGGATATCACAAATTGTTGTGTCCCAATAGCAAGTCATGTTATCCTTGCACAAATCATCAGTTTTGAGTCTCCTCAGCAAGGTGGGTTCTATGTATGGACTTATTATTTGAACCATAATCCCATAGTTTACACTCCTTTGATTGGTTACTCTTCCAATCATATGGAGAAATTGTTAATGTCTCCTACATTGCATATTTATATCAGTGGTTCCTTTGTGTCAAATGCTTCCCAAGACACTAATTGCTCAAGGATAGTTCTAACCTATGTCAGTAATTCATTAGTTTCCTTGAGCTCGAATTTCATCCATTCCCTGATTTCAATTTGTATTCAACGTGTATAATCAAAACCAATGTTTAGAATCGTGCTAATGTGGAAGGTCCCCATTGACTTCTCACTAGTGGGTCATTTCTCATCTATAAAGACTCATCTACTCTTAGGCATTAACCTAGAGTCATAGTACCTTGGGTCGAATTTCATCATTAGTAGGTTACCTTTCACTCAATGAATGGAATACATCATTGGCCACCGACTAAGTGGTTTCCTGAATGTTTGGTGTCAACTGTCAAGCCCTCTATTCACACTTTGGGGATTCGTGTTGTACCTTGGATTCCATTTTCATCATTGGTGTAATTCCTCATCCCTATCAATATATTTCATTATTGGTTACTGCTCAGGGGGTCTCTTTTGTGTGATATTCGCACTTGGTGCATGCAAGAGACGTACTCAATGGTCCATTGAAAAACTTTATCCCAATCCCTTCTCCAAGTCAAATAAGTCCCTGATATCTCCTCATATTGGATAATGGAGGATTCTCGAATGTCTCCTTTCCAACAAATTTCTTCCCATCAACTTCAACACATCATGCTTTGGGAACGATATCTAGAGTCTCGGTAGTACCTTGGGGCTTGTATTCATTAGTGGTAGGATCCCTTACTATTGGGAAGTGGGAATACATCAATGGCCCTTGCTTGATGGATTCGACTCCAAGACATCTATTCACACTTTCTAGAATGTAGTAGGTACCTTGGTTCCCATTATCATCATTGGTGGGTTACATCACATTTGTTAATGGTATACATCAATGACTAGTAATCAAACAATGTCCTCCATGTTCAATTTCATCTCTTCTATTCACATGGGTAAGATTTGTACCATTCAGTGGTTTGGATGCAAGGCCTTGGGCCATCAATAACATTCCCACGTTTTTGTTATTTCCTGAGTTGTGCAAGACTATACCATACATCATATGACTTTGGTACCATTGAGAGAACTATTATCACTCACTTTAGATACATTTTGTTCTCTTGATACATGTTGACACATAGATTCATTGTGTATCTATTTGTGGCTATGATCTCTTGTTTGACATGGATCCAATGTGTATCATCTTCATAGCCATGATCCACTTTCATATATACCATATGGATCAATTTTTTACTCTTTTTGTGGCCATGAGTTTACATCTTATGTATGTTATCGATCCGAAGTGTATACAATTTGGAAGCCATATTCTATCACACTTTGAGCATAGGTATTCCCATCTCAAGTAAATGTATGTCTAACACATTTATCTCTTTTTCAGTTACCTCTTTTGGGCCAATGATTGGGAACCTCTACCTTGATAACATCTCACTCCACTACAACGGAATTATAATTTATTTTTTCCATCAGATCCCCTTCTGAACTCACACATTAGGGGGCATCTGTTATAGTGAAAATCAACTCTTCCCTATTCATGATAACAATATCCCAAATATGATACCTAAGTGTCCATATCTTCTCACAAAAATGAACTTATAAACTTGGAAGAACCCACAATTTGACTCCATATGATGACCTACAACCCTAAAATGAGATCCCATATCATTCTCCTTTGAAATCATGAAGTTGCAACCACAAAAGACACCATGCATGCCCTTTGAAACAACAAAATGTGTGCCATGCGATTTTCCCTTGAGAAAGGCACATGGGCCTAAACAATTGACAAAAAAATATAAAAATTCAAAAATATGTTCAGTATGACAGTTTTTGGACAGTTTGGTCTCAAACTAGAAAAAATAAATGGTAAACATATACAACTATCTCACTCCCATAAAAGAGATGTGATGGGACAAAGCAAGGGAGACACCCATTCATATTGTCACACTAGAGAAATCTTGCCATAAATTTGATCCATTCATTTCCTCATCCCCCATTGATCCTTTGCATTAAGCATCCCTTTCAGAAGTGTTGGAGTCACTCACCTTATGTGAGCCCTACCTAATACACATTTGGAACACTACTTGGTTGGAAGTGGGATTGTGAAGGAATCAAAAGCATAGGAACCTGATCGAAGGTCTGAAAAGGTGTCGAGTCTTGAGAAGGTAACTATTATGTATTGTTTATTGCATTAATAGAGATTTGACATCTTTCCCTCCTCCAAATGAAGAGTGAAATGATCCATTGTTAACTTCTTGTAACTAATTTGCAATGGAAAAATATCATTTCATTTTATTATTATCATATTGGTATCTCTCTCTCTTGTTAGGATATTTAGACACTTAGGAGTTAGTTAAGAACAACTTGTGTAATATATCCGTTAGGGATAGTGTGTTTCTTTAGTATGCATTAGTATGCATTTGTAAATACTTAATCCTATGGTCACAATATGTTCCCGACATAGAGTGATCCGACAGCTCAACTTCTCTTTGTTAAGTTTTAAACCAAATAGACAAGCAAGATCTCTGATAGAAACACAATCACAAGATAACACACAATATATCCTGGGAAACCCTCATGGGGTAGAAAACCCAGTAAAGCTTTCCTCAATAAGATGATCAACCAAAATACAAGATGTGCTCCTTCTCCTTGACTCCTTAGCAGATCTCCTCAACTAGTGCGCACTCTTTCACAAGTGAGTGAATGATCTAATGAGGAGTTCACCTCCTCTATTTATACTTGAATCTCAACTGACTAAAAGACCTGTTGGGGACGACCTCACCTGGAGAAGTCTAATAACCCCTAAAATGTAACTACAGGGCCGACCCACATATGGTGGGTCTAATAACCCTAGTTAATATTAATCATCGGAGGAATAAACATCTCCGGATACATAATAGGATTGCCTCAGAGGAATGAAACATCTCCGGAATAATAAAGTACAAATATAATATTCTTTGAAGTTACAATATTCAACACTCCCCCTTAACGAGAAGGATATTATAACAGCATAAGGAGTCACCACACATGATACATCTATAAATCATCGGAAGCTTTCTTCAATCTGTCCTCATCAGTAACTCAAACAGTTACTGGTACATCACTGTCAACATCAACATCACGATCAGCAGCATCGTCACCATATGATCAGCAGCATCGTCATCACACGATCAGCAGCATCGTCATCACACGATCAGCAGCATCGTCATCATATGATCAGCAGCATCGTCATCACACGATCAGCTGCGTAGTCATCACACGATCAGCAGTATCGTCATCACACGATCAACAGCATCGTCATCACACGATCAGCAGCATCGTAATCACACGATCAGCAGCATCGTAATCACACGATCAGCAGCATCGTCATCACACGATCAGCAGCATCGTCATCACACGATCAGCAGCATCGTCATCACACGATCAGCAGCATCGTCATCATCAGCAGCACGAGTATCCTACCGATACCTCATCAATACTCTTTCTCGGAGACCATTCGTCTACGGATCAATTCAGGGACCGAAGTCCGGGGATGATACAATCCCCATCACGTACATTTTGAACTATCAGTTCCGGGATGATGCAATCCCCTATCACGTACATTTTGAACTATCTGTTCCGGGATGATGCAATCCCCATCACGTACATTTTGAACTATTAGTTCCGGGATGATGCAATCCCCATCACGTACATTTTGAACTATCAGTTCCAGGATGATGCAATCCCCATCACGTACATTTTGAACTTATCAGTTCCAGGATGATGCAATCCCCATCACGTACCTTTTGAACTATCAGTTCCGGGATGATGCAATCCCCATCATGTACATTTTGAACTTATCAGTTCCGGGATGATGCAATCCCCATCACGTACATTTTGAACTATCAGTTCCGGGATGATGCAATCCCCATCACGTACATTTTGAACTATCAGTTCCGGGATGATGCAATCCCCATCACGTACATTTTGAACTATCAGTTCCGGGATGATGCAATCCCCATCACGTACATTTTGAACTAAGGTCCAGGGACGATGCAGTCCTATCCTCTATTCTCGGAGACCTCACGTCTACGGCTCTCTTTAGGACTGAAAGTCCAGGGATGATCCAATCCCCTCAACTGTCCACTAAGGACTTCATTCTCGGAGACCTTATGTCTACGGCTCTCTTTAGGACTGAAAGTCCAGGGATGATCCAATCCCCTCAACTGTCCACTAAGGACTTCATTCTCAGAGACCTTACGTCTACGGCTCTCTTTAGGACTGAAAGTCCAGGGATGATCCAATCCCCTCAACTGTCCACTAAGGACTTCATTCTCGGAGACCTCACGTCTACGGCTCTCTTTAGGACTGAAAGTCCAGGGATGATCCAATCCCCTCAACTGTCCACTAAGGACTTCATTCTCGGAGACCTTACGTCTACGGCTCTCTTTAGGACTGAAAGTCCAGGGATGATCCAATCCCCTCAACTGTCCACTAAGGACTTCATTCTCGGAGACCTCACGTCTACGGCTCTCTTTAGGACTGAAAGTCCAGGGATGATCCAATCCCCTCAACTGTCCACTAAGGACTTCATTCTCGGAGACCTTACGTCTACGGCTCTCTTTAGGACTGAAAGTCCAGGGATGATCCAATCCCCTCAACTGTATTCACATCCATACAGGTACAATCATGTATCACATCAAAACATGTATTCATCACATCAAAGCATGTGTACATCAAAACATGTATACATCACTTAATCAACACATGTACACATCACATCAAAACATGTGTACATCAAAACATGTATACATCACTAATCAAAACATGTACACATCACATCAAAACATGTGTACATCAAAACATGTATAATCAAAACATGTACACATCACATCAAGACATGTATATATCACTAATCAACACATGTACACATCACATCAAAACATGTGTACATCAAAACATGTATACATCACTAATCAAAACATGTACACATCACATCAAAACATGTGTACATCAAAACATGTATACATCACTAATCAAAACATGTACACATCACATCAAAACATGTGTACATCAAGACATGTATATATCACTAATCAACACATGTACACATCACATCAAAACATGTGTACATCACTAGCATGTATATCAAAAACAAAACATGTATACATCAGACATGTATTCTCACTAATACATCATATCAAAACATGTATACATCTAGCATAAACAATATGTAAGAGTTCTAAATCTAAATAATTGTAAGTAGCTAACAAAACAGAAAAATAAGCGACAGAAATACTATACTACTCCCCCTTTCGAGGAGGGTCCTTCTGGACTATACCAAGCTTGTCTCGGAAGTACTCAAACTTCACTCGAGACAGAGGTTTAGTCAAGATATCAGCAACCTGATCCTCAGTGCTTATATACTCGAGCTTGATGGCTCCTCTCTGCACCATGTCTCGTATATAGAAGTAACGGATCTCAATGTGTTTTGACTTATCATGGAACACAGGATTTTCAGTCATCTTAATGCAGCTTTGATTATCACACATAATCACAGTGGGATCCATTTCTAAGTCAAAGATTCCAGATAAGAGTTTCCGAAGCCACACCGCTTCACAGCTGGCAGAGCAAGCAGCTATATATTCTGCTTCAGCGGTACTGAGGGCCACACTAGATTGTTTCTTGCTGAACCAGGAGATCATGGCAGATCCAAGACCATAACATCCACCTAAAGTACTTTTTCTGTCTGAGACACTACCTGCCCAATCAGAATCTGAGAAACCATGCAACTTGAGTTCATTGTCTCCAAGATAGTAAAGGCCAAAGTCCACTGTACCTTTTAGGTACCTCATGATATGCTTTGCAGCTATAAGGTGAACCTTTCTAGGTTCTACTTGAAACTGACTTAGGGTATTTACAGCAAAGCATATATCAGGCCTAGTGTTTGTTAAGTACATCAATGATCCAATGATTTGTCTATATAGGGTTATGTCCACTAGTTCTGATGAATCATTAGCCAGTAGTTTTAGGTTGGAGTCCATGGGAGTGGCCATAGATTTACATTCCAACATATCAAATCTTTTGAGGATCTCCACAGTATACTTACCTTGATTTAGAAAGATCCCTTTTGGCTTTTGCCACACTTCCAGGCCTAAGAAGTAGTGCATTAATCCGAGATCTTTCATTTCGAATTCTGAAGAAAGCTTCTTCTTGCTTTCAATGATTTGTTTCTCATTTCCTGTTAGAAATAGATCATCTACATATAATAGCAATATAACAGGTTCATCATTCATTACTTTAAGATAGAGATTGGGGTCAGCTTTACTTTTGGTAAAGCCCATGCTTAATAAGAAACTGTCAATTCTTCCATACCAAGCTCTGGGAGCTTGCTTCAAACCATATAATGCCTTCTTCAGTTTGCATACATGGGTCCTTCCGTCTTTGACCTCAAAACCTTGAGGTTGTTCTATGTATACTTCTTCTTCAATTACACCATTCAGGAAGGCTGTCTTAACATCCATTTGATGCAATTTCCATTTTATCATGGATGCAAGTGCCATGATAGTTCTAATTGAAGTATACCTAGCGACAGGTGCAAATGTTTCTTCATAGTCAATTCCTTCCTTCTGAGAGAATCCTCTGGCAACAAATCTTGCCTTGTATTTTTCAATGCTACCATCTGCAGCATGTTTTATTTTGAAAATCCATTTGGAAGAAACCACACTTTTATCTTTGGGTTTGGGGACTATATCCCAAACATCATTTTTCATTATTGACTGATATTCTTCTGTCATTGCTTCTACCCATTCTTTCTTCTGAGCTGCCTCTTCATAGTTGGTAGGTAGTTGATCCACAAGATCACACATCAAGGCCATATAGTTGGACACTAGTTTTGGTTTCTTCCTTTCTCTAGTGGAGCCTTCGGGAGCACCATATCTTTCAGCTCCTTGAATAATATCTCTAGCCCATGCTGGTCTTCTTTTCCTAGAAAATTCTGCTACAGGAGGTTCTTGTGGTTCCAGCATGTCATGATCCTCTGGTGTAACTTCTTTAGGGACATGAACAGTCTCTGAGATTTTGGGAGATGTATCTTCTTCATAAACTTCTTCAAGTTGACACTTTCTGGATTTCTTGAGAGCTGCTTCCTCATCAAAGGTTACATCTCTACTTATTTCTATATGATGGAAACCTGGTATGTATATTCTGAAGGCTTTGGAATTTTCACAATAACCAACAAACATTCCCTTCTTACCTGAGGGATCCAACTTGGTTCTCTTTTCTTTTGGAATGTGGATGTACACAGGACACCCAAATATTTTAAGATGGCTTACTTCAGGCTTCTTACCTGTAAACACTTCTTCTGGAGTTTTGAATTCAAGAGCACTGTGAGATAATCTATTTTGCACATAAACTGTTGTCTTGGCTGCTTCAGCCCATAGATACATGGGAAGATCCTGGTCATGTATCATAGTCTTCACAGCTTCCATGATGGTTCTATTTTTCCTTTCTGCAACCCCATTTTGTTGGGGATTGTAGGGAGTGGTTAACTCTCTCTTGATTCCAGCTTCTTTACAAAATTCTTCAAACTCTTTTGAAGTATATTCTCCACCATTGTCTGTCCTGAGAATCTTGATTTTCTTATCTGAGAGATTCTCTATTAAGGCCTTGAATTCTTTGAACTTTCCAAAGACTTCATTCTTACCTTTTAGAAAGTAAATCCAAGTTTTCCTTGAATGATCATCAATGAATGAAAGATAGTATTCAAAACCACTTAGAGAGGTGGTGGGCATTGGACCACATACATCTGAGTGTATTAACTCCAAGATACCCTTAGTCTTAGTTTCACTCTTCGGAAAGGGGTTCTTGACATTCTTGCCTTTCTTACATCCTTTACATGAGCCATCATGATCAACCTTTAAATCTGGTAGTCCTATGACCACCTTGCTTACATAAGGTAAGGCTTTGTAGTTGATGTGAGCTAGTCTTCTATGCCATAGCTCACTGGGGCTGGATGTTTCATGAACAAGAGCAGCTTCTGGATAACCCTTGAGTTTATATAAACCTCCTTCCTCTTCACCAATAACAATTGCATCCTTAATGGTTTTGCCTTTGGACCACATTAACACTTGTCCATCAATGAAAGCAACTCTGTAGCCTTTCTTGTCCAAAGCTGAGATTGAAAGCAAATTCTTCTTCAATCCTGGAACATATAGAACTTCCTTCATCTTCATGGGAGTTCCAGAATCGAGTTTGTAGTTTGCTTCACCAATTCCCTTAATGGGATATTGATAGTCATCTCCTAGAGATACCTTTTGGGGAGAAGTCTTTTCTTCAAGTTTTGAGAGAGTCCTTTTCTGTCCTATCATGTGCTTTGAAGCACCACTGTCAATAAGCCATGTACCTTCTTCAGGGGTTATGGATCCAGAGAGTGCGGAGAAGAGAACATATTCTTCTGCATCTTCTTCTGTATTTCTCCTTGTCCTTCTTTTGGAGAAGGTCCTTTCTTCTTCCTCCCTTTCATCTCTAGGCCTTTTATTGTGAGACCTTTCTTCCTCAACTTCTTCTTCTTCACTGTCATCTTCTGCAAGATGTGCTTGGTGTCTTTTGTAGTAAGAACCCTTCTTCTTTTGTAGAGGACAATCTTTAGCAATGTGTCCTAATTTGTGGCAAGAATAGCACTGGAAGGAAGAGTAATCCCTTCTTTGAGTAGATCCTCTTTTCTTCTGAAATCTGTGAGGAGGATGAGACTCCTTGTGATTACCCTTCTTGGAGTAGGATTGACTCCTTCTTCTTTTGGTGTGTGTGGCCAAGGCTTGGTCATCTTCTTTGAGTAGGGCTTCTCTATTTGCAACCCTAGCCTCCTCTTGCACACAATCCTCCCAAACTACATCAAACTTCATACTTTCTTTTCTAGCACACATAGTTTGAATGAATGACTCCCAAGGTCTAGTGAGACCATTTAGAGCTGTCATCACAAGTTCATCCTCATCAAGAGTATCACCAATGGCATCTAGTTTATCTTTGATTAGAGAGACTCTTGAGAAGTAGTCTTGAATGGATTCTCCTTTGTGCATCTTGGTACTCTTCAACTGAGTCCTTAGATTCATCTTCCTATTGATGTTCTTCCCTTCATACATTCTTCCTAGGGCATCATACATTTCTTTTGGAGTCTTCTTGGAAGCCACTTGGGGAATCAAGTGGTCTTTAATAGAATCTGCTATGATTCTCTTTGCCCTAATCAAATCCTTCCTGTGTTTTTCTTTGGCTTCATCTTCTTCTGGTTCTGCAACTTCCTCCTTGATATAATGAGCAAGATCATTCTCTTCAAGAATGAGACCAATTCTGTATTTCCATGCCCGGAAATTTTCTATGCCTTCTAGCTTGTCTTCAAGCTTAGTATTAGGAGCCATCTTCTCTTGGGGGAGTCCAAGAGACAGAGTAGACTAACTTGGAAAGTTACTTTTCACTTTTCCGGAAACTGAAACAGAAATTTATCGCACTTTTGGTAGAATTAGGGTTTGCAATTCCCGGAGTTCTACCCAACCAAAAAGTTCGATCTAGGGCTTAAAAGAAAGGTATTGATGAGGGCTATCCAGCCATGCAACCAAAAATCAATAATACTAACTTTGGGATGAAAACCCTAACTTCACCAAAGAGAGAGAGATGATCTTACCTTGTGAAAGATGTCCTATTCAGTCTAGCTCTGATACCATGTTAAGTTTTAAACCAAATAGACAAGCAAGATCTCTGATAGAAACACAATCACAAGATAACACACAATATATCCTGGGAAACCCTCATGGGGTAGAAAACCCAGTAAAGCTTTCCTCAATAAGATGATCAACCAAAATACAAGATGTGCTCCTTCTCCTTGACTCCTTAGCAGATCTCCTCAACTAGTGCGCACTCTTTCACAAGTGAGTGAATGATCTAATGAGGAGTTCACCTCCTCTATTTATACTTGAATCTCAACTGACTAAAAGACATGTTGGGGCCGACCTCACCTGGAGAAGTCTAATAACCCCTAAAATGTAACTACAGGGCCGACCCACATATGGTGGGTCTAATAACCCTAGTTAATATTAATCATCGGAGGAATAAACATCTCCGGATACATAATAGGATTGCCTCGGAGGAATGAAACATCTCCGGAATAATAAAGTACAAATATAATATTCTTTGAAGTTACAATATTCAACACTCTTCGATCAAACCTAACCTTGATCTGTGGCTTAACACCCGATTGGTCCATGATCTCTATTAAAAGAGCATGGAGGGTCATTGTTTAGTTGATCGATTATGAGAAGCTCATTTGTAACTTTCTTTCTTTGCATAATAAATTGTCTTGTAGAAGCTATTTGGCCGGGGCCGTGGAGTGTTTCCCTCAAGAGGGTTTAAACCACGTCAAAACATCGGTGTGTTGATCTATGATCTGTTTGTGTGAAGTGGTTGCTCTTAGTGTTCGGTCCTTTGGTAGTACCTTGTGTACCCGAACATGGTATCAGAGCTTTTATGAAGTGCCGCTTCCATTTATGATCTAGATCTTGAACTGCTGTTGCCGAAACTCGAAAGGGTTTCTAGTTCTAATATTTCTGTGCATTTCTGGGCTGTAGGATGTGTTCCATTGCGTCCGGAGCATCATTTCCATTGGAAAATAGTTTTCGTTTGATAAAAAACGGTTCCCGGTTGCTCCAGAAACATGTATTTCATCAGATCTGAAGGTATAATGTTACAATGATGCATTTTTTTATTTTCTTTTTTTAAAAGAAAAAAATCTCATATTTCATTATTTTTTACTGTTAGATTATTTTTTGGGTTCGGATTGTTGCTTTTCCGTCTGCATATGCTCTTTGCCGTGCACCTTGAGCGATCTCGACAAATCAGAAACAGAAAGGGAAAGGGTTTTTCTCGACTGCATATGCTCTTTGCCGTGCACCTTGCGCGATCTCAGCAAATCAGAAACAAAGAGAAACGTAGACTTTCCGGGCAAGCTAACAAGATCTAACTCCACAAATGTGGAAAAGTTTTTTTGTTTCGATTTGTGGTTAATAGGTCTTGAGTTCAAGTCTTAGGAAGTTACTTTTAAAAGAAAAAGTGCATGCAATTTCTATTTTCAAGTTATTTTATTGTAAAAGTGCATCTCACTTAAATAATAAAAAATAAAATACAAGTGAGTCACTTAAGTTTTTTTTATTGTTGCACTATTTAAAAGTAATATCATTGTAAAAGTGAAATCACTTATTTTACAAAAGTGGTTCACTTAAAGCAACTTTTTTGTAAAGTGATTGTCAAAAGGTTCATCTTGGGAAGAGGGGGGTTCTTTTTTTTTGCTGGACATTCTCTAGCTGCCACGTCACTATTGGGGACATCTTCAACATTTTCATTGTTCAAGCACAACTTCATCATACAAAGTCAGTTTTCAGTGCCATTTTTTTTTAAACCGCCTATTTTTCCAAGATCTTCACATCCAGACTATTGGTTTTTACTTTTACAGCCATTAATTTACAAATATGGCCGCCCCTTGTGATATTCTACTTAACAGTTCCAACTATTTCTCATGGAAATCTCGTATGGAGGATGTTCTACGAAGTAGGGAACTTTTCAGAATTACCTCAGGGAAAGAAAAAGAACCAACTGATGATGATAAGAAAATAAAATGCGAAAATAGATGTGATGAAGCTCATGGATTGATTGGGATGTCAATCTCTACTGATTTGTGATTCCACATGTCTGAAATTGATGAACCTAATGCTGCTTGGGACAAGTTGGAATCTGTGTTTGGTAAACACAATGAAATTCGAGGTCACCAACTCGAAAATGAGTTGATTTCTTTAAATCCAAGTGACTTTTCATGCATTCAAGATTATTTATCTAAGTACAAAACTCTTAAACTCTTATGTGCAGAATGTAAGATTGAGAGGGAAGACAAACAATGCATTTATCATATTCTTTCCAAACTTGGACTTGCATATTCTGTTTTTGTATCTACATTTTTCTCCATGAAAGCATCCTTGAATGCAGCTAGCTATCAAGAGCCTAGTCTTGAATCCTTTTGTGATTCCTTGATTAGGGAACAAGATAAACTCATTCATCTTGGAATAATCAAAAATGCAGATACATTGGGAAAGCCTTATTGTCCCAACAGAAAGAAAAGTCCAAGCCTCCCAAGAAACAAAATTTTCTCAATAATAAGTCAAACAAGGGTCCCAAACCCTCTCAGTCAGCTCCTTCTTTAAAAAATGACAAAGTATCCAAGCCAAAAGGCAAGAAGACTAATCGTCATTGCAACTATTGCGGGAAAGATAATCATGATGAATCTAAGTGTTTCAAGAAGATGGCAGCCTTGGAAGCAGCAATGAAGAAGCACCACATCAGCCTAGATTCGTCTTCAGAATCTACCTCTCATGGACATGCACTTTTTGCTTCTGGTTATTCTTATAATGCATCTTCTTCTTCTACTTCAAATGAATGGCTCATTGATTCTGGAGCATCTTATCATATGGCTAAGGATCAAGCCATCTTTTCTACTATGCATGAATGTAACACCAAACAAATATTTGTTGGTGATGATAGATCTCTAAGTGTTGTAGGAGCTGGAACAGTTCCAGTAGATAATGGTCATTTTAGTGATGTACTATGTGTTCCAAGAATTTCCTGCAATTTGTTATCAGTCTATCAAATCACTCATTCTGGTGAAGGTAAAACTGTGACATTTACACCTCACCAAGTTGTAATCAAGGATTTTAAAGATCCTCAACAGGTCCTAGCTACCGGAATTGTTGATGATATTACCAGGTTGTACAAGTTTAACAACTTTGGGTCATCACGTTTCCCTTCAGTTTTTGTTGCTCATAGTGATAACTTGAGCAAACTTTGGCATGAGCAATTTGGTCACTTAAATTATCGCTCATTGCAACAACTATGTAAAGAAAATATGGTGACAGGTCTTCCGATGGTATCTTGTAGGGATGGTGTTTGCTCCAGTTGTGTACTCGGAAAACATCATCAGGACAGTTTTGACAAACGTGCTTCTTAGCACGCCTCGGTTCCCTTGGAGCTTGTGCATAGTGACTTGTGTGGTCCTCTTCCATCTGCTTCCTTTTCTGGTTTTAAATATTTCTTAACTTTCATTGATGATTACACCAAACGCACTTGGGTTTATTTCCTAAAACTTAAGAGCGAAGTATTTAACATGTTCTTGGCCTACAAGGCCCTTGTCGAAAAAAAATCTGGTCATCAAATTATTAAGTTAAGATCTGACAATGGAGGAGAATATGTTAACAATAAGTTCACTACTTTCTGCACTGAAGAAGGCATCCAACAACAACACACTATTCCATATACACCACAACAAAATGGTGTAGCTGAGCGGAAGAACCGCACTTTAAAAGAAATGGCTAATTGTATGATCCAATCTAAGGGACTAAATCTTCAATTTTGGGCTGAAGCCATTAATTGTGCAAATTACATAGTTAATCGCACCCCCACTAAAGCATTACAAGGTATAACACTGGAAGAAGCATGGAGTAAAACTAAACCTGATGTAAGTCACTTCCGTGTGTTTGGTAGTGAAGCATGGGCTCACATTCCGGATGAAAAACGGAAAGCATTGCAGCCTAAAAGTGAAAAGTGCATATTTGTTGGATATTCTGAAGATGTAAAAGGTTATAGATTTCTTCAACCACATTCTCATGATATAATCATTAGAAGAGATGTTAAATTTCATGAAAATATCTTGGCCTGCGAGCCTAACTCGGCGATTGTGCCATCTTTGGCCTGCGAGCCTGATTCGGCGTTTGTGCCTTCTTCTTCTTCTTCCAACTTCCTTGACAGGTTTCCAACTCCAGTTTTTGATAATGACAGTGAGGATGAAAATCCACCTCCGCCTGCTCATGTTCCTCCAGTTGCACCAGCACAAGTGCTTCCTCGATGGGTTCGTTCAACATGTGAAGCATCTGGTGATCTTGCCGGTGATCCTAGAGATCAACGTCGAACACGTTCTCAGTTTCAGCGAGCCTCTTCTCTTTTGGCTCAAGTTTTTGAGAATCAAGATCCAGAAACTTTTGCAGAAGCTTCAGGGAATCCAGATTGGGATGCAGCCATGGATGAAGAATATCGTTCCTTAATGGCGAACGATACTTAGGATCTTGTAACTCTTCAAAAAGGAAGAAAACTTGTCAGATGTAAATGGGTCTACAGAACTAAGTATGCATCAGATGGAAGTGTTGAAAGACTTAAGACAAGGTTAGTTGCCAAAGGTTTTTCCCAAGTTGAAGGGATTGACTACAATGAAACATTTGCTCCTGTCGCAAAAATGAACTCCATCCTCCTTGTTCTTTCCCTTACAGCCTTACACAACTGGGAAGTCCATCAAATGGATGTCAAGTCTAACTTCTTACATGGTGATTTACAGGAGGAAATTTACATGGAACAACCTCCTAGCTATGTTCAGAATAACTCTAACCTTGTCTGCCACCTTAAGAAATCCTTATATGGCCTTAAGCAAGCTCCTAGAGCTTGGTATGCCAAAATAGATAACTTTCTCCTTGACACTGATTTTTCTAGATGCCATTCTGACCCCAATGTCTATACCAAGAAAGTAGGAAACCATCTCATCATACTTGTTCTATATGTTGATGACCTTATTCTTACTGGTAGTGACCCTAAGCTTATAACCCATGTGAAATCCAGTCTTAAACAAAATTTTGAAATGTCAAACTTAGGACACTTGCATTATTTTCTTGGTCTCCAAGTCCTGCAAACCAAAGAAGGAATCTTTCTTTCTCAGTCTAAGTATGCTTGTGACCTTCTTCGTCGCTTTCACATGGAATATTATACACCAGCCCCTTCTCCCTTCCAGTATGGAGTCAAACTTTCTGCCACTTATACTTCACTTGAAGTCGATGCCACCTTGTATTGTCAACTTGTTGGTAGTCTCTTATACTTGACTCATTCCCGTCCTGACCTTTCCTTTGTCGTTGGTCGTTTTTCCCGTTATATGCAGACACCTCATGAAAGTCACTGGAAAGCAGCTAAAAGAATACTTCGATATATTCGAGGTACAGTTTAGTTTGGGATTCATTATAGGATAGGGGGGAAACCTTTGTTGGTTGGTTTCACTGATTCAGATTGGGTCGGCGATCCTAATGATCGAAAGTCTACTGCAGGTTATGTTTTCAGTCTGGGATCTGGACCTATTACTTGGGCTTGTAAGAAACAACAAGCTCTTGCTCTTTCTTCAGTAAAGGCAGAATATTGAGCAGCAGTTAATGTTAGTCAAGAAGCTTTATGGCTTCGACAGATCCTTTCAGAGTTTGGATTCGAGCAGCAGCAGCCTACTCCACTTTGGTGCGACAATAAAAGTGCCATCAAGCTTGCCAAAGATCTAGTTCTACATCAACGCAGCAAACACATTGAGCTACATATGCACTTCATCAGAAATCTTGTTCATGATCGTGTTCTTGAAGTGCTCTTTTGCCCTATAGATGATCAAGTTGCAGACATCTTCACCAAGTCTCTTATAGAAGCGAAGTTTTCTAAACTTTGATCTATGTTAGGAGTTCAGGAACTTGTCATTAAGGGGGGATAGGCTCTAATGCCTCCTTCCTTCTCCTAATAGTGTCACTTTTGTAAATCCTTCAATCCTATCCCAAGTTGTCTTAAGGGGGGATGTTAGGATATTTAGACACTTAGGAGTTAGTTAAGATCAACTTGTGTAATATATCCATTAGGGATAGTGTGTTTCTTTAGTATGCATTTGTAAATACTTAATCCGAGGATCACGATATGTTCCCAACATAGAGTGATCCAACGGTTCAACTTCTCTTAGATCAAACCTAACCTTGATCCGTGGCTTAACACCCGATTGGTCCATGATCTCTATTTAAAGAGCATGGAGGGTCATTGTTTAGTTGATCGATTATGAGAAGCTCATTTGTAACTTTCTTTCTTTGCATAATAAATTGTCCCGTAGAAGCTATTTGGTCGGGGCCGTGGAGTTTTTCCCTCAAGAGGGTTTAAACCACGTCAAAACATTGGTGTGTTGATCTATGATCTGTTTGTGTGAAGTGGTTGCTCTTGGTGTTCGGTCCTTTGGTAGTACCCTATGTACCCGAACATCTCTCTCTCTCTCTTCCATTTTTGCTTTTTTTTGTTAAGATTTAAATTTTGGTAGAATTACCCTTAACTAATTCGAATCAACCCATAGAGTTGGTCATTAGTTAGTCTATGTCCAATTTAGTATGTTGAGGATCTCACCCTAATCATTAGGAATAATTTTCGTGCAACATTTGTTGTTCGAGTAGGGGATGATCTGACCAATCACCTCACATTGTAGGTCACCTATCATAATAGTACCCATGAAGCATGGGAATTGGAGGTTTTGCATTGACTATAGATCATTGAACAAGATCACACTCAATAATTGGTACCCTCTTCCCAATATCGATGATCAGTTGGTCCAATTGCAGCATGATAGGTACTTCACCAAGTTGGATCTCAAATTGGGATACCACCAGGTGCGAATAAAGGAAGAAGACACCTTGAAGATTACCTTTCAAGACTAGGAAAGTATTGTATGAATTTAGTAATGGTGTTTGTTTTATGCAATGCACCATCTACATTTATGTGTTTAATGAATAATGTGTTACGCGCTTTCTTAGATTCATTTGTTAAGGTGTATCTAGATGATAGATTGGTTTATAGTGCTACATAGGAAGATCATATCTCACATCTCAAGTAGGTGTTAGAGACTCTGAAAAGGCACCAACTGCTAGTTAATTTGAAGAAATGTGAGTCCGCCCAGTAGTCATTGGTGTATTTGGGGTATGTGATTGGTGTAGGAGAACTTAATATTGATCCTACAAATATGGAGGCCATCACAAAGTGTCCTACTCCTATAAATGTCACTGAAGTTAGGATATTTTTGGGGGAAACACAATACCTTTGGAAGTTCATATCTTCCTTTTTGGCTATGGCTACACCTCTCCATGCCATAACAGCTAGCAGTAAGGAGTTTTAATGGGGAAAGAAACAACAAAATTCCTTTGAAGAACTCAAGCAAAATATCATTCAAGCACCAGTTCTTGCACTTCCCAACTTGTATAAGCCTTTCGAATTAGAGATATATTCAAGTGGGTATGCCATGGGAGTATTTATAATGCAAGGAGGAAGGCCAGTCTTCTATCATTCTAAAAGGTTTCATGGGGAATTCCTAAACTACCCTACCTACGAAGAGGAAATCTATGCCTTAGTTCAAGCTATTAAGAAATGGAAGCATCATCTAATGGGTAAGGATACCATCATTCATACTGATCACCAACCAGTGCATTATTTGTAGGCCCAGAGTAAGCTATAACAGATAAGACAATATAAGTGGATGGAATTCTTACAACAATTCCATCTAATTGTCAAGTGTAATAAGGGAAGTACAAATAAGATGGAATACATGCTCTCAAGGCCACCTACAACAAATATTACATATTTGGGAACTCTTATGCACATGGGACCTTTTACCCATGATGCATACACGGAGGAATACACAAAATATGAGGACTCAAAGGAGGTATTTCAGCAACTGCAAGGACGTTTCCATGTAGAACAAGGTGACAACAAGGATAAATATCATATATAGGATAGGTTACTCTACAAGTTGGACAAGCTTTGTGTTCATAAACGTGAGGGATTGTAGCTTAGATGTGTACACCTCTAAAGTTGCAGGGAATTTTGGTGTAGGGAAGACACTTGCATACTTACAGAGGTATGTTTACTGGTCTAGAATGTAAGAAAATGTAGCACAATTTATTAGAGGATACATACCTTGTTGTATAAGCAAGCCAAATAATATGAAGCAAGGTATGTACCATCCCTTACATGTTACTATGAGACCATGGGAGAGAATCTACATGGATTTTGTGGGTGGTTTACCGACCACTAGAAAGGGACATGACTATCTATTTGTGGTAGTTGACAGATTCAACAAGATGTGAATTCTTATGCCTTGTAAAAATACTATCATAGGAAAATAATCAACAAACATGTTCTTTGAAAAGGTCTAGGGGCACTCTGGGATGCCTAGGGGCATCATCTTGGATAGGGATACCAGATCTATTAGTGCCTTCTGGACTACATTTTGGAATAAAATAGACATGAATTTGAATGGATCTACAACATTCCTTTCATATGAAAATGGGAAAACATTAGTATTCAGCAGGACTTGGTGTAGCTTTTGAGAACTTACAATTAAAATGATTTGTATACTTGTGATGAAAATTTTATCTACATTCAACACTCTTATAACAGAGCAGTCTAGACTTTCATTGGTAAGTCGCCTTTTGAAACTTGTTTTGGATATATGCCTCATGCACCTCTAGATGTTGTATATGGACAACAATAGGGAGTGAGGGAAGATAGCAAAGGTGATGCATTAAGAGATGGAAAATTCATTGATAAATTTAGGGAGATCCACTTGTAATTACTTGAAGCATTGAAGAAGTCACAAGAAAAATACAACACCACGCATGACCAACGCAATGTTGAAAAATCATCCAAAGTGGGAGACAGAGTATGTTTACACCTAAACAAGTAAATACTATAGGGTCCTGGTAAGAATATCAAGGCTCTAGGTTATGGCCCATTTTGAGGTATTGGAGAAGGTGGGAGATAATTCCTACAGACTCAGTATACCCCCATACATGTGCATTTATTATGTAGTGAACGTGGAAAACCTAAAAATTTATGAACTTTCCATGTTGGATCAGGAAACTAAGCAGGTCTTACCTTCTATAGAGGACTTAGAACCATGGGATCAGACATAGTTAGCAGAAGACACAATGTGGTAAAATAAGTCAAGAACTACCATGCAGGGACAGTAATAATGCCTCTGGTAGGTGGGGTTGAAAGGACAACTTCTGGGCAATGCTAAATGGTACTCCAAGGAGAAGGTAGAGTAAATAATTCCTCACCACATTCTGTAAAATATTTTGGAGACCAAAGGCCTCCCACAATGGGTAGGTGTGATCATAAATTTTATATAATATTGTGCAAAAAAAATTTGAAAATCCAAACCACTAAAACTAAATATCGATAAGGAAGAGTTGGTAGTGTTGATAACCCTCAAATCCAACCAGGAGATAATAATAATGAGAAATGATAAAGGGAATGCGACACTATTTATGGACACAAATAATTATGAACAAAATATGCACGATCACTTATCCAATTCTAATAGCTATTTTAAACTCCACCAGAATCTAAGTGCGAAAATCTTGAGAGACAAAAGAAATACATTATGGATTCAATAATGGTTGATAATCTAAAGAAAAGACTCATTCCAAAAGAACCCATCATTCCAAGGATATATGGATTACCCAAAATCCATAAATTGGGTGCTCTGTTAAGACCAATAGTGCGCTACTTATCAATTGGTGAAGCTTCTTGCAAAAACCCCAAAACCACTAGCTAGCCTCACGCATTCTTACATCAAAGATTCATCGCATCTTGTTGAAATACTAAAGGACGGTCACCTTAATGAAGAAGAAATAATGGTTATCTTCGATATAGTCTCTCTATACAAAAAAAAATCCTATTGATGAGGTAATCAAGGTCATAAAGAGAATCACAAATGATGAAATTTCAAACTTGATAAAAGTTTTCTTAGAATCAACATATTTTATTTTTAGAAGTGATATGTATGAACAGGTAGAAGGAATTGCAATTGGATCACCACTATCCCCAGTGGTAGCAAATCTATATATGGAATACTTTGAGAAAAATCCTTAGAGTCCTTTCCCCTCATGCTAAAGGAATGGAAGAGTTTCTTCAATTACACTAACATCTTTTGGTCACATGACATGAATAATTAATAAAAATTCCTAGTACACCTCAGCAATCAATCTGATCACATTAAGTTCACCATGCAAACCCAAGAGAACAACCACCTTCCATTTCTCGATGTTCTAATCACCAAAAAAGAAGATGACTCTCTAGCTCACCATGTTTTCTGAAAGAAAACTCACACGGACAAATACCTGCAAGCGAACTCACATCATCACCTAGCACCCAAATTAGGTATTTGTCTTCGACAAGTGGCCTCACGTAGTTTATTTGGTTAGAACCTGCAAGGATAGGGAGGATTTCTCACTCTTGTGACATTTTTCCAATAGCACACTCTCTTACGTATGTATCAAATCTACAGACTTGGATATAGAGGAAATATTGTAGTGTTGTATCATGTCGTCTATCTTGGATCAAGGGCAGATCCAAGGGAAGTCTTGCTTGTCAACAGGAGAGATTTTTTCTACAACGATTTGTTGAGTGATCCAAATTTTATCTCTCATCTAGTGGAGATGGTACAAACTAATATTACCAATGTCTTTGTAGTTATTAATGGTGTGTTGGAATGTGTAATGTTAATTTTGGAAGTGTAATGATGCCAACTATCATGTCGTAATATATTATGGTGTCTTATATAGAAAAAGAATGAATAATTCCCTTTATAACTCCCTATCTTATGTAAAAGGAGTTATCCCACATGTATCATGGAGTAATATTCTCATATCACCATTCTTTATATAAGGGAAGTGGAAAATCATTTATCCTGCATGTATTATGGGATGTAAACCTTCCATACCTCTAGATATATAATAGAGGTGAAGGATACCTTTTGGGTAAGATGTTGGAAAGTTGTATTGCAAAGTATTGTAAAGTTGTGATAAGCATATGTGGGGGGGTGTTCAAGTGTAAGAGCGGATTTTTCTGAAGAATACAGAAGATCAAACCTTCTGTGAATGTTTCTAAATTTGGGGTTTTACCACGTATATATGATGTACTATCTTTTCCTCCTTTCCTCTCTTATTATTTGATTATTTGGTGCTTCTGTAGATAGGATATTAGACTAGTTTGGTTCAAATGATTGATTTAAATGTTAGTAAACTTATTGTTGTATGGTTATGCATATTTATCAATAATCTAACAGGTGTGAGTCTTTAGAACACATTAACTAGGGAAAACTCCTCGAAATGAATCCTCTATTTGTGGCCATAACACATTATACAACTTGATGAGAACTTCACACTCAAAATGAGAACTTTTGCCATAAAAACTCATATTTTTGCATCAAAAACAACCCCCAAATCAAAAAGTGGTGTTACTGGTATAACCCTATTTTTTCATGGCTAAAATTATGACTTTTTGGGAACCTCAACTAGTGTTGGTGCAATCAAAACCCTAAATCAACCTTGAATTGAAAAGTGGTGCTACTAGTAGCACCCTTTTTTTGAGGCCAAAAATTACAACATTTTGGAAACCTTGGTTGATGTCGATGCAATCACAATTCAAATCAATCCCCGAATCGAAAAGTGGTGCTACTTGTGGCACCCCTTTCTTCCGTTGGATTGCAATTGCATGCATTTTAAAATCGTGCATGGTGTGAGAAAAATATTTAATTTTTTTCTTATTTAAAATAACTTTAAAAAATTAAGATAGAGCCCAATTTTAATTAAAAAAACATAAAAAAAATTTATTAGATGAATTTCAAAAAAAAATATTTGAAAAAATAAAATGTCCAATTTTTAAAATAAATTTGAAAACAAAAATACATAGATATTTTTAAAAAATAAAAAGAAAAAAAATTAAAAAAAATACAAAAACAAAAAGCTAAAAAATATTAAAAGAAATACAAAAATTTAAAATAATTTAGAAAAAACAAAACCAAATTAAAAAAAAATGAAAAAAAAAATCGTGAATCTCCCTAACTTACGAGAATGGCCTATGGTCTAAGAAACCGTGACCCAAGGGCATCTAAGTCATCAAAATCACCCAGGGATCACACCCAGCTTGGGCCACACCAACCCTTTGAGTGACTATATTTTTTGGTGTCTCCTTCCACCACCATCGAGTTTCAACCCCTGGGCTGCCTAACAAACGGACCCAATCGAATACTAGTCGTGCTAGTGGGACTTGGCCAAAAAAAAATTAAAAAACTAGAAACTAAATTAGTACAAAAATTAGAAGAAAAAAAAATTAATTAAAAAAAATACAAAATTTAAAAAATATTTAATAAAAAGAAAAACTACCCGCCCCTTCCCCCTTCTCTAGCTCTCTCCCTTCGAACCCCCCTCTCCTCTCCCTTCCTCTCCTCCCTCCAACTCTCCCCTCCCCTCCCACCCCCAACCCCCCATGCGTGCATGCTCCTCATCCCCCCTCTGCCCCACCCCTATGCACTCCCCTCCCCTTAGGCCCCAAGTGGAAACTCAATTATGGAATCAATTCTCCACCTAGGGTGCGACGGAGGGGAGGGTATGGGCATAGAGTGGGTAGTAGTGGCCGCAAGGAGAGGGGAGGGCAGGAGGAAAGAGGGAGCGAAGGGTATGGGAGAGAGGAGGGAAGAGGGTGGATGGGAGGGGGAACGTGGGGGTGGATGGGAGAGAAAAGAGGGTTGAGGGGGACATGGGAAGAGGGGGATCATGTTGGGGGGTGAGAGGGGTGGGGGAAAGGGTGGATGTTTTTTTTTTTTTTTTTTCTAAATTTTGTATTTTTTTAATTAGTTTTTTTTTCTATTAATTTTAAATTTTTTCTTTAAATTAGTTTTTTTTTATTTTGTTTATAAATATATTAAAAGTTTTGTTCTTTTTATTATTTAAAAAAAATTAATATTTTTTCTACATTTTTTCTTTTTTTTCCTAATTCATCTTTTTTTTAGAATTTTTTTAATAAAATTGGGTGGTCCTTTTTTATGTTATTTAAAAGAAGAAGAGAAATTAAATATTTATGATTTAGAGGTTGATTTTGAATTTTGATTGCACCAACACCAGTTGAGGTTTCCAAAATGTCGTAATTTTAGCCCTGAAAAAAAAGGGTGTTGTAGTAGCACCACTTTTCAATTTGAGGGTTGATTTAGGGTTTTGATTGTACCAACACCGTCCAGGGTTTCCAAAAAGTCGTAATTTTAGCCCCCCCCCCCACAAAAAAAAAAAAGTGCTAGCAGTAGCACCATTTTTTTATTCGAGGTAAAAAATCCACTAAATACAATCTATAAAAAAAGAGAAATCTCAAGAGTTCACACCAAGTTGCATAATATGTTCCATATGGAGAGGTGCATCCATGCTTGGTGTTGTGGTCACTAGTGTGTTGTCATTTCCCTATATAAAGTATGGGGTGAACTCTTTTTTCGATCAATTGAAGGAAATTGTAGAAATCAAAAAGGTGGAGATTTCAATAATCAATGATGAATTAGAAACAAAACTTCCCAACATGGTGGAATCTGTAAAATGATAAGGGCCTATGTCAATATAAGTGGGGGTGCATTTCTCATCAATTAACTTGATAGTGAGTTGGGGTGTACTGACTAGGGTGTAGTGGGTTAGTTGGTCAATAGTGAGAATGTAGCTATCATGAGGGAATTTTGGTATTCAAAAAATTGAATATGAAATGCCACACATGTCATAAAACCAATTCCTCCCTAATAGTATGTTTTCAACAATGGGGGAATTTACAAACTCCAAATCAATGTGGATAGTTTCACCTTCTAAATCCATAAGTGTTTTGGATAAGATTCCTTGTGGCTAAAACTATGTCCATTCAATTCTTTAAGCAATGTTTGGGAAGGGATGAGGGTGGGTAATCCCATCTCTTCCCAAGATTTTCATGGAATCACGCTCTTAGTGTATCCTTAATCTATAATGGTTATGTGTACAACAAGTTACAACCATACCTACTTTGACCAATATTTGGAAAGAAGTAGAAGAAGGGATCCAAGCTTGTTTTCATTCGAGGTCAAAACTGATTAATATTACATCATGTGAATCAATTTCCCCAATTATAGCCAATAATGTCTTATTTTATGAAGGAAAATTCTGAAAAAAATATAGGAATACATATGACAATGTTCTTAGGCTAAGTTCTATACCAAATTCTAGTCTTGATCCACTCAAGTGTGAGAGTTGTGTGCTAATTGATGTAATGGTTTTCTTAAGCCCTGGGGATTATACCAATGGGGTTTCTACTTTTAGAAAGGTCAACAGTTCGGTGATCAAGTCATGTTGTTAGGATGAATTTTTAGTGAGCATCCCAAAGTCTTGTGAATAAGTGGAAATGTTGGCATTGGCTAACATCATTAATAGATTATGCACTAGTTGGTCAGGATTGTTACTTAAGCCATCAATGCATGGGTGTGTGATGTTCAATTATTGATTCGAAGGGAGAGAGTTTTGGATTATGGTGGTTTGTTAAGGTGGTGGGGTGATTATACTTGCCCACAAACTTTCTTATCAAGTGGGCAGGCGTGAGCATACATGTGTGTAATGGTATTACATACCACATAGGGGTGATTATTGTCTCCTAAGATGCTCCTAGGTTTTTTGTTTAAATTCCTTTGTTTAGGTTTTGATTCTAGTTTCAGTGCCCATATTAATTTTAGGCCACTTAATACTTACATTGTTGTTATAGTGAGGGTTCCTATGGTTTCCTCCTTGAACAAGGTTTAGATTGTTTTTATTTCTCCAATTGTTATTTTTTACCTTGTTCTAGTTGTTGGTTGTTGTTCTAATTGGGTTTGGGTGGTGGGACCCTTGAGGGTTGTCCAACAAATAGCATCTCCCGGATGGGAGATTAGTAGGATTTCAAGTTATATATAACAAATTTAAATTGTGGTATGTATCTTACGAATTTGGAGATATTGGTGCCATGGTGGTGGTGTAGAAAAATTGTTAGGCATATATATTAGGTTGAACATTGGGTAAGGGTGGTCCATATGAAGTGGATGTTCCATACAAATAGCATAGTTTTAGTGGGGAGACAAGGGTTCATATGTTTTAGGGTTATATTAGATATGGTTCAAGGTATTGGTGTATGTTAAATAAGCGCCATGAACTTGTTGGTTGCATTTCGTTAAGTGGCAATCATTGATGGGACACAAGGTGTAGCAAGAATGTAGGCTTTCATGTAATTACTATTTTGTGTACATTAATTCAAGTTTGAGAGAAACCTAAATTGAATCAAATCTCTACTTGTAGGTTGGAGGAAAGGACTCATCTCATTATATTTGGAATAAATGAATTAATGAACTGTTCGGATATCCACATCATCTTTTTCAGGATCTTGCATGCAAATTAGGGTTTGCATGCAGAATCTAGGGTTTGCATGCACTGGCATGCATCCCAGTCACCAGTTTGATGCCTCCAGCACCTTATCCACTTCATTCTAGCACCCGGGAGCCACCTACCACAGAGTTTTAGCCCTCCTAAGCTGAAAGGCACCCACTTCTCACCTACTGCCAGAGAAGGGCGCACTTGTTCACCTACCACTGCAGTTTCACTTCAGTTACATTCAGTTAGCTCCGATTCTCCCTGATTTGAGGCTAGTTTCACTCCCGACTGACTGTATCACTTCCGTTGGACCTCCAGTTTGATTAGGTGACTTGTTCTGACTTTAGTTAGCCTCCCATGCGCCCCCACTGAGCCTCCAGATCCTATATCAGTGCTACACACTTCAGTTACACTTATTACACTCAGTTAGACTCAGATTGACACCTGGATGACTGGTTGTTGTGATTGATGAGCACCACCGATGATTGATGAGGACTCCTAGATAGAGTCAAGCTACTCCATTCTGTAATTCAAATGACCTCCTTAGGCAATTCGAATTGCTCTGTCATTGTGACAGTTTGTATTGTAATTCATTCACCCTTTCTGGGATAGAGAGCACTGCTGCATGTTTTGCACAGTTTTGCACCATATTTTCTATGTTCATCTGTTGTGATTGATTTACTTGTTCATTAGATCTGCTGTGACTAATTTTACATGGTATCAGAGCCATTGCATGGACAAGATCTCTTTTCTACAGGTGTTTATACAAGAAGATTTGACTGAATTGCTAAAAATTGCAAAAAGTTTGGCATGAGATATCTCAAGGGCATTCGCTCCTGTGCATGCAAAGCTTGAAAATTATTCCAATACCACTCCAGAAGCTTGAGTTACCACATAATTCCTGGATCTGATACATTGGACCCATTCAACATTGCTTGAAATCCAATCCCAGGTGTGATGCAACTCTCAAAGGGTGGATTGTTCGACCTTATTGTGGTTGTTTTGATGTGATTTGCAGGTTTATTGTCTCCTCCAAGTGCACTCGCTATCTTCTGCATGCAAGCCTTCCTACATCAATTGCATTCTCTATAGTCTGCATGCAAGCTTCCTCTTCATCAGTTGACTCGCTCCTAGCAATGGAATACTCTTCTTCAAAGCCTATCCTCACCCCATTCAATTATTTTGATTGGAAAGATGATATGGAGATCATATTACGTTCAAAAGGTTACTACCGAGTCACTATTGGTCTTGAATTGGAGCCAAACAATGTATCAGATCGAACCAAACACTACAACAAGCTTGATGAAGCTTATGGTCTTCTTTGTCTCTCCATCTCCAAAGATCTTCACTTCCATCTCAGCGGATTGAAGACTCCAAAAGCCATATGGGAGCAACTTGAAACACTATTCGGCAAGCAGGATGAGCTTAGGGCTTTTCAATTAGAGAATGAATTGATTGGCCTTAATCCTGAGAATTTTGAGACCATCAATGAATTCTTCACAAAATTCAAGAACTTGAACTTGCAATTGAAGAACAGTGGTGTTATCAAAGAGGATAAACAGTTGATCCTCTCCATTCTAAGTAAGCTTGGGAAAGATTATTCGGTATTTGTCTCTACTTTCAATTCCGATCGGCTAACTACCCCGAATTGGAAAATGCCTACCTTGAATGCCTTCATTGAGTCCGTTACAAAAGAGCATGACAAGTTGATTCAAATGGGGTCCATAAGCTCCAAAGATTCAGCCCTATTCGTTCAAGGACCCAAGATCTCGAATGGTAAAGGAAAGCTAAAGAAGGAGAAGCCCAAATTCGAGCCTCACAAGCAAAAAGACAAAGGCAAGCAAACGGATGCACCATCCAGTTCGAAATCCAAGCAAAAGGGAAAAGAAGGTAACCAAAAATCTAAATGTACTTATTGTAACCGTGGATTTCATCCCGAAAGTTCATGTATTAAGAAGACTATAGATCAAATGGCCCTCCTTTTGGAAAAGAACAACATAACCCTTCCTGACGGTGCAAGGAAGAAGGATCGGAATGACGATCATGAAAGAGGACAAGCACTCATGGCAACGGTTTCGAAGCCCACTACTCTCTTGATAGATTCGGGTGCATCAAATCATATGGCTGCAAATATTGATTCTTTTTCCTCATTCGATCCAAACAGCTCCATCCCCATCCATTTGGGAGATGACTCAAAAATTTCTTCAAAGGGCAAAGGTACGATTCATGTAGAACATGGATGCTTTCATAATGTTCTCTATGTGCCTTCCTTAGCTTCGAATCTCCTTTCTGTGTATCAAATGACACATACTGGTGAACCAAAGCAATTCACATTCAGCCCTAATACAGTTGAAATTTCTGATATCAAAAGTGGAAGACTAGTTGCGGTTGGAAAGGCAAACCACACTGCAAAATGCTATGAGTTTTCGCACTTTATTCCGCTTGCAAATCCCACTGCTCTTCGCACACATGGTAATGAGGTTAGTAGGATTTGGCATGAAATATTTGGACATCTAAATTATAAGTATTTGCTGCTGCTATCAAATAAATCCATGGTAGATGGGCTTCCACAACTCCGTTCCTCGAAGGGAATATGCACCGGTTGCATTATTGGGAAGCACCCCGAGCACAGATTCGACCGCGGCAAGGCTAGCAAAGCCTCTACTATTTTGGGATTGATCCATTCTGATATCAGTGGTCCGCTGCCCCATATGTCATTAAATGGTTCAAGGTATGTTTTGACATTTATTGACGATTTTTCCCGCTTTACATGGGTATTCTTTCTCAAAAACAAGTCAGAAGTGCTTGGAAAATTCAAGGATTTTAAGGCTTCTGTTGAGACCACCACTGAGAGCAAGATCAAAGCTCTTAGATATAATAATGGTGGGGAATATATCAAGTCCGATTTGCTGCAAATTTGTGCCCAAAGCGGAATTAAGATCCAACATACAGTTCCCTACACACCCCAGCAGAACGGTGTAGCGGAAAGGAAAAACCGGTCACTGAAAGAGATGGCTACATGCATGATTGAATCGAAAGGTTTGGCTACAAATCTTTGGGCTGAAGCAATCAATGTTGCTGCATATATACAGAACCGTGTTCCACATTCATCCGTGAAAGGTATGACTCCTTTCGAAGCATTCTTTGGTCACAAACTGGATGTGTCAAATTTGAGAGTTTTTGGCTCTACTGCATGGGCTAGAATTCCTTCTGAGAAGAGACGAGCTTTGGATCCACAAAGTATCGAGTGCATATTGATAGGATATGGGGAAGAATCAAAAGCATATAAACTCATGGATATCAGATCTAAAAAGATATTCATAGAGCGCAGTGTGCAGTTTGAAGAACCGCTTCAAGAATTGCAACTAGTCGAGGAGAAAACTGCCGATTCACCGCCTTCACCAGAAGAAGATCCGAGCAGCGATAATGAAGGTATGAGTTCTGATATTTCTGATATTGTAGCAGCATATGATGATCATGACATATCAGGTTCAGAATCCGATCATTATGATCCTCCTCAGTTACCAAAGTGGGCCCAAAACACTCTACAATCTGCTGGTTCTAGTCTTGGAAATCCTGCTGATCCGAGACGAACAAGAGGACACTTTCAAAGAGCAGGTATGGCTCTTTCTATTGCTGATCCATTTCTTCCTGAGATTTGTTATTTGATGGCTGGTTCAGATCCTACATCATACTATTCATCCCATCGAGATCCGAGATGGAAAAGTGCCATGGATGAAGAGTACAGTTCTCTTCAAAAGAACAATACATGGGAGCTAGTTTCTCTTCCACCTGGAAGAAAATTAGTGAAGTGTAAATGGGTCTACCGTACTAAAGTTGCTGCTGATGGCACTATCAGCAAATATAAAGCAAGGTTGGTGGCAAAAGGTTTTTCCCAAGTCCAAGGAGTGGACTACACAGAGACCTTTGCACCGGTTGCAAAGATGGATTCCATCCGCCTTGTTTTAGCTATTGCCGCATCCAAGCACTGGGAAGTGCACCATATGGATGTGAAGAGCGCATTTTTACATGGAGACCTTGCTGAAGAGGTCTATATGCAGCAGCCAGAGGGTTATACATCAGATCCATCATTGGTTTGTAGATTGAAGAAGTCTTTGTACGGGTTAAAACAGGCCCCAAGAGCTTGGTACGCAAAGATGGACTCCTTCCTTCTTTCTCAGAATTTCCAAAGATGCAAATCTGATCCGAATGTGTATCTTCAGTGAGTTAAAGGTAATTTGTTGGTTATTGTACTTTATGTTGATGATCTGCTTATTACTGGTAGCACACTTACTTCAATAAACAAGCTAAAATCTGCCTTAAATCTAGCTTTTGACATGAGCGATTTGGGCTTGCTGAGTCATTTTTTGGGCTTGGAGATAGCTCAAAATTTTGATGGGATCACTATATCTCAGCAAAAATATGCTTCCGACTTGTTATTGAAGTTTAATATGGCTGAATGTAAGGCAGCCCCGTTCCCATTCCTCTCAGGAATCAGTCTTGAGGAGGGAGATTCCACACCGCTTGCAGATTGCAGTATGTATCGACAGTTGATTGGTTCACTACTTTATTTGACACACTCACGGCCTGATATCTCATATGCCGTGAGTGCCGTGTCAAGATATATGCAGCAGCCACATGAGCTTCATTGGCGAGCAGCCAAGCGGATCTTGCAGTATGTGCAAGGTACGAAACAGTTTGGCATACATTATGCTGCAGATTCTGAGCTAGATTTCATTGGTTTTACTGATTCAGATTGGGAAGGTGATAGCATTGATCGGAAGTCCACTTCCGGTTATGTTTTCATGATTGGTCATGGTGCTATTTGCTGGTCCAGCAAAAAGCAAGCAGCCATTGCACTTTCTTCAGCAGAGGCAGAGTATCGAGGGGCAGTCAATGCCTACATTCAGGCAGTTTGGTTGCAGGGTATTCTTTCCGAGTTTGGTTTTGGTGGCACTACTTCGACTGTCCTATTTTGTGACAATCAAAGTGCTACAAGATCTCCACAGATCCAGTTCAGCGGTAGAGGACCAAACACATTGAGATTCATATGCACTACATTCGACAGTTGGTGCATGACCGCACCATCATTCTGCAATATTGCCCTACTGATGAGCAAATTGCAGACATCTTCACCAAGAGCTTCACTGAGAAGAAGTTCTCTTACCCCCGTTCACTGTTGGGGGTGAGTTCCATCATGGTGGAGACAGATTGATTCATTATTATGCTTTAGCTTGAGGGGGGGCTTTCTTCCCACTGGGTTTTCCCTCTTTCCTCACTTAGTTTATTTTCAGCATTTTTTGGATTATTGTATTGGGGTGACCTTTGGTCTTAGTTACCAGGGCCCCACATTATTTTTGTTGGCACATCATAGTCTAGCTTGAGGGGGGGTGTTCGGATATCCACATCATCTTTTTCGGGATCTTGCATGCAAATTAGGGTTTGCATGCAGAATCTAGGGTTTGCATGCACTGGCATGCATCCCAGTCACCAGTTTGATGCCTCCAGCACCTTATCCACTTCATTCTAGCACCCGGGAGCCACCTACCACAGAGTTTTAGCCCTCCTAAGCTGAAAGGCGCCCACTTCTCACCTACTGCCAGAGAAGGGCGCACTTGTTCACCTACCACTGCAGTTTCACTTCAGTTACATTCAGTTAGCTCCGATTCTCCCTGATTTGAGGCTAGTTTCACTCCCGACTGACTGTATCACTTCCGTTGGACCTCTAGTTTGATTAGGTGACTTGTTCTGACTTCAGTTAGCCTCCCATGCGCCCCCACTGAGCCTCCAGATCCTATATCAGTGCTACACACTTCAGTTACACTTATTACACTCAGTTAGACTCAGATTGACACCTGGATGATTGGTTGTTGTGATTGATGAGCACCACCGATGATTGATGAGGACTCCTAGATAGAGTCAAGCTACTCCATTCTGTAATTCGAATGACCTCCTTAGGCAATTCGAATTGCTCTGTCATTGTGACAGTTTGTATTGTAATTCATTCACCCTTTCTGGGATAGAGAGCACTGCTGCATGTTTTGCACAGTTTTGCACCATATTTTCTATGTTCATCTGTTGTGATTGATTTACTTGTTCATTAGATCTGCTGTGACTAATTTTACATGAACCACACATAAAGTAGTTTGGGAGGTAAGCTCATGTGCTTACATAAGTGATGACAATGTCTCTATTGGAAAATATGACCATTGATGAGCCTAGAAGTAGATTATGCAGTGGCATTTTAACGAAAAATACTACAACATAAATTAATAATGAATAATAATAACATAAATAATCAAGACACAATGGGTGAACCTACACACCCATTATTGGATTGCACTTGTGAATCAAAGAAATGGAGAAAGACTTCTCCAAGGACACCATAGGTTATTTTATTTGTATTAATAAAATTATAAAGGTACATAAGAGATGGGAAACCCTTATTTTTAGCAATAGAGATGAAAAATTCCTAATAAATCATGTACTAAAGAGTTGACTAAATAAAAAAAGACATTGGGTCCTTATTATAATAAAGTGATCATTCTACAAATATAACATTATTATCAAATCATAAGCTTATAATCAAAATGGCTCATCCGCTTAGAAATAGCTTTATGCCTCCTAAAAGTTTTGAGTTATATGCACTTTACAATAAGGTCACTAAGAAAATAGACAACTTAAATTATAAGACTTTATAACATAAGAGATATGCAATTTATAACAAAGTCAACTTTAAAATTAAAGTACTTGAAGTGACATGCACTTTATAATAGTCACTTGAAAAATAGACAACTTAAAGTGATGTGTACTTTATGATAAAGTCACATGAAAAATAAATAGCAAGATTAGAATCCAATACCACTATTATAAAATAAAAGTATTAACTCAACCAAATGAGCTAAAACATTACTGTATCTTCAAGAAAGTGGGATTTTTTTCTCTTTCATGATATGTTCCATGTGTTTGGAATGTAGTTGCACACAATGTGACACTCATCTTCTCCATTGTACTATAGCATTTTCTCATTCTTTTTTTAGGCTTTATAATATGAAAAAGACACAAAAAATCAGTTATTTAAAAAAAGAGGGGGATATCACAAACTGTTGTGTCCTAATAGCAAGTCATGTTATCCTTGAACAAAGCATCAATTTTGAGTCTCCTCAGCTAGGTAAGTTCTATGTATGGACTTAGGATTTGAACCATAATCCCATAGTTTACACTCCTTTGATCGGTTACTCTTACAATCATATGGATAAATTGTTAATGTCTCCTACATTGCATATTTATATCAGTGGTTCCTTTGTGTCAAATGTTGTCCAAGTCACTCATTGTTCAAGGATAGTTCTAACCTATGTCAGTCATTCATTAGTTTCCTTGAGCTCGAATTTCAGCCATTCCCTTATGTCAGTTTGTTCTCAACATGTATAATCAAAGCCAATGTTTGCAATTGTGCTAATGTGGAAGGTGCCCATTGAATTCTCACTAGTGGGTCATTTATCATCAATAAAGACTCATCTACTCTGAGGCATTGACCTAGATTCACAGCACCTTGGGTCGGATTTCATCATTGGTAGGTTAGCTTGCACTCAACGAATGGCATACATCATTGGCCACAGACTGAGTGGTTTCCTGAATGTTTGATTTTAAGACCTCTATTCACACTTTAGGGATTGGGGTTGTACCTTGGATTCCATTTTGATCATTGGTGGAAGTACTCATCCCTATCAATAGCTTTCATTATTGGTTATTGCTCAAGGGGTCTCTTTTGTGTGATATTCACACTTGGTGCATGCGAGAGACGTACTCAGTGGTCCATTGCAAATATTTATCCCAATCCCTTTTCCAAGTCAAATCAATCCCTCATATCTCCTCATATTGGATGACGGAGGATTCCCTGATGCCTCCTTTCCAACAGATCTCTTCCCATCAACTTCAACACATCATGTTTTGGGAACGAGATCTAAAGTCTTAGTAGTACCTTGGGGATTGTATTCATTAGTGGTAGGTTCCCTGAATATTGGTAAGTGGGAATACATCAATGTCCCTTGATTAATGGATTCGAATCCAAGAAATCTATTCACACTTTCTAGAATGTACTAGTTACATTGGTTCCCATTATCATCATTGTTGGGTTACCTCACATTTGTTAATGGTATACTTCAATGACTAGTAATAAAAAATGTCCTCCATGTTCAATCTCAGATATTCTATTCACATGGATAAGACTCGTACCGTTCATTGGTTTGGATGGAAGACCTTGGGCCATCAATAACATGCCCACATTTTTTTATTTCCTGAGTTGTGCAAGACTGTACCATACATCATATGACATTGGTACCATTGAGAGAACTATTATCACTCACTTTAGATACATTTTGTTCTTTTGATACATGTTGACACATAGATTCATTGTGTATCTATTTGTGGCTATGATCTCTTATTTGACATGGATCCACTGTGTACCATCTTCATATACATGATACACTATCATATATACCAAATGGATCAATTATGTACTCTTTTTGTGGGAATGAGTTTAAATCTTATGTATGTTATGGATCCGAAGTGTATACAATTTGGTAGCCATCTTCTATCACACTTTGAGCATTGATATGCCCATCTCAAGGAAAGGCATGTCTAACATATTTATCTCTTTTTCATGTATATGTTATTAGGAAAAGTGTTCTTATAGCAGGGGAAATACTACCAACATACTGGGGTATCATATAGACATATAAAGTTCTGCAAACATTGTTATTAATCAAAAGGATTAGGGTTTGGGAGAATGTGTACCTTATTCAGAAGGTTGATCCAAGATTTCTCCTCTTATTCTTCAATGCAACAACCTGCAAAACATTCACAAAACCTTCCTCAAACCAATTTAACTACAAATAAAAGATTGATATTCATTAGACAATGTAACATCAAACTGTAACAAGATTTGCAATAAACCTAAACAAATCTAATTGGAAAGGGAAGAATGTCCAATATTTATTGATAAATGCAGTAAGTACATAAAGATATACATGTCCTCCACCGGTATCATCGTAACCAAACCCTAGGCTCCTACTCCTCTCTCTTGATTATGAATTCCTTTAGCATAACCTTCTCCACAAATTGGCTCCTTTAGGATCCCTTTCTCAAGCCCCTCCCCTTGTATTTATGGCAAGGCAAGAAGGACAGGTTCGAAAGGTAGTTAGCTTGGGAAGTTGGGGTAGTTAGGGTACCTGTCTCAACTAATCCCAATTCGTGTTTTTAATATATTTTTCAAGATATCTTAAGACACCCGCAACTATGGTATAGGACAACTAGTGAGTCACTCGCTACTATCCTAACTTGCGTCTAGCAGGTGCAACTTTTAATTGATACCCACGGGTTGTCAGTGTGAACACCCACGAATAACCCATTGGTTAGCAATCATAAGAGTTGTGGTTAGGCTTAAAAGTAGGCAGAGAAATATGCTTTTAAGGAAAGGATTGCAAGGCTCAAATCTAGGTCATATAGGGTCAAAGTAAGCTCTTCCATCCATGGTGTCCTTTTGTGTGACCGACAAGGCAATGTAATCATGGATGGAGAAGTGTTATTTTGACCGATAACAGATTCCCCCTAATGTATGAGGTCAGAGGGAAACGATGGCCAAAATACATTACAATCCAATAAGAGGAGGAGCAAAGAGGCCATAGGATGAGATCACAAACAGTACCTGAAACAGAAACAAAGTCAGCGAGCAGTTTACAATCTTGACATCAGGAGATGTTCATAATGGTAGAACATAATCTCCAATACATAACGGAAATATGTATATAGCATGGCCAATGAAATAAAAACGTGGATCCATGTCAAACAAGAGATCATATCCACAACAACAAACTGGATCTATGTCTCATCAAGAGCCAAAAATGGGTGTGGCGCAGTCTTGCGCAACTTGGGAAATAAAAAATGTGATGATACTATTATAGGCCCAAGGTCTTCATCCAAATCGTCTCAAGTTACGAATCCTAATCATGCGAATAAATAAGTTGAGGTCGAACATGGAGGACACCATCTAATTATCGACCATTGATGTGGACCGTTAACAAACGCGAGGGCACCAACCATTAATGAAAATGGGGCCCAAGGTACCTTGTACATTCTAACAAGTGTGAATAAGGGGTCTTGAAGTCGAACACCTGAAGAATCCATCGAGTAGGGTACATTGATGTATTCCCACTATTCAATGGTGAGGGAAATTGCCACTAATGACTGCAATCCCCAAGGTATTACCCGAAACTCTTAACTTCATTCCCATAGAAAGATGAGTTGAAGTCGATGGGAAGAAGTCCGTTGGAAGGAAGGCCTTAAGGAATCCTCCATCATCCAACACGAGATATAATCAAAAGGTTTCTTTGATCTCGAATAGGAATGAGTACATGATGAAACATACTGACACCAAGGAATGGTCGACACATGAGGTCAAGGTAACTGCATAATGGACGACATAAGGGTTATCCTTGAACATTGAGCACGACACAAGAGTGACTTAGGCAAATTTGAAGACAAAGGGACCATGATATCAATCTGTAATGTAGGAGACATTAATAGATTCTCCATACGATTGGAAGAGTAACCAATCGGAGGAGTAAAAAATCTGATATCAGGTTTATCCTAAGGCCAAAACTAAAAACCCATCTTGTTTAAAAAAACTCAAAAAGGTGTTGTGTTCAAGGACATAGTTGACTTGCTGCATTTATATTGAAAGATACTTGACATTCTTCCCTTCCCTTTCCTCTTTTTATAAAAAATGTCCTTCTTGTTAGTTTTAATGAGTCCAAGAAAGAAAACTCAATAGTCCTTATTAATTTTTGAAACAAGCTCGAAGAAGGAGGGAGAAGATTGCTTAGTATAATTCCAACCATGTGTAATTTAACGATTCCATGGGAGGGAAACTCAAGACTTTCTTCATTTTTTAATGATTTTGAGGAAGATATAGACTAGTACTCGATAACACTAATCCATGGATTTTAATATCGAGCATGGATCTATTCATGCTCATCGGTGGTTTCAATTTTAAGGAGTCTGAAAAACTTAAACAATAACTCCATACACCCACTTTTGGATTTCACATCGAGCTCGAGTTGGTGAATGCTCCTTGGTGTTTTCATATTTCGAGATTCTGAAAACCCTAAAGAAGACTCCTAAAGGTCCTTTTTCATAGAGTTAGTCTCATCACCTAAAAAAGTGTAAAACAATGAGAGAAGAACTCTTCTAGCCACGCATGACTAGAGTATACCTTTTTCGTAAGTAATCCACAAAGATCCGAAAAAGGGGTAAACTTATATCTAAGTGGATATATGTTCAACACCTTTAACGAGTTTGAACAAGACAAGCATGCTCGAAAATCTTGTTAAGTTTTAAAGAATCTAACAAGGGATTGAAAGAATCTATATGGAATAGGGAACTTAATATTAGGTAAAAATGATATACAATGTATAAGTTCCTTGATATGTCAACTGATAGAAAAGCTGTAGATAGCATGAAGACCACCGGATTAGTAGAAAATTACATATAAATATCAACAAAGGATATTTCAATATGACATAAAATTACAGAAAGATCTAATATGCTGAACTTAACTGACATGCCAAAAGAAAAACAAACCTTTGTATGGTCACCCATTGTAAAGATAGTGAGAAAATGCCTTTTAAAGCTTCACCTAATCAAACAACTTGAAAAAACTCATTAGGATTAAATAAAGTTAAAATAATTTTGAAACTATATAAAAGTGGGTAAAGATTTGAAATATTTTTTATAAATAGTGTAAAAATGAAAACATAACTCACAAATTCATTTCATTGGATCAAAGGAGCAAAAAAAACCCTTACTTCAACCACTGATAGCGATCAATCCGGGACACGAAATCAACTTCCGCCACTTGCAAGTGAGTTACCTCTGCCTTGTCTATCAATTCAATCCATTCTTTTAATTTTTTAATGGTGTTTTTTATTTTTTATATGATTTTAAAATTTAGGGCTTCACACCCGTGATTCTGGCTATGCTAAACTCGCGGATATGTGGAAAGCGCGCGGATTTCACATAAGCATACCCGGAGGTACCCGCCTTTGTTGCAGAGGTGAAGCCACGGGTACCGCTGTTTAAAATGAAAAAATCAAAAACTAATGCATGAAATGGGGTGAATGATGCAGGATGGTCTTGACCTGGAGGGAGAGGGAGAATGAATCCATGGATAAGGATTCCATGGGGGATCCACTCACCTTGAATGCACTACGAATATGTGGGCTTCTCAATTTTTTTTGAACAACAAGTATGTGTGCACAAACGCACTTACTCCAAATGCTCGTCAACTACTGGGATTCTAATCATGGGATGTTTGATCTCCAAGGGTAGATGCTTGATATCACAATAGATGATATATATTTCATCATTGGTTTATCCCTAAGAGGTGAGGGAGTTAGCCTCAAGGGAGAATTTCAAGGGGTAGGTGCTCTATATATCCAAGACTACATCAATGCCTACTGCTTGCCTGGAACCGAGAAAAGAGGAAGCTAAGTCCTAATTGGGTCCATTGCGAGCTTCCCACTAAAATTGATATTGAGCACACTTAATAGGATCGGAGGGAGTGTCGCACAACATTTGGCCTCTCGAAACTATATGTAGATAGGGGTTGAGTGTTTAAAAGGTGTGATATTTGATTGGTGTTCAGGATTACTGGTGAATATGAAACACCAGTTGACAGAGTGTAAAATCGAGAAGAAAAATAACTTCGGATATGGAATCTTGTGTACCTTATTCAAGAGAGAGTCCTCGCTCTGAGTTTGGGGGTAGCTCTACCGGTGTTGGATCCTCGCAACCCACTGATGACTCGGTGGGGATATATCTTCTTGCACTAGGGTGGTGGCAAGACTAGCCTTTCATATGCTGACAGAGATTATATGGCATGGTGGATCCACCAAGTGCCATCGCTCGAGCAGTTTCCATATGTAGGGATGGATTTACGAGGAGATCCAAAGCTCATGCTTCCTCCAGGGGAATCTTGAGGCAAGATAGGTGCCACAATGTTTTTATTTTGGAAAAATTATTAAAAAAAATTATGTCTTTTATATATGATTTTTATGATGAGTAAGAGTGCTGAAAAAATGTTATGTATGCAGATGTGGGGCTGACCAAACCTGCAGGAAATCTGAGGACATATGTACGACCAACCGCGCCAAGTGGTGCGGATGACATGATGAGGACTGTTGAGGGAAAAATGAGTCAGTTGACTCATGATATCTATACCTACAAGATAGAGTGCATGCCACTTGCAGCAACATGTTGTAGGGGTGCCCCCATATTGGATTAGGTTACCTAGGAAAGTAGTTGGGCTGGTCATACGTTATAGGGAGGCCGTAGCAGAGCTAGTTGAGGCTCCTCCCTCTCCATAGGGAGAGTGATGCACATTATTATTTTTGAGGATGTTTACGCCCATTTTGTATATTTTGACAGTGGATGACTGAAACTCATATGTATTTTTTGGACCATATATATGTGTGTGTGTGTGTGTGTGTGTGTGTGTGTGTGTGTGTGTGTGTGTGTGTGTGCAGTAGCGATTATATACATGCGTGCATATGTGTTTTAAATGTTATTGTGTGTGAAACAAATTCCAATCAAGTACATAGTTTTCAAATGAATCATCTAATGCATTTAAATTCCTTGAAATATGTTGATATGTAATGAAATCAAAATGTCTTTCAAGAAACCTAACTTGCAAAAATTGATGTAACAAAGAAGGATCTCGAAATCTATACTCACCCGACAACTGAAGTACTACTAACTGTGAATCAAGTCATACCTCCAAATGTGAAATACCGTGATGAATAGCATCTCGGAGTAACTCGATAACCGCACTATACTCAGCTATAGTATTCATCGTAGGGCCCAAACAAGCACCTCCCGAAGAAACGAGCTGGCCAGAGGATGAGTAAATAACCCAAGTTGCTAAATCCAACTAACGAGTGTGGCGACTAGTGCCATCGGAGAATCCTATGAAGTACTCAGTTGTCATCTAAAAACACAATCTAGAAGACACATAAGGCAATAAATCCAAAAAAAACGAATAACTCTACAAAAAATGTACAGCTATAGTACAAGAAAAAGCATGTATGTCTAAGCGTAATACTTTTTCAGGTAGAGCCCATTTATAGTCTCAAGAAACTTATAACCATCGTAATATGTTAGCTCATAAGATCCCTTCTTCAATACTTTAGAAACAATGTAAGGTCTGAGCCACATAAATTTAAACTTGCCTACCCCCAAGGGATCATTGTCCTGATCGTAGAGAAAAACAAGGTCTCCCTGCAAGAAAACCCTTGGTTTTACATATTTATCGTACTAATGTTTGACTCGACTCTTGTGAGCTTCATTCGCAGTAAGCACATCTTGACGTTGTTCATCTAAATTCTCTAAATGAATCAAACACTCTTCTAAAGCATAATTTTCAGGAAGTAGTTGGATAGCCAACTTCAGAGATGAAATCTCGCATTCAACCGGTATGACTGCCTCCAACCTGTGAACGAGTTGAAAAGGTGAAAAACCTGTAGCAGTTTTAATGTTGGATCGATATGTCCAAAGAGCCAGATACAACATGATGTGCCATTTTGATCTACTAGCATTAACGGTCCATTGAAGAATAGTCTTCAAAGTTTTGTTGACCGCTTCGACTTTCCCATTCTCCTACGGATCAAACGAGGACGAGTGTTGTTGTAGAAAACCTATCATGGTGTATAACTCGGTCATCATGTAGTTCTGGAAATGTATACCATGGTCAGCGAAAATCTCCTTAGGTAACCAAACATAGCGATGATCTGATTGAACACGAAGTAAGACGCATTTTCTCCATCTTCCTTCACAGTAGGCATTGCCTCATCCCACTTCATAAAGTAGTCGACAGCAACGATGATATGGTGATGTCATCCAGCCGAAATTGGATTACAAGTCATGAAGTCAATCCCCCACTTGTGAAGGGGCCTACTGTGATGACAGGGTGAAGAGGAGCTGGGTGTGCTCACATTTTCTTGGTGGAAAACTAACATGGATGACAGTGTTTCATGGATTCCATGCAATATTTAAAGATGGTGCACCAAAAATACCCAGAACGCAGTATTTTCTGGGGTGTTTCCAACCCAGAAAGATGTGTTGCCAACCCAGAAATATGACCCCCACAGGCTCCACTATGGGCATCATTCAATACTAATTCATCTTCCTCCAGATTCAAACAATGGCGTAAAATGGAATCTACCCCACGTCTATAGAGCGTGTTAAAAATAATGAGGTATTTCTTAGCATGAGTTCTAATCTTTCATCGTTCGTCTCTGGAGAAATTCGGAGGACACTTCAAAGTCTGGAGATATATTAAAATGTCTCCATACCATGGGTCATAGGTCGCAATGAGAAAAATATGTTCATCAGGTAATGACAAATCTTCCTCATTGCTAATTACATCACTAGGGAACTCCAATATAAGCTCGGAGAACAGCAAAGATTTATTTGACTTAGCAGATTGAAATGTTAGGTCAAATTCTTGCAGAATGACAATCCACTTATTAAAATTCCCTATGATGATATGTCGGGTTAATACATATTGAAAAGGATTGAAATCCGCTATAACTGTGGTGGTCTGCAACAAAATGTAATGAAGTAATCTCTTAACAACATAGACAGCAGCTAATTCCAACTTCTCAATGTGAGAATATTTAAGTTCTAAAGTTACCAATGCGCAAGAGAGATAATAAATGACATGCTCTTGGAGCTTGTCATCCTCCTGAACCAGAACTATACCGATCATGGAAACAGACGCTGCTAGATATAGAAGGAAGTCCTTAGTATAATCCAGCGGGCTCAGCAAGGGGGATGATAATAATGTTTTTTTCAAAGCGTCAAACGAATTTTGTGTAGCCTCATCCCATAAAAAATGGGTGTCTTGCTTGAGTAATCGCATGAATCCTTTGGTGATCTTGGCATAATTCATGATAAATCGTCGTAGAAAATTAGACATGCCTTGTAGGATTTGAAATTTTCTATTGGTACGAGGAGGAGGCAATTTGATAATATCCTCAACTTTCAAGGGGTCGACCATAATGCCACGACTAGACACAAAGAAACCGAGTAAACGTCCAGACTCGACACAGAATACGCACTTGTTAGGGTTTAACCTGATCTTATGGTATCTGCATCATTCAAATACAAGTCATAAATGATCAGGATGATCTCATCTCTTATGAGATCGCGCAAGGAGATCATCTAGATAGGGTTCTACATGTTTGATATAATGGAAAGAGAAGTTCATGGATCGCTAGAAAGTAGCTCTAGCATTTTTCAATCCGAATGGAATATTTCGATAGGAAAAGGTACCCCAAGGACAAATAAAAGTTTTCTTATGTTGGTCTTCGGGTTTTATTTGTATTTGATTGTATCCTGAAAAACCGTCCATGAAAGAGAAAATTTCATGGCCTGCACACGCATCAATAATTTGGTCTATGAATGGTGTGGGATAATTATCCTTTGGACAAGATTATTTAAGGTACCTGAAGTACATACATACATGTATGGTCCCTTGATTTTTATCGACCGGAACTGGGTTAGAGACCCATTCCTTCATGTCGATCGGATAGATGAAACTGGCCTTGAGGAGGTTTTCAACTTCATCCTTGATGGCCGCAACTTTCCTAGGATTGAGCGGATGAAGTTTCTGTCGTACTGGTTTCGTGTTAGGATAAGTTGTGATAAAGTGCTCCATAATGTAGGGGTCAATGCCTGGCATCTCCTCGTAAGACGAGGAAATTATTTTGCGGAATTCCTTAAATAAATTGGTGTACAAAGTGATCTCCTGTGGAGAACAATTTGCTCTAATAAAGATGTTTTCCACAACATTAGGTTTGGTGGAAATATCGATCAGTATAGCCTTCGATATGTTTTCCATGTTACCTTCAGCATAAATCGTCTGTTTAGTAGAAGGCGTGATGGACGAATCGATATTCCCATCGGGTCTCAATGAAAACTCACGATTCTCAATCCTGTCTAGATCTGGAAGAAAGTAGGACCTGTCATGCATGTGTCCCCATGGATGATCCAGGCCTACCATAGCTTCCAGGATGGCTTCATCGAAAGGAAAAACAGTATCCAAACAGTCAAAATAATGGGTAGAATCAACTGACCATGCCGGTGCATAATCAAAATCTGACTCAACTGAGACTGGCGAAATCGAGATATAATCCATTGCATAATTTTGTGATGCTTGGTACGCCACTTCTGCAATGGATAAGGGCACGTTTGGTTCTTCCTGAGTCGAAAGGATCCATGGATCAGTCATTTGGATAACCGTAAAAAAATCCCAAGATGATGTATCGCTAGTACTCATAGAAACAATATACTGTATAAGAGAAGGTAGGTCAAAAGTGTCCATAAATGATGAATACATACCTACTCCTAAGCTCTCACTGGGAGGTCAAGCTTGATCAATCAAAGGGATATTTGAATCCGACGAAATTGTGTTTTTCTTTCAAGTGAAGGATAGTTGATCAACTGTAATGATCTTACCTTCATGAGGGAACATGAGTACTCGGAAGATAGACAAGGGGATAGCTTGCATAGCATATGTCCAGCTTCTTCCCAACAACAGATTGTAGTTGAGATAAGAATCCACAACGTATACTTCTATGGACACTACTTTATCGGCAAGTTGAATCTCGAATGCTGGTAAGACTCCATGCGGACGACAAGATTTTCCATCAAACACGGTAAGTAGAGTAATCGACGGGGATAACTCAGGAGAACCCAAGGCTTTCCAACAGGATATAGACATTATGCATGTCGACGCGCCTTCATCTACGATCGTTTGTCTAATGGTCTTTGCACCATGGACTACTTCGATCTGGAAAGCTACGTGATAGGGAAACTGGGGTTTGATATTAGACATATCAAATATAGAAAGCATACTTGATGAGTCCATGCTTCCTATTGCCACTGGAAGTGCATTCCGCTATGAAGGGGAGATTTGCAATAATTCTAGTTCCTCCACAATGGAGTAGTTGGGAGCAGCCTGCGCATTAGGGTTGTGCATGGCCTATTTGTAGACACCCTTTGGTATCTTCGGCAAAGGCTCTGTTGGTCTCTCAAAGTGGAGAGGAACAGATGACTCAGGAACCTCTTTATTTTTATGTTGCATTTCGGGGTTATAATTCCTGGCTCTCGTTTGCAAAAGAGCGTGTGAGTTAACCATGTTGATATATGACTGATCAGCTGATGTGGCACGATTAGTGCCCCTAGTGTTAGAACTTCCAGAAGTTGGTCCTTGTTCTTTGGGAAAAGGATCCTTCACGACAGTCGATTTCTTTTCATTCAATATCTTATGGGATTCTTCGATGAGAGGGCATTGGTGAGTGAGGTGGTCGTCCTTACAAATTTTGCAAGGAAACTTTACCTTCTTTTTGTTTCTTTTTCCCTCCTCGGCATTTTCAGTGTTTTTGGGTCTTTGTTGGTTTCCCTCCCCTTTCTTACTCTTTTTCTTGGGTTGTCGGGGACCCTTTTGATTTGTTTGCACACTTTGTATAGATTATGCTTGTGAAGGGGAGGATGCAACCGTAGTTGCTTACACAGTGGACTTCTTCATTGAAAGTGCGTGCACTTGTTTCATTAAAGCCTCCAGTGCAGATGATTCGGCTAAACCAACGAGGCCATCGGCATGAGGTCCAGGTTTGGGCTTACCAAGCTCTATGTTAGTTCTAGGTATGTCAAGTATAATCTCGTAAAGGATCCGAGAATGAGCATAGACTAGGTTGAGCTACTGGGTCCTTAGAATGGCTTCCTCTTTAAATGTTACCCCAGAAGTTGAAACATCTTTCCAGACGTAAGGGAGTAGTGATTTTAAATACCATTCCAAAAGAAAATCTGGGGGAATCTTAGCCTTGATGTATCGCTTCCATCTTCTCCTGATCCAGATTTATGTGGGAACGAAATAAAAGAGCATTTACAAAATCATATACAAATATATATTGCAAAGAACACAGTGATACAATAAACACACATTCTATTAAATAGCAGAAATAGAACAGACTGTAAAATACAATCGCTAGAATGGTGGTATCTATCTTCGAGAAGAGATGTGGCCGCTATGCTCATTCATGCCAAGATGAATACAAAGAGAGGCCAAAAGGGCCTATTTATCATAAGCATGAGGGAAAGAATCCCAAACATCCAAAAACCTAACCCTAGAAGATGAACCGTCATAAAGTTTGCGGCCTCGAGGTGGTTAGTTGAACAGTCAACTTCCCAGGGTCATAACTTTTGCATACGATCTCCGTTTGGGGCGCTCGGTAGCCCGTTGGAAAGATCTATCCGAGTACTACACCAGGGACCCCAAAATATAGCACTCCATTTGACCACAATTTCCCAAAAAACATCGTTTAGGGCCTCAAAACGGCCCCAGAAGTTTAGGACTCGAAAAACTGTAGAACAATTACTAGAAAATTGGCAAAATGGGAAACTGCTTTGAGCCAGTGGAATAGGTGGGTGGCCACCGATATCCATATGGATCAATCCTCCCCCCTTATGAATCAATGGTCAACATTGCGTCAAATCCCTTATCATATGTCGAACTGTGTGTTGATTTGAGCTCCTGGTGCAGCGTTTGTTGAAGCGAAAAGGTTACCTTTCTTTGAAATCTTCAGAGGGTTGTAATTGTTGTTGTTGGATGCGCTGGAGTTGTTCAACAGTTTTGGTTGTTGTGGTATCCTTGGTCTGCACTGGTGTGGATGGTTTCTTTTTGGAGTAGCACCTTGAATGCATGGTCTTGCACTACAGAGGTACTTGAATAGGCGATCCTGCACTGGATTTCTGTTTTTCTTGTTTCTGCTGAGTAGAGGGATAATGAGCAGAGGTTGTGGATGTCTTTGCGATCTAATGTTCTCCTTTAGTGGAAATTGCGAATAGGGAAAGTTTCCCAATGTGGGAGATTATCTTCCTGCCCTGCTGGTTCGGGGTAGGTGAAGCTATCTCTGGAATCCGATAAAGTTGTCCTCCCATAGTGACAATGACACTACGAGGTCGTGATTCATATACAGCATGATGCTTCCACATATATGGATGTCCTAAAAGAACATCGCATACTTCAAGTGGGGCCACATCACACAATACCTCATCTTTGAAGGGATTGATGTCGTATGGTAGGCAACATTGATGACTGATGCGGATCCCTCGTCCTTGGCTCAACCAACCAATGGTGTATGGTTACAGGTGTGGTGTTATTGGTAGCTCCAATTTCTTGATGACTTCTGTTGAGATCGGGTTCTTTTGGTTGTCGCTATCCACAACGAAGTGTAGGGAAATTCCCTTCACCCACATCTGTGAGTGGAAAAGGTGCTCCTCTGCCTCCGACTCTTCAAGTTCCTCTGGTTGAATCTGTGTGGTGGCAACAACGGCACTGGTTCTGCATCAATGATCTGCTTCCCTTTCTGCGTGGCTGTGAAATCAGGTTTTGAGTCAGAATCGGAACTGGGATCTGATTCTGAAGCTTTGATCTCAGCCACCAATGACTGTTTTGAGCGACATTCATCAGTGTTGCGCTAGGGGATTTTGTGGAACTTGCACCACTTCCCGGTGTCCTTTGTCTTTTCGTTACCCCTCTTCACCTATGGTTGGGACTGGTTGTCCTTTCCCTGCCTCGTGTTCTATGAGACAAAGTTTGCCTTCCCCTGCTTCTGCGCAGGTCCAAAGTCACGCTTGTTGTTTTGCTAAAATTTCTGCTCAATTTTGACAGCATATCGATAGGCGGATCCGAGTGAAGAGATTTCCAGGAAATCCATCTCTGTTCGTATGTACTGGTGTAGGCCACTGCGATATTTCAATACTAGGTGTCGCTCGAAGTCCTTGATACCTAGCTTTGTGCGCAAGGTATGAAATTTGTTGGTGTACTCCGACAGCGTTTGGTCACTCTCTTGGTGCAGAATGGCCCATTTTGTGTACTGGTCATCATAGTTTCCAACAAGGTAATATTGTTCCTTGACGGAATCTATAAAAGAGGCCCAAGTGGGATTGGAGTATTCAAACAATCCAGACTCGTCTGATGAGTTTTCCTCACAATAAGTTTCCCACCATTTTTTACATGGGAGATGGCCTTGAGGAGCGCAAAGACGATCTTTTCCCTGTCGGAAAAATTATGGACAGAGAAATACCCTTCTAGTAGATTCAACCATTTATCTATGGCATCGGCATCGATATGGCCTTCAAATAAAGGGATATCAAAGTTAACTTGTACCTTGAAGGGAGTCGCATCTCCAAAATGGCTGCTTGTTGAAGGTGTATCTGTCGCCGTCGGCATGCGTCAAAGGATCTGGGCGAAATTATCCATCATCTCATTCCTCTGTCACGCGAGGGCTTCCTCAAGCAATAACTTGATAGGATCTACTGCTCCATCGTCTCTCTTTTCTTCCGCCATGGGAGGCCGTTTGGGGTGGCGAGAGTGGTCTTCCCCAAGTGAAACTAGTTCGAGACCCAACTCTCTGTATCCTGACCTCGTCGGGGACATGCACCGAGAAACAATCAAAGAGCAGACCACTCTGATACCACTGATCCAGATTTATGTGGGAACGAAATAAAAGAGCATTTACATAATCATATACAAAGATATATTGCAAAGAACACAGTGATACAATAAACACACATTCTATTAAATAGCGAAAATAGAACAGACTGTAAAATACAATAGCCGAATGGTGGTAGCTATCTTCGAGAAGAGATGTGGCTGCTATGCGCATCCGTGCCAAGATGAATACAAAGAGAGGTCGAAAGGGCCTATTTATCATAATCATGAGGGAAAGAATCCCAAACATCCAAAAACCTAACCCTATAAGATGAACCATCATAAAGTTTGCGACCCTGAGGTGATTAGTTGAACAGTCAACTTCCCGGGGTCATAACTTTTGCATACGATCTCTGTTTGGGGAACTCGGTAGCCCATTGGAAATATCTATCCGAGGACTACACCAGGGACCCTAAAAGAACAAAGCTCTGTCGGACCATGATTTCCCAAAAAACGTCGTTTAGGGCCTCAAAATGGCCCCAGAAATTTGGGACTCGAAAAACTATAGAACAATTACTAGAAAATTGGAAAAATGGGAAACTGCTTTGAGTCGGTGGAATAGGTGGGTGGCCACAAATATCCATCTAGATCATCTCCACTCCTGAATGTGATCATAAATTTCAGTGGCTTTGTTCTGTCTAAATGTAGACAGAAGATCCATGCCAGAATCATACCGGACGAGAAGCTAGAAGCGATTCAATAAAATTGTCACTAAATCCCAAAAATTATCGTATGTTGCAGCAGGAAATTCGATGTACCATTTAGCTATTACACTTGTTAAGGTTCTCTGGAAGAGCCTCAATCGAATTGAGTCATCGTTTAACGAGTTTGAGGAGCACTAGAGATGAAAGGTTGTAACATGATCTCCAGGATCTTCACTAGTATTACCTTTGAATTTTGGAATGTCCAAAGAAATCTTAGTTGGGACCAGAGGCCAAGTAGGGTTGTGACGTACCGGATCGTTCATTAGTTTCGAAAGGTATGGAAAATTTAAAGTTTCCAGAAACGGAAAGCAAGGTCGCGCCGATGGCATATGATTTGGAGGATTTTAGTAAGTGGAACCACCCGAAACTTGGCTCCTATAAGGTTGGTTGGGCATGCCCCCAGCCACCAGTTGTGAAGAAGAAACATTCTGAAATTTGCTCCAGCCAAAGGCTAAAGAATTACTTGCTTGTGGTTTCATCCACTACGGCTGAGTATAAGTGCCTCCAAATGGAGGTTTGGTATAACTATTACTACCCATTCCACCAAATAGTGAAAAGGGAGTACTCCCTACAGGTACATTAGAATTTTTCACATTGGAAGAATGTGCATTAAAACCTGTGAAGGGTTTATAACCTAGCATAGATGCAGTAGACGAGGTAGGAATTGAGCCTACAAATGGCATATAAGGAGCTATGTGTCCTCCAAGCCAAGGAAATCCTTCATTAAACCGATCAGAAGTAGGGTTAACTTGGAATTGTTGAACAAAGGGGGGGATGTGAAATACACCGAAGGTATCCCTGAAAAAGGAATACTAGTTGAGCCAATGAAAAAGGAATACTAGTTGAGCCAATGGAGGATCCAAAAGGCATAGATGTTGTTGCACCTTGAGTACTAGAAAAACCTGAGGAACCAACATTGAAACTGAAGGCGGTGCTCAGAGCAGAAGTAAACTGTAGCAAGCTCGATGTGGATTTGTTTAGATGAGGAGGAGATAGACCTCCTGACATAATAGCTGAATTGGGAGTATGAGGCACTCCCGATCCATCCCTTGTTCTATTCATCGAAAAACTAGGTGTGAATGTATATACACTCAATTCAGGTATCCCTAAAGAGACAACTCTTTCAAGCAAAGGGTCGTTGGGTCCAGTTAATGGAGGGTTGAAAGGTCTTGCAAACTCTTCTGTAGGAAAATATTCAACCTCAATAGTTTCGTGAACCGGTTGAGTTTGAGAAATGAGATGTGGTTCTCTAGTGGGTTCAATTGTACCGATGATTTCAAATGAACCACGTGAGTCAGTTCAGCATCGCTGAGGTGGCGGTGGAGGCTCCGTTGTGAGTGGAGGAATTTTTTTCAACCTCCATGACCTATGAAGAGGGTAGTCCTCCACACTTGCAAATATATATACTAAGTATTAAACCTATTGGACACTAAGACAGCAGGGAACAAACAGCACACCACTATTAAAATTTTCCTAAAGTAATCAAGACCAGGAAAACATAGATGATACTCTCAAAGGATATTCTGGGATGATTAGGGCCCAAAACAAACCAGTAGAGTAGCGAAGGACAGTTACCCGGGGTCCACAATACAGAGTCTCTGGGTGCAAGCATTTGAATCACCAACCGCCCTCCCAAATAACTGTAAGGGATTTCCTCCCACGTCTGTCCTAGGTATAGTGGAAATATACTTCCACCGTCACTTGTGTAGAGCCCTATAATTCAAAGATACTAGAGGCTACCACAGTTGCAGAAAGAGTCTTGGGGGACAGTCGTAGGTCTATTCAAGATGCATTGGAAGGGTAACTAAGCCCGAAATCCAAGAGTACTCAAGGGACTAATGGATCCCCGTATGCGAATTGGCTCTGGTGTATGCTCTAATGAAAAGTGGGGGGGTGTCACCAACAGTCCAATCACACATGACCTCGTGCTTAACTCTGGTTTGAGTAGATCTTCCCGGCACACCTCCACAAAAGTGGATTTACCTAAAAGACAATCTTTCTACGATTCTGATGTTTGAATGGTTTTGGATACTTGAAAGTGATCTATTCCAAAACCCTAGCCTGAACTAGTTAGTTTGTGTAACCTAAAAAAGAAACTGTTACTAATAAATTTTATTAATGATTCTTTTTTAAGTCTTTATTACTCAAAAGGGTAGTGTGTTTGTGTGAGTGATGGTTGCAACTGAAAATAAAGTGTACATATGGAAATGTAAAATCTTCACAATTTCTCTTTCTTGTCTTTCAAAACATGAAGTGCGAAGTAAACCTCAAATCCAACAACAAATTTTTTTATTTTTCAAAGAAGAAAAACATAAACAACTTCTAACTACGTCGAAAAAAGGAAATTATTGATATAAGGAAAATGTTCTTTTTAATTTGATTTTTTCTTCAACAAGGAAAGAAATGCAAATAAGTATTAACAAACAAGAATCATCAAACACTACAAGCAAAGAGAAGATGGACCCAAAACTAAAGCAATCACAACTTTTACAAGACTGAAAAAGACCAACTCAACAAGTTGCTTCAGGAAACCTAGAAGTAACTTAAGTTTTGGAAACAAAATGCAAGAAAAGACAACTGATACGTAAGACGGAAAGCAATGACTCTTATGCAGAGATCAGTCTGCTCCCTAAATACTAGTGACTATAGGGGAGTAAATCCAAGCACTTGCCAAACACAATATGGGCTAGAAAGGATTAGGTATCTTCTCAAGAACAATGAACCAAAGGAGATCTTGTAAAGGGGATACAAAAGACTCAGATAAACACTCAGAAGTATCAAGAAGGAATCAGATGAACAAATAGACTTCCAAAGCCAAGACAAGCAACCCTAAGACCAAACCCTAAAATAAAATAAAATAAAGTCTCAGGAAGAACCCACGACTGTAACATCCATAGTCACGCAAGTGACCCTTGGGTACAGAGATGAGAAACATGCGGGTAGGGAAAGATAGCTGCAACTGTATGTAAGTGCAGGTTGTGGGTAGGACTTGAAAAAAAAATTAAAAAAAGAAAATTTGAAGATCTAAAACCTACTAAGTCAAGCACAAGGGTCAAGGATACCCTAGACACCTCTACAGAGACCAAACAAGTTATAAAAGACTGAAAGAATCTCACAAGAGTCCCCAAAGCATAAACTAATGGTGCTTCCCAGCAGATTCGCCAGTTCTATTGTTAGGAAAAGTGTTCCTATAGTAGGGGAAAGACTACCAACATAATGGGGTATCAAATAGACATATAAAGTTCTGCAAACATTGTTATTAATCAAAAGGATTAGGGTTTAGGAGAATTTGTACCTTATTCAGAAGGTTGATCCAAGATTTCTCCTCTTGTTATCCAATGCAACAACCTACAAAAAAGTCACAAAACCTTCCTCAAACCAATTTAACTACAAATAAAATATTGATATTCATTAGACAATGTAACATCAAATTGTAACAAGATTTTCAATAAGCATAAACCAATATATTTGTAAAGGGAATAATGTCCAATATTTATTGATAAATGCAGTAAGTACATAAAGTTATACATATCCTGCACCTGCACCATCGTAACCAGATCTTGGGCTCCATCTCCTCTCTCTTGATTATGAATTCCTTCAGCATAACATTCTCCACAAATTGGCTCCTTTAGGATCCCTTTCTCAAGCCCCTCCCCTTGTATTTATAGCAAGGCAAGGAGGGCAAGTTCAATAGGTAGTTAGCTTGGGAAGTTGGGGTAATTAGGGTACCTGTCTCAACTAATCCCAATTCATGTTTTTAATATATTTTTCAATATTTATTAAGACACCCACGACTATGGTATAGGAAAACTAGCGAGTCACTCGCTATTATCCTAACTTGCATCTAGTAGGTGCAACTTTTAATTGATACCCATGGGTTGTTAGTGTGAACATCCATGGCTAACCCGCTAGTTGGCATGCATAAGAGTCGTGGTTATGCTTAAAAGTAGGCAAAGAAAGATGCTTTTAAGGAAAGGATTGCAAGGCTCAGCTCTAGGTCATCTAGGGTCAAAGTAAGCTCTTCCATCCATGGTGCCATTTTGTGTGACCGACAGGGAAATGTGTTCACGAATGGAGAAGTGCTATTTTGAACGATAACAGTAACTATTTTGGGCCAACGATTGGGAACCTCTATCTTGATAGGACCTCACTCCACTACAATGGAATTATAATGTATTTTTTCCATCAGATCCCCTTCTGACCTCACACATTAGGGGGCATCTGTTATAGTGAAAATCAACTCTTACCTATTCATGATGACAATATTCCAAATATGATACCTAAGTGTCCATATCTGCTCCCCAAAATTAGCTTCTAAACTTGGAAGATCCCACAATTTGACTCCATATGATGACCTACAACCCTAAAATGAGATCCCATATAATTCTCCTTTGAAATCATGAAGTTGCAACCACAAAAGACACCACACATGCCCTTTGAGCCAACAAAATGTGTGCCATGCAAGTTTCCCTTGAGAAAGGCACATGGGCCTAAAACATTGCCAAAAAAAAAAAAAAAAATCAAAAATATGTCCAATATGACAATTTTTGGACAGTTTCGTCTCAGTTCTAACTAGAAAAATAAATGGTAACCATATATAACTATCTCAGTCCCATAAAAGAGATGTGATGGGACAAATAAAGGGAGACACTCATTCATATTGTTACACTAGAGAAATATTTCCATAAATTTGATCCAATCATTCCCTCATCCCTCATTGATCCTTTTCATTGAACATCCCTTTCAGAAATGTTGGAGTCACTCACCCTATGTGACCCCTACCTAATACACATTTTGAAGACTACTTGGTTGGAAGTGGGATTGTGAAGGAATCCAAAGCATAGGAACTCGATCGAAGGTCTCAAAAGGTGTCGAGTAGTGAGAAGGTAACTATTATGTATTGTTTATTGCATCAATAGAGATCTGACATCTTTCCCTCCCCCAAATGAAGAGTGAAATGATTTATTGTTAACTTCTTATAACTAATTTGCAATTGAAAAAAATATCATTTCATTTGATTATTATCATATACATGTTCTTGTTTGGATTAGATATTTTTTTGTATCCAAAATATTTTAAGGAAGGTTGGTTGGTGATTTGTAGGTTGGAGTAGCTACCAAAGAGAAGAATTTAAAAGGACAAGAGGAGCAACGATGATCAATATTCATAAATAAGGTACACTTCGTCTTCTTCTTCTTCTTCTTCTCTCTCTCTCTTCGATTTTTGTTTTTTTTCTTAATGTTTAAATTTTGGTAGAATTACCCTTAGTTGAGTCGAATCAACCCATAGAGTTGGTCATTAGGTCAGTCTATGTCCAATTTAGTATGTTGGTGATCTCACCCTAGTCATTAGGAATAATTTACGTACAACCATTGTTGTTGGAGTAGGGCATGATTGACCAATCACCTCACCTTGTAGGTCACCTAACATCATAGTACCCATGAAGGATGGGAATTGGAGGTTGTGCATTCACTACATATCATTGAATATGATCATAGTTAGGAATTGTTACCCTCTTTCCAAAATCGACAATTGGGTGGACAAATTGCAGCATGATAGGTACTTCACCAAGTTGGATCTCAAATTGGGATACCACCAGGTGCGAATGAAGGAATACGACACCTAGAAGACTACATTTCAAGACTATGCAAGTACTATATGAATGGTTAGTAATGGTGTTTGGTTTATGCAATGCACCATCTACATTTATGTGCTTAATGAATGATGTATTACGCTCTTTCTTAGATTCATTTGTTATAGTGTATCTACATGACAGACTGGTTTATAATGCTACAAGGGAAGATCATATCTCACATCTCAAGTAGGTGTTAGAGACTCTGAAAAAGCACCAACTGCTAGCTAATTTGAATAAATGTGAGTCTTCCCATTATTCATTGGTGTATTTGGGGTATGTGATTGGTGGAGGAGAACTTAAGATTGATCCTAAAAAGATGGAGGCCATCACTAAGTGTCCTACTCCTATAAGTGTCACTAAAGTTAGGATTTTTTTTGGGAAACACAAGACCTTTGGAAGTTCATATCTTCCTTTTTGGATATGGCTACACCTCTCCATGCCATAACAACTAGAATCAAGGGGTTTTAATGGGGAAAGAAACAACAAAAATCCTTTGAAGAGCTCAAGTGAAAGATTAGTCAGGCACCAGTTCTTGCACTTCCCAACTTGTAGAAGCCTTTCGAATTGGAGATATATGCAATTGGGTATGCCATGGGAGTAGTTCTAATGCAAGGAGGAAGGCCAATCTTTTATCATTCTAAAAGGTTTCATGGGGAAGCCCTAAACTACCCTACCTAAAAAGAGGAAATCTATGCGTTAGTTCAATCTATTAAGAAGTGGAAGCATCATCTAATGGGGAAGGAGACCATCATTCACACTGATCACCATCCACTCCATTATTTGTAGGTTTAGAGTAAGCTACAACATATAAGACAATATAATTGGATGGAATTCTTACAACAATTCCATCTAATCGTCAAGTGTAATAAGGGAAGTACAAACAAGATGGAAGACATGCTCTCAAGTTCACCTACAACAAAGATTACATATTTGGGAACTCTTATCCACATGGGACCTTTTACCCATCATGCATGCATGGAGGAATACACAAAATATGAGGACTTCAATGAGGTATTTCAGCAACAGCAAGGACGTTTCCATGTAGAACAAGGTGATAACAAGGATAACTATCATCTCTAGGATAGGTTACTCTACAAGTTGGACAAGATTTTTGTTCCTAAAGGTGAGAGATTGCAGCTTAGAGGTATACACCTCTAAAGTTGCAGGGATTTGCAAACTTACAGAGGTATATTTACTGGCCTAGAATGCAAGAACGTGTAGCACGATTTATTATAGGATACATACATTGTTGTATAAGCAATCCAAATAATATGAAGCAAGGTATGTACCATCGCTTACATGTTCCTATGATATCATGGGAGAGCATATCCATGGATTTTGTGGGTGGTTTACCGACCACTAGAAAGGGACATGACTTGTGGTAGTTGACAGATTCAACAAGATGTGAATTCTTATGCCTTGTAAAAATACTATCAGAGGACAAGAAGAAACAAAAATATTCATTGAAAAGGACTAGGGGCACTCTGGGATACCTAGGAGCATCATCTTGTATAGGGATACCATATTTCTCCAAGGGGAGATGTTAGACCTTACCATAGATGATATATACTTTATCATTGGCTTATCCCATAGAGGTGAGGGAGTAAACCTCAAGGGCACATTTAGAGGGGTCAGTTCACTATCTATCCAAGATTACATCAACACTTGTTGTTTGTCAGGTACCGAAAAGAGTAGCATCCAAGTCCCGATCGGATCTATTGCAAGCTTCCCGCTGAAAGTGATACTAAGTACCCTTAATAGAATTGGAGGGAGTGTCGCATAACATTTAGCCTCTCGAAACTACATGCAAATCAGGGTTGAATGCTTGTGTGGTGTAGTGTTTGACTGGTGTTCGGGCCTCCTGGTGAGTATCAAACACCAATTGACTGAATGAAAAACTAGGAAGAAGAAAAACTTTGGATATAGAATCATTTTATGTACTTTCTTCTTCTTCGAGAGTCCCCGCTCTGAGTCCGGGGTTAGCTCTACCAGTTCTAGATCCCCGCGAGCCATTGATGGCTCGATGGGGAGTCATTTTCTTACGCCAGGGTGGTGGAGAAACTAGTCTCTCATATGCAGATGAAGATTAACTAGCATGGTGAGGCCTCCAAGTGTCGGCTCTATAACAGTTCCCGTACGCAGGTATGGATTTTTGAGGATATCTAGAGCTCGCTCTTCCTCCAGGATCATCCTGGGGAGAGATAGGTAAGATGTGCTTATGCTTTTGAAATTTATTTCATTTTTATGTTTTTATGTATATATAATTTTTATGATGAGTATGACTGTCGATAGTGTGATTTATGCAGATGTAGGACATGTGAGATCTATCGGACACTCTCGCGTATTTATACGTCTAACTGAGCCTGGTGCTTCAGATGCGATGTTGGTGAACCTCAAGCAGAAGATGAGTCGGTTGACTCATGATATCCCGACATACAAGATCTAGAGGATGTCGCTTGAAATGCAAGAGCATGTTGTAGGCGTGCCCCCAACATGGATCAGGCTACTTAGAAAAGTAGCTAGGCTAGTCATATGCTATAGGGAGGTTGTGGCAGAGTTAGAAGAGGCACCTACCTCTCCATAGGGAGAGAGACATGTTATATTTTTCAGGCCTTTGAGCCCATTTTTGTACATTATGACACTACGACATACTATGACTCGTACTCATACTTTTTGATCCCGATATATATAGTATCGTTTTATATATATATATACATGTGTTTATCTTTATGCGTGTCACTGTTTAATGTGATTGTGTATGGTACAGATGCCAATCTAGTATATAGTTTTCATATGAGTCAGCTAATGAATTTAAATTCCTTAAAATAAGTTGAAATGTAATAAAATCAAAGTGTCTTTCAAGTAACCTAACACGCAAAACTGACGAAGCAAATCAGAATCCCTAACCCTGTACTCACCCATCAACTAAAGTACTACTAACTGCGAGTCAAGTCTTACCTCCAAACTTGAAATGTTGTGATGAAAAGCATCTTGGAGTAACTCAATGACTACACTGTATTGAGCTACATTGTTCATCGTAGGGCCCAAACAAGTACCTCCCGAAGACACAAGTTGGCCATATGGTGAGTAAATAATCGAAGCTGCTGAGGCCAATTGATGGGTGTGGCGACTAGCGCCATCAGTGATTCCTATAAAGCACTCAGTTGTCATCTGAAACCACAATCCAGAAGACACATAAGATGAAAAAAAAAAAAAAAATACTATCTCTACAAACATGTGCAGTTATAATACAAGAAAAAGCATATAAGACTAAGCGTAATACTTTTCCAGGTAGAGCCCATTTCTAGGCTCAGGCAACTTACAAACATCATAATCGGTCAGCTAGTAAGATCCCTTTTTCAGAACTTTAGAGAAAATATATGGTCCAAGCCACATAGATTTAAATTTACCTAGCCCCAAGGGATCTTTGTCCTGGTCATAGATCAGAACAAGGTCTCCTTCGGAGAACGCCTTTGGTTTTATAGATTTGTCGTATTGACGCTTGACTCGGATTTTATGAGATTCATTTGTTGTAAGCGCATCTCAGTGCTATTCATCTAAGTGCTCTAAATGAAGCAAACCCTCCTCCAGGGATGAAGTTTCAAGAAGCAATTGGATGGCCAACTTCAACGACGGAATCTCGCATTCAACCGGAATGACTGCCTCCTCCCTGTGAATGAGTTGGAATGGTGAGAAACTAGTGGCAGTGTTAACATTATATCGGTATTCCCAAAGAGTGGGATACAACATGATGTGCCATTTATATGTACTGGCATTAACGGTCCCTTGAAGGATGGTTTTCAAATTCTTGTTGACCGCTTCGACTTGACCATTCTCCTATGGATAAAACAAAGACAAATGTTCCTATCAAAAACCTAGCATGGTATACAACTCGGTCATCATATTGTTCTGAAAGTGTCAACCATGGTCCGTGACGATCTCTTTGGGAATACCAAATCTAGCAATGATCTGGTTGAAAACAAAATAAGCAGGCGTTTCTTCGTTTGCTCTCACAGTAGGCATTGTCTTGGCCCACTTCGTAAAGTAGTCAATGGCAACGACGATGTGATGGTGTCCTCCTGTCGAAGTTGGATTACACGTCATGAAGTCAACCCCTCACTTGGTGAAGGGGCCTGCTATGATAATAGGATGGAGAGGAGCCGGGTGTGCTCACATTTTCTTGGTGAAAAACTGACAAGGTTGACAGTGTTTCACAGCTTCCACACAATCTTTGAAGATAGTGGGCCAAAAATAGCTAGCATGCAGTATTTTATGGGTTGTTTCCAACCCAGAAAGATGACCCCCACATGCTCCACCATGGGCATCATTCAATATTGTTTCACCTTCCTCCAGGGTTAAACAATGGCGTAAAATGGAATCTACCCCACATCTGTAAAGTGTGTTAGAAATGATGAGGTAATTTCGTGCATGATGTTTAAGTTTCCGTCATTCGTCCCTGGAGAAAGTAGGGGGACACCTCAAAGTCTGGAGATATATTAGGATATCTCCATACCATGGTTCAAAGGTCGCAATGAGAAAAATGTGTTCATCCGGAAATGACGACTCTTCTTCATTGGTTGTTACGTCACTAGGGAACTTAGAAATAAGCTTGGCGAACACCAGATATTTCTTTGACTTGGAAGATTAGAAAGTTAGGTCAAACTCCTGCAGAATGACAATCCATTTATTGAACTTCCCACCGATGATACATCGGGTTAATACGTATTGAAATGGATTGACCTCTGCAATAACTCTAGTTGATCGCAATAAGATTTAATGACGCAATCTCTGAACAGCATGGACGGCAGCTAATTACAACTTCTTGACATGAGAATACTTGAGCTCAGGAGTTACTAATGCGCGCGAGAGATAATAACAAGGACTATACCAATTGTGGAAACAGATGCCACGAGATATAAAAGGAATTTCTTAGTATAATCTGGACGGATCAGCAAGGGGGCTGATAGTAGAGCCTTTTTCAAGGCCTCGAACAAATTTTGTGTAGCCTCATCCCAGAAAAAATGGGTGTCTTGCTTGAGAAATATCAAGAATCCCTTTGTGATTTTAGCATAGTTTATAATGAAACGTTGTAGAAAGTTTGACATGCCCTGCAAACTCTGAATTTGTCTAAGGGTACGAGGAGGAGGAATATTTACAATGGCCTCTACTTTCAATGGGTCGACCATACTGCCATGAATAGACACAATGAAACCTAGTAAGTGTCTAGACTCGACACAGAATGCGTATTTGTTAGGATTCAATCGAATCTTATAGTATCTTCATCTCTCAAACACAAGTCGCAAATGATCAAGATGATCTCGTCTCTTACAATATTGCGCTGGGAGATCATCCAGGTATGGTTCGACTACATGTTTAATGTCGTGGAAAGAGAAGTTCATGGCTCGTTGGAAGGTAGATCCGGCGTTCTTTAACTCGAATGGCATCTTCCGATAAGCAAAGGTACCCCAAGGACAAATAAAATTTGTTTTGTGTTGGTCTTCAGGTTTTATTTGGATTTTGTTGTATCCTGAAAAACCATCCATGAAAGAAAATACTTCATGGCCCGCACACACATCAATGATCTGTTCTATGAAGGGTGTGGGGTAGTTGTCCTTTGGACAGGCTTTGTTTAGGTCCTTGAAGTCTGTACAGACGCGTGTAGTTCCTTGCTTCTTGTTAACTGGGACTGGGTTGGAGACCCATTCTGTCATGTCGATCGGATAGATGAAGCTGGCTTTAAGTAGTTTTTCAACTTCAGCGTCAATGGTCACTGCTTTCTGAGGGTTTGTTGGACGAAGCTTTTGTCTCACGGGTTTAGCATTAGGGTAAGTCATGATAATGTGCTCAACTATAGCAGGGTAGATTCTTGGCATCTCCTCGTAAGACCAAGAAAAAATGTCGCGAAACTCCTTAAGTAGGTTGGTATACAAAGTGATCTCGTCAGGAGAACAGTTTGCTCCAATAAAGATGTTTTCCACAATGCTGGGTTTAGTGGAGATATCGATCGGTATAGTCTTTGTTATGTTTTCCATGTTACCTTCAACATAAATCATTTGCTTAGTAGAAGGAGTGATGGAAAAATCGATATCACCACCAAGTCTCACTAAAAACTCACCATTCTCTATCTTGTCCAGATCTGGAAGGAAGTAAGATCTGTGATGCATGTGTTCCCATGGATGATCCAGACCAACCATGTCTTCTAGGATAGTCTCATCAAAAGGAAAAACAGTATATAGACAATCAAAAGAATGGATAGAGTTGACTGACCATGCAGGTGCATAGTCAATATTTGACTCTGTGGAGATGGACGAAGTCGAGATATAATCCATTGCAACATTTTTTTATGCTTGGTACGCCACTTCTACAATAGATAAGGGCATAGTTTGTTCTTGTTGAGTGGGGAGAACCCACAGATCAGTTGTTTGACTAATCGTGAAAAATTCCCGATACAAATGTCAGTGGTGCTCGTTGAACCAATGTAGTTTATGGGAGCAGGTAATTCAAATGTTCCCATCAACGATGAATACATGCCTACTCCCAAACTCTTGTTGAGCGGATGAGTCTGATCAATCAAAGGGATAGTTGAATCCGATGAAGTAGTGTTGTTTTTCTGAGTGAAGGAAATTTGATCAATCATGATGATCTTGCCTTCGTGTGGGAACATTAGTACTCGGAAAACAGATGATGGGATAGCTTGCATAGCATACGTCCAGCTCCTCCCCAATAATAGATTGTAATCAAGTGGAGCATCCAAAACTTCAACCTCCACAGTCACTAACTTACTGGCCAGTTGAATCTCAAACGTGGGAAAGACTTCATGTGGGTGGAACGATATTCTATCAAAAGCCATAAGTAGTGTATTGGAAGGGGCTAACTCAGGAGAGCCAAGGGCTTTCCAGCAGGATATTGACATTACACATGTAGACGCACCTTCATCTACAACAGTTCGTCCAATGGTTTTGGGGCCATGCACTACTTCAATCTGGAAGGCCACGTGATACGGTAATTGGAGTTTGATATTTGACATATCAAACCATGTAAGCATACTTGAAGAATCCATGCTCCCGATTGCTGCTAGAAGTGCATTCCCCTGCGAAGGGCAGCTTTTCAAGACTTCTAGTGCGGACATTGCACAAGGCGTTTGGTCCAGATCCTCTACAACAGAGTATTTTGGAGTGGCGCGCGCATTAGGGTTGTGTATAGACCTTTTGTAGACACCCTTAGGTATCTTCGGCAAAGAGTCTGTTGGCCTCTCCATGTGGAGAGGAGAAGATGTTTCAGGAACTTCCTTATCTTTCTGTTGTGAATCCGGGTTATAATTCCTGGCTCAGGTTTCCAGTAGCGTATGTGAGTTAACCATGTTGATGAATGATTGATCAGCTGACGTGGCATGGGTGCCCCCAGCATTAGCGCTGCCATAAGTTGGGCCTTGTCTATGAGGAAATGGATCCTTTAAGACAGTCGGTTTATTTTCTCGTAAAAGCTTCTAGGATTCATCCATAAGAGGGAATTGATGAGTAAGGTGGTCATCCTTGCAAAGCTTGCAGGGAAACTTTACCTTCTTTTTCTCTTTCTTTCCCTCCTCATCATTCTCATTGTTTTTGAGTTTATGATGGTTCCCCTCCCCTTTCTTACCCTTCTTTTTGTTGTTGGGTTTCCAAGGACCCTTTTGGTTTGTCTGCACACTTTGTACAGATTTTGTTTTAGAAGGGGAGGTTGCAACTGAATTTGCTTTAGCAGCAGACTAGTTCACAGAAAGTGCGTGAACCTGCTTAATTAAAGCTTCAAGCACTGTTGAATCAGCTGAACCAACAATGCCATTGGCATGCATTCCAGGCTTAGTTTTTCCAATATCTATATTAGACCTCGGTGCATCCGGAATGATCTCATAGAGGATCCCAGATTGGGCATAAACTAAGTCAAGTTGGTGGGTCCTCAAGATTGCTTCTTCCTCTGAATTTACCCCAGAAGTTGCAACATCCTTAGAAATATAAGGAAGGAGTGACTTCAAATACCACTCTAAAAGGAACTCTGCGGGGATCTCAACCTTGATGAGTCACTTCCGTCTTCGCCACTTTTGAATATGATAATAAAGGTGAGTGGCCTTGTTATGCCTAAAATTAGACAGAAGATCAGTACCGGCATCATACCGAACGGGAAGCTGGAAGTGATTCAAGAAGAATGTTGCTAGGTCCCAAAAGTTATCATATGTTGTAGCAGGCATTTCAATGTACCACTTGGCTGCAACACTATTTAAGATACTTTGGAATAGCCTCAACCGAATGGAATCGTCATTAAGCGAGTTGGAAGAGCACCATAAGTGAAAGGTCGTAACATGGTTTCCAGGGTCTTCCCCAGTCTTACCTTTGAACTTTGGACTGTTTGAGGGAAGCTTGGTTGGGACCAGTTCCCATGCAGGGTTTTGTCGCACTAGATTGTTGGTTAGTTTCGAAAGATGTGTCAATTTTAAGGTTTCCAGAAAAGGAAAACAGGGTCTCGCCAATGGCATTTGATTAAGAGGTGTTTGGTAGGGGGACCCACCTGAAACCGGGTTCCTATAGTGTTGGTTTGGGTTGCCCCCAGCCACCGGTTGTGAAGTAAATGAATTATGGAATTTTATCCAGCTATAAGCTAAGGGATTGCTTCCTTGTGTACTCATCCATTGTGGTTGGGTATAAGCACCCCTGAAATGTGGGTTGACAAAACTGTTACTACCCCCCCCACCAAGAAGTGAAATGGGAGTACTCCCTACCAGCATGTTAGAAGTATGTACATTGGATGAATGTGCATTGAAGCATGTGAAGGGGTTGAAACCTGACATGGATGCAGTGGACGAAGCAGGCATTGAGCCTACAAAAGGTGTTGAAGGAGCGATGTGTCCTCCAAACCAAGGAAATATGTGACTAAAAGGAGAAGGATGAGGGTTAACCTGGAATTGATGTACAAAAGGGGAAGATGTGAAAGATACCGAAGTTACTCCTGAAAAAGGGACACTGGATGGACCAATGGTAGAACCAAAAGGACTAGATGCAGTTGTAGCTTGAGAGCCAGACAGACCTAAGGATCTAGCATTGAAACTAAATGAAGTGCTGAGAGCAGAAGTAGCTTGCAACGAGCTTGGTATCGATGTGTGTGCATATGGAGGGGAAAGAACTCTTGATATGATAGTTGTTGTAGGAGTATGAGGAACTCCTAACACATCCCCTATGTTATCCATGAAAGTACCAGGTGTAAACCGATATACACTTAGTTCTGGAATCCCAAGAGAGACTACTCTATCCAACAAGGGATCGCTGGGTCCAGTTAATGGAGGGTTGAAGGGTGTATTAAACTCTTCAGAAGTCAAGTCTTCAACCTCAATAGTTTCGTGAACTGGCTGACCTTGAGAGATCAGGTGAGGTTCTCTGGGTTGTTCAGTTGTTCCCGTAACTTCGTAAGAACCATGAGAGTCTGTTCTCCATCACTGTGGTGACGGTGGAGGCTCCACTGTGAGTGGAGGAAGGTTTTGCAACCTTCGTGACCTATGCAGAGGTTGGTCCTCCACAACTAAAATGAAAATATACTAATTATTAAGCCTAGGGTCCACTAAAAACAACTAGGAGCAAACAACACACCACTAAAAATGTCCTAAAGTAATCCAGACCAGAAAAACAAAGATAATACTCCAAAAGTAAGTCTGGGATGATGAGGACCCAGAACAAACTAGTAGAGCATTAAAGGACAGTTACCTGGGGTCCACAATACAATATCTCTGGGTGCAAGTGTTTGAATCACCAACCTCCCTCCGAAAGACTTGTAATGAATTTCCTCCCACGTATGTCCTAGGTACAATGGAAATATCCTTCCACTGTCACCTGTGTAGATCCCTAAAGGTGAAAAGATACTAAAGGCTACCAAAATTGCAGAAAGAACCCAGGGGGGGATAGTCGCAGGTCCAACCAAGATGCATGGGCAGGGTAACGAAGCCCAAAATCCAAAAGTACACAAGGCACTAATGGATCCCCGTATGCGAAAAGGATATGGTGTATGCTCAAAGAAAAGTGGGGGGGTATCCCCAACAGCCCAATCTCACACGACCTCGTGCTTAACTCTGGTTTGAGTAGAGCTTCCCAGACACCTCCACAATAATGGATTTACCTAAACGATAGTCTCACTACGATTTGAGATTTTGAATGATTTCGGAAAGTTAAAGGTGTTCTATTCTGAAATCCTAGCCTAAGCTAGTTGATTTGTGTGTAACCTAAAAAGGAAAAGTTACTAATAAATTTTATTAATGGTTCTTTTTAAAGGTTGTTACTTACTCAAAGGATAGTGCAATGTGTCGTGATGGTTACAACTGAAAAGAAATGCATATATGAAATGTAAAAACTTCACAATTAACCTACTTTTTTTGTCTTTCAAAACATGAAATCATAAAGAAAACTAAGCATAATAAAAGTTTTTTTTGTATTTTCAAATATGATAGTACTAAAGACTACAACTACTTCGAAAAGGAAATGACAATTCTTGCTATAAAAAGAAAGTTCTTTTTTAAATTTGATTTTTTCTTTAACTATAAAAGAAATACAAATAAACATGAACCAACAAGAATCGTAAAAGCAGTGAAAGCAAAGAGAAAATGACTCAAAACTAAAGCAATCAGACCTTATACAAGACCGACAAAGACCAACCCAACTAGTTGCTTCTAAAAGTAACTAGGTTTTGGAAACCAAATGAAAACCAAGATGACTAATATGTAAGATGGAAAAACAGAGACTCTTATGTAGAGATCAGTCTGTTGCTGAATACTAGTGATCAAAGAGGATGAAATCCAAGCACTTTCCAAACACAAAATGGGATAGAAAGCAAGGGTAACTTCGCAAGCACAAAAAATCAGGGAGAAACTCTCTAAGAGGCTACAAAAAGACTTTGAATACACTAAACAATTTCTAGAGGGTATCAGATCAGAAAAATAATTCCAAAGCCACATACAGGCCACCCTAAGAGCAAACCCTAATTAAAAAGGAAAAGTCTCAGGAAAAACCCGCGACTATAATATGCAGCAACGCGCGGTTGACCCGCGGGTACATATACCAGCAACTCACAAGTAGGGTAGAAAATACGCGACTGTATGTATATGAAGATCGCGAGTGAGTCTTGAAAAGATTAAAAAGACCTAAAAACCTACTGAATCAAGCATAAAATCCAAAGAATATCTCTAAGAGTGGCTGTAAAAGAGACTCAGATCAACACTCAGAGGCATTAAACAAGTGTCATATCAACAAACAAACTTCCAAATCCAAAAAGGGTAACCCTAAGACCAAACCCTAAACTAAAAAACAAAGGTATTAGGGAATGTTCGTGACTGTCATATGCAGAAGGGCGTGGGTGCAACTAGATAACCGTGGGTACCAATATAAGCAACTCGTGAGTGCAACTAAATAATCGCACCTGTAAGTACACGAAACTCGCGGGTGGGCTCTGAAAAATATTAAAAAAGAAAGAAGTTTGCAGATCAAAGCAGAACTGAGTCAGGCAGAAGGGTCAAGAATACCCTAGGCACTTCTACAGAGATAAAACAAGTTATAAAAGACTGGAAAAACTCAACAAGAGTCCCCAAAGCAGAAAAACAGATGGTGCTCCCCAGCGGAGTCACCGGTTCTGTTGTTAGGGAAATTGTCCTTATAGTAGGGGAAGACTACCAATGTATTGGGGGTTATCAGATGAACATATAGAGATTTTCAACATTATTATTAAGAAAATAGAGTTAGGGTTAGGAGAAATGTATACATTATTTATGAAGGTCGATCCAAGTTTTTTTCCCTTTGTTCTCCACTGTAGCAACCTGCAAAACCAACATAAGACCTTCCTCAAACCAGCTTGACCACAAATAAGATGTTGACGTTAATAATATAGCATAACATCAACTTGTAAGCAAAACACAATAGATATAAACAAATCTATGGGAAGGGAAGAATGTTCAAATCTTTATTAACAAATGCAGAAAATACATAGGCTATACATGTCTTGCACCGGCACCGTCGTAACCAAAACCTGGGCTCCTGCTCCTCTCTCTTAGTTATGAATTTCTCCAACATAACTTTCTCCAATGATCATAAATTCCCCTTCTCAACCTCTCCCCTTGTATTTATAGCAAGGCAATGAGGGAAGGTTCGAAAGGTGGTTGAGTTGGGAAGTTGGGGTAGTTTTGGTACCTGCCTCAACTAATCCCAATTTGTGTTTTTAATTATTTTTTCAATTTTTCTTAAGATACCCACGAGTATGATATGGGATAACTAGAGAGTGACTCACGAGTGTCCTAACTTGCATCTAGTGAGTGCAACATTTTAATTGACACCCGTGGGTTGTCAATATAGATACCTGCGGCTGACCCGTTAATTTACAAGCATAAGGGTCGCGGTTATGTGTAAAAATAGGCAGAGAAAGATGCTTCTAAGGAAAGGATTGCAAGGTTCAACTCTAAATAATCTAAGGTCAATGTAAGCTCTTCCATCCATAGTGTCCTTTTGTGTGATCGGCAAGGCAATGTGGTCACGGACGGAGAAGTGTTAATTTGATCGATAACAATATCCTAGAGAAACCCACTTGACACTTCCCCTCATTCTAAAGATGGTAACTAGGGTAAACTGGATTCCATAGGGATCAAGTCCAATACAACAATATACTCATCAAAAGCTTAGCATATCACTTACATGAATTGATCTTGTATGGGAAGGATAACATTCCTCTCATCTACCTAGTCTAGGCCCAAATGACTAATAATTACACAAACTTAACATTTAGGGGGACTCAATTATTTCCTTTTTTTAGTCTTTCCCTAAGGTGTTATAAATTGTATAGTTGCATGGATATGTTGGTTACTGATTTTTCTAATGGTACAGATTTGGTCAATGTGTGACTTGTTTTGCACTCTAACACTATGCCCTAAACATCGACCCCTACCCCTAAACCTTAATCCTTAAACTTAGCCCAAAAGGAACTTAAAATAGATGCCAATGAAACACTAAAATGGTGAAACTAATCATTTTGTGGACACAAATAGAATCTAGGAGAAAACTAGAAAAAAGATAAAAACGTAAAAAAAATTGATAAAAGGACTCTAAGGCAATGCAATCTAGGAAACACTTCCCAGATCCGAGTGCCACCGCCACTGTCAACAGGACTGCCAGGGGAGACACGTCTACTCCTCCCAGCACCAGCTCCTAGACTCTGCATTAATGGAGGATTTGACACTCATACAGCTGGCCTCCCTGCACGCAAAGGATCCCATCGCCCACATGGCCTGGGGGACGGCATTTATGCTGGCTCATCTTTCCTGATCCTCTCGCCCGAGCTGGTATAAACTCACATTAATTCTCTCACGTGTGATCTCCTACCCTCTCCATGGCTCCTGCTGGGTTATGAAGAACCAAGCTCACCCCACTGCGGTCATTACGCATCTTGGTTATGCTCTGTCTGCATCCACAGCGAAGAGTTCGGCCCCTACGGAGAGTTCGATTCCTTTGCTTCCCAATTCGATCATGAAGCGCACCAGAGGTATCTCTCGGTGTGGCTCCAGTCAAGGAACAGGCAAATCTACGTCGATGGAGAAGGAAATACTAGCCAACATCAGTTACAAAGAAAATGTATCAATGTCGGTTCGTCGTCTGGTGGACGATTGGGAGTCCAGGAGTGTCGCTGAGATTCTCGCCTTCGGTAGCCCTGGTACTCAGGTGAACCATTACTGGTTGCTTAAAAATTTGCTTGGTACTCTAGTTGAAGATATGCTCACTAATTGGAACGTTGCTAAGATGACCATAATGGACACCAGGTCCAATATGGCTCATTTGGATGGCATCCTTGTTGCTCTTGAAGCTTGTCTCTCGGGAAGCAGATATGCTCTTTTTCCCCATCCATCTCCACCCCTAGGTATTGGTCATGAAGGTCCGGTGGCTGGTACAGGCGACGGAATGGTCGGGGTCAACAAAGGCATGGAGCCTCACGCGATCGAGCAGGCTGTCGGTAGTTCTCTTCATAATTCTGTGGGCCTCGCTACTTCCGTGGATGCCGCTCCAGCTCCTCTTCCTACTCCTCGCTGCATCTCATGCCCTGATTCTATAGCTGCTATCGTGGTGCAAGGTGCCTCCCCTCTTGGGACTTCTTTCCCGGTTCCTTCTACAATTGATAATGTCCACAGCAAGCGCCTTCGGAAAGACGAAGCAGCAGCAATTCTCCAGCGCAAAACAGAGCCTCTGTCATTCAAGCTCCCAAAGCAACAGTGGACAGATGATCTCTTCGAACCCTGCCCCATCTCTGAGGACACGCATGACTCCAAAGGCGCAGAAGCTAGCTCCTAAGCTCTGCACTTCTGGTTTTACTACTCTGTCTTTTTGTATCCTCTGGCTTGCACAGAGTTATAGTTTTTTACTGTCTTTCTTGCTCGATAGTTACTTTGTTTATCTCTATAAATTTGGTTCCATTGCACTCTTTTGTAAAATTGGCACTTTGTACAGGGCCAATTCGATATATCTAGATTCTCCTGATGACTGTAATATTTTTTGTACTATAATATAAATCTTCCATATAACTTTAAAAAAAAAATGCAATCTAGGAAACACAACTCAAAAAGAGATGCCAAATTTACGTAAACAAAGATGCTTAATATACACAAATGGCAAATTGTATGATGCAAAAGGAAATGCATACACATGCTCGATTAGATGCGATAAGACACGAGATTGGTGATAATAAGACACAAAGTAGATGTAGAGGAGTATAAAAAGATGCAAATTTGATACAAACAAATGCACAATTAGGTTAAAAAGGGATGTGAGAAGATGATAATAAGATGTTAGTTACACGTAAAATAAGAAAAAATATGGAAAAGTGGATGCTAAGGGATGCAAAAGTCGATATACTATACAATACGCAACCTAGACACAAAAATCATAAAAAGACGCACAAAAGGACACAAGGAGAGGCAAAATGAGACACAAAAGCATGATGCCAAAAGGCTATCATGTGTCCCATTGCCTAATTTGCACAAAGCGGAATGTAAAAATAGATTATAAAACATTGTATTGCAATAGTGTAAGATTGTTTTTCCTATTTATTTATTCATTTAATGTAAGATCCCAGAAATAGATTGAAACTTTTGATGATGTTTGATTTGGATTATAAATTTTAAGTTTTTTAATATAAGTGGTTTGTTTATTTTTAAAATAAAATTAGATGCATTTTAATAATAATATTTTGTGAACTTGATATATATATATATGAAATGAATGTGAAGAATTTAAAAGATGAAAAAATAACAATTTAAATTACTTAATAATTAAACTTGATATAACAAAATTTTGGCTACATATTTTGTAATTAAACTTGATATAACAAAATTCTGGTTACATATTTTGTAATTAAACTTGATATAACAAAATTTTGGCTACATATTTTGTAATTAAACATGATATAACAAAATTCATGCTACATATTTTGTAAAGTGTTTTTTTAAATTATTTACATTGAAATATTATTTATACAAATAAAACATTATAACAATTTTATAAATATTTAACATTAATTTATATTTATAAACTTTACATCATACAATATTATCACTCTTCAGCTTGTGAAGAAGGATCAATAAGAGGGACCCTTCCAACCTAGATAATTTGTAAAATGCACTCAACAAATATTCCAACCCAAATAATCTGGAAAAGGTACTCCTTGAAAAAAAAGTATAGCTATTAAATATTGAAGTTTCCTACTGGTTAAAAAAAGTTACTTTGTTAACATGGGCAAAGTGAATTAGTTAAAGTCATGGATTCTCTATGGAGGAGGTCCATGTTTCATGGAAGATATCAAAAGAATGTTTAAATATTTCAACCTTATTTGCACATAATTCCAATCCAACAAATCTGGAAAAATATTCCTACATAAAATCTAGTTATTAAATAAGAAGTTTTCTTTTCAAAAAAGTAAAAAAGATTAACATAAATAAAATGAATTGGTAAAAGTCATAGGTTTTTTAAGAAAAAATCCAAATTTTATGAAAAATACATTTTATATAATTGTACTATGTTAAAAAAATAACAATGTAATCTCTAAAAAATAATAACTTTTAAACATAAAAATAAACATTTACAAACTTGCTTTGAATGAATAATCACTCTCCATAGAAGATGTAATAATACTATATATTGTTCTTCAAACTCTTTCTCCCTGACAGCATTTAAAAGTGGCTATGTCAAATAATCCTCCTAGTCCAAATACATACATTTTAAATAGGTTTGTTCATTTAAATGTGGCCATGTCGTATCTAATCATTTCAAATAATCTTCACCAAATTAAATACAACTTTTCAAAAATCTTCTCCAGATTAAATTAAACTTTTTAAATAGATTTAGAGACATAACCATGAAGGTATAATCTAATATATTCAACCTTGAATTTCTTAAATAAATAAATAAATAATCTCCCATAACATCATTCTTTTCAAATTTCTTTATGTTTTTAGTTTTAAAGAAAATCAATAATAAATCTTATTTAAAAAGAAAAATAAAAAGTAAAAAAAAAATTAAAAAATATATTTTTAATATTATTAAAAAAACTATAACCATTTAACCCTAAAATATCAAAAATATTATTTATAATGTTTTTAACAAAATACATAGTAGTTCAAATATCAATTTTATAAAAAAAATAAATCAAAAACTGATATACTATACCTTAATCAAATTATAAAATAAAAATAAAAAACAACATATAAATACAGTAGGTTGAACTAAACTATAAAAAGGTTGCTTCATCGCTATGCTAACACCATCAAGAACTTCTATTTAGAGTAATTCCCCAACTCCCATGATCAATCCTTCCTTTGAAATGATCTAATTCTTTCAAAATGTGTAAAATAAAAGTGTGAAAATTGATGAGAGTTCAAACTTAACAGATTAACATTGACTATTTCTTTTCCATTTTTAAGCTATTTTATAACCAATAAGGAATCATTAAACCCCTCAAGTTGCAAGATATTCTTAGACAAAACCAACATTAATAAAAATATTAATGCAATCAGCTCAACGAAATTATGTGTCCCCTTACATAAATTTGATTTTATTTTATAAAATGATGGTCTAGAAAATATAATGCTCATCTAGTGTTGTTGATATGACCATGTCATTGAGATAATATAATCTTATCTCTTTTTCTTTATGATGTTAATTGTTTGAAATCATGCTTTGAAATCCTTATAGGTTAAAACTAAGATTTACTATGAAGGGGTAGAGAGAAAAAAACCATATCAAGTTATTCACTAAAGGCCCAAAACTTTGGAAACAAATAGATTCTATATGTATTTTAAACCTATGTAAGTACTAATAACAACCATGAAGAATTAAGTGGGATAAAAAAGGTTTATTTAGTAGGAAGTGTTATGAGGATTATAGTATTTTTTTTGTTTTTATATTTGAATATCTATTAAATGTTTATGTCAAATCACTATACAAAAGAGGTCTATTGTTCCACAAACAATTGTATCTAACCATTTGGTAAACTATGACTTTAAATTAATAATAATAATAATATATTTATAAAAAGCTTTAGTATATACATTATGATGAATGATGATTCCATTTAGTAAAGATGATGAAATTATGAAATGTGATTTTTAGTAAATAATTTATGTACATACTAAATTATGTTATTATATAGAAATTGAGGGAATTATTTTTGGAAAGAAATGCAAATTGGCAAATTGTTTTTGGAAAGAAAGAAAAAAAAGTTAATCAACTGGTGAAATTTAGCCCCAAAAATTTTTGTTAGCTCTAGGTGCTTTTCTATGGCATAAAAAATTGTGTTGAGGGTCAGTCCCTAAAATCCTATTAAAACATATTAAACCACTAGAATCCATTGTAAAAGTGTGTTTACACTCTAATCAAAACTTTGTTGTCCAAATGCATTCAACACAAATGTGGTGTGATATAGTAAGTGGTACTTTTATATGTGAACGAGGTGAGATTTAAATTAATATCTTTGTCAAAAATATATGATCTATGTAGTAACCACACTCCTAAAAACAAAAATACATGCTAAGAAACTTGCAAACATAACTAGATAAGATGGGGCTTCTAATTTATATGTCATCACCAATGATGAAATGATGAAATCCAATGGGGATGAGCCTTAACTGAAGATGTGAAAAGAGATTAGTTATAGTGAGTAACACTTAAGGTGAGGAAATATAAAAGGGGTCACAATATTTGTGTTAGGTACCCATGTCACATGGGGTAGAACCTATAATTTTCGCCACTAAGTTGCCACTTTACTAGTCATGAATAGGGGGAATAGGCACATCGATTGATCATACACATAGTTGTGTGAGTTTAAATCTCACACATCTACAACCAACCTCCCAATAAATGCATGTTTTTCATGAGGTGCCTACAACCACACTTTCATTAATGAAGGAATCCTCTCCTCATTTCCTTTTTGTTTTTTGAACAGAAACTGTAAAGAGGTTTATAAATTAATCGGATGAGTACAACCATACTTTACAAAATAGATGCACAAAAACTAAAAGTCTGATCTTTCCCATCACAGTTTTTTCTACATTACTTTTTGTTGAAAATGAAAAACTTCTTGTAGCTTCTCTATCTATCCCTATAGCATGAGTGGCGTAGATTAACTAACTATTTACATAGAAAAATACAAAAAAAACATGAGATTTGCAGAAGCAGAGAGGTGATATCATATCTTTCCCCAAATTTTCCAAATTGTCAGTAATATCCTCAAATGGGCTGAATGACAGAGGTCGCATCCATGGGTCTTGGCTCTTTTGAAGGTAAATTCTGGCAATGGATATAATGATTCATCTTTACCAACCATGCCAGCTCTTTCTTAACTTCATACATGAGAGACATATGCTCCCTCATGTTTCCATCCATATCATCAATCCTTGACTCCAAACACGAAATACTGGTGGTGTGACAATGTGCTTCATCTTCAAGGAAGGAAATTTTCTAAAGCACTCTACCTATCCCTTCCTATACCACTAGCAACATTCACTTGAAATCTTCCAAGTACCCTGCAAAACTCGCATAAATCTACCTCCAAGATGACATGGTGTCTTCTGAGACCGCTATAGAGAGAGCACTGCTACTTAAAGGGTGGATCCCTCGACTCTTATCAAAAAATTGAACACAAAGAGCCTCATCCCTGACAATGCCAAAATCCTAAAAGGAGAGGAAATCTAAGTTTCTATTTTCTACCACAACAGGCCAAAGAGCAACGAAACCCTAACACAATTTTTCTTCCTCTTGGCTAGGGTTTCCTTGCATATTACTCTGATTCTTGACTTCCTCCATCAAATTCAACCTGAGGACATCACTCCAAGCCTCACTTGTGTGATATTGAAGCAAGCACGTGAAGAGGGGACGCCCGATTTCCATGGATTTAATGTTGCAGTCACACCATACTTTATCTCCATTAAGCATGATGTGTACTAGCATTTGCAGCTTGCCACATGTATGAATTACTTGAAGGCTAATGTTTAGTGGAGTGTGCCTAATAACTCCCTCATTAAGTTGAAGATCCATGGGGAGGATCGATCCCATAAGACCCATGCCAAAAATATGGGCTAGTTGAAAGATGCTTGGGATTTGACCCAAAAACTTAAGTTTCTTATGATACCTTGAAATCTTACAATGCTCATAACAAGCCTTGCTCTAGCCTTGCTCCTTGGTTTTCCATATTATGATGTGGGTGGGATCAGCAGATCCAATCCAACCCGCTTTCCCCAGGATTAGTGTGATTCCCAAATTTAATAGAACCACCAAACTTAGCATACCCGGCTAAGTCTTTCACCAAACTGTCGTTGAAGGGCGGATCTCCAAACTATGGTGAGCTGAATTTCATTAAACTTTCGAGTCTCACCTGATTGCGGAGCGTCGAACAAATCACCTTCCGCAAATGCCTTTCGCATTTACCTTTTCGCAACATCCTTTCAGAATAGCTTTCCTTTTGCAATTGCGGGCATGCTTTTGCAACTCCCTTCCGCAACTTCCTTCCGCAATTGGTGTTCGCAAAACTCCTTCCGCAATTTCCTTCGCTCCGTAATTACGGGTGCCTTCCACAACTTTCTTCCGCAATTGCCTCTCGCAAAACTCCATCCGCAATCATTTTGGACCGACGGATCTCAATCAACAATGAATCCCAATCCTATGTGCTAAATCTGCATCCTCTCTAGCCTTTAACTCCTGAGCTCTTCCTCTTGCGGAATGTTGTATGAGCCATTGATCTCTTTGTCAACTCCTCACGTCTGTTGATCTGCTATCACCTGCGGAACACTCACTTTGGACTTGCGGATCTCTATCTCTCGCGTAGGTTCTCTTCGTGAATCATTTCCACGTCTTCAATCTGTCTTCTCTCCTTTGGTCTGGATCATCCAAACTCTGTGGAATGATCCAAATGCAATCTCTGCAATTGTTCCTTGATTAATCAGAGAATTGATCAATCAACTCGATCGGCCTTCACTAGCTCGATCTCCTTCAATGGATCTAATCACCATCTCTCGAATAGAAATAGAACTTCAATTGAATTCATCAATTCGACTTCACATGTTCGCTCCGTTCCAACCCTGAGCTTCACCTCTGTGAATTTGTATATGTAGAGCATCGGTCCTTCCAGTGATCGATGACTCGAGGATTTATATGCAAATTACAACCTTTACTCATGCGCTCATACACAAGGATCAATCAACCATCTCTGTAACATTCAATTATCAAAAATCCCCAATCTCAGGCTACGTTATACATAGATTAATCACGCATTTGCAGAGGTTACCAATCATTCAATTCATGGAATCTTACACACAGAGAACTATTCTTTTATCACTAATTCAGACATGGATTCATCCATCGATACAGAGACAGGCATAACTATCTTTTATTCATTCAACCATCAGAAACCTGTACATTCACATTGATTCAGAACCTGCGTTCTGATCCTATTAGGCCTGATTTACCTTGGTTTGGCCACCTCCTTGATGCTTTGTAGGCTCATACATTTATACAAAGGGATTCTGGAACCAATTCTGGTTCAGATCCAATAAACTCTCAACAATCCCCTAAATTGCTACTAACTAACTCTAAGATCAACAAACCCCAAATCCTATCTCTATGACTCGCTGCCATTAGATATTAAACCTCCATCGAATTTTTCCATTAGATGAGAGCTTTGTTACATGACTCTCCTAAACGACTCATCACACACCTAATGACTTAGCACCTATCTAGAATCACACTTAAAACATAGTATTTGTTCAATATTTCATCAAAGAACCATTAATTCAGAAATTGAAGACCCCTTCTAGTTATGATCAAGAGTACAAGGGTTTGAAGGTAGGATGCTCCTGCATCATATTATCCGTTAGACAATTATTTTTCCTCTTGATGTGAAAAAAAAGCAGAGTTTGGGGATAGGAGATTCCAAACTCACTTTTGAATTCTACCACAAAAGGAGGGACATTCCTAATAGGTGCTACATATTTTTTGAATGACGAATTTAGAGTCTCCAAAGATGCATAGCTTCAAGATTTCAAAATTTGAAATACTTTATAGACCTTCGGGCAACCATTCTGCCTAATTGTTTGTTATATTCCCTAATCCTCATACATAAGACTTCACTATTCTTCCTTCTGAGTCCATGATGACCCCTCTCGCTCCCGCCACCTCTAAATCCTCTCCTCACTTTAATCAATTTTTAGTTTCAAATGTTAGTAATCTTCAATCGTTTTATAAGCTGCCTATCTTAATATGATCTAAGTGTTAATGTTGTGTAGGAATACATATAACCCCATGTTCACCACACTCATTTGCAAATTGATGTGAGTGTAGTGTGGAGTTCGTAAGTTCCTAAATCATAAATTATTGATTTAGCCAATTAAATAATAAGATGTTCAATTTTATAATGAACAAATTGTTTAAAAACATTATAACTAATATTTATTAATTAAATTTTTCATGCTTAGTTGTTCAATTGAATCATAATATTTCAGTGGGTGCATTGTGTGGTGATGAAAGTTGCTTGCCAAATGAACAAAATCTAACAAAGATCGAAAAAGATTGAAGATGGGTTGGTTTTTTTAATTCTTAAACCAATCTTCGATTATTTTCACTTGGCGATGTCGGGTGAGGATCATGCATACAAAGGTGTGCCTCCAACCAATTAATTTCACCAAAAACAAAGAAAATACTTAAAAGTATATATAACCCAAATAATCGCGAACTAAAGCATATAAATCTTGTGGTTCTACCAATAATTTGGCATACGAAAAGATTGACGTCATCCTTTGATGAACAAACACGTCATCGACGTGGAAACTCAAGTACTAGTTATGTAAAGAGAGTTGAGTTTTGTAGAAAGAAATTTTCAAAGAGGTAGCAGCTACGCTACTTTAATGACCCTAAGAGTGAATAATTACGGTCGCGTTGGCCTAAGGATGGTTCAAGCAATCATAGCCACCAAGAAAATGGAGGATTTTGTTAAAAAAAAGAGAATTTCAACCTAGTTAAACTAAAGGATTTTTTAAACTTACTAAAATATAGGGAAAGCTCTTTGTTGGGGTTGTCAATCTTAAGTGTTTTTTTCGCCAATTTCAATGGAGAGGAGACATGAGCTCTACATTGTATTCCTAACATTTATAAAAAAACAACCACAATATATCTTATATGGATCTTAAAAAACATTGGAAAAACTTGCATAAATACCATGACATCATGGTTTGAATTCTGTAAGCATTCATAAATCACAATAAATGAAACAAATAAATATGCAATAAACTCAAAAAATGATAAGGGAGTTAAGAACAATAATGATAAAGATGTTTACGGTGGAGAGACCAATCACTATAAGAAGGTGGTCTCTCAATCCTTCTCTTCACCAAGGTCGTTCTTTCAGGACTATTTTCTTCTCTTTGTACTCAAATTGAAATTATTTTGGTGGAAACAAATCCTCCCAAACAATTGGAACAAAGGAAGCAATGAATCTTAAATTTGATATTACATTCAAATCAAAATGTCAACCATTCCCATATATATATATATATATATATATATGAACTGTAAATTCACTTTTACCACTCGACATATAGTTATCAATGGGATCACCACAATGTCAACATAGTTCTAAGAAACAATAACATTAAATGGAAAACTTGAAGAATTGTAATAATTACACAAGCTTGATTTTAGGGGGCTCAATTATTTCCTTGTTTAGTCTTTCCCTAAGGATTTTTACACTAATTATTTCCTTGTTTAGTCTTTCCTTGTTTAGTCTTTCCCTAAGGATTTTTACACTAAATAGTTGTTTGTATATGCTGGTCACTAGTTCCAATAATGGTATAGAATTGGTCATTGTGTGACAGCTTTTTAAAGCCAGCATTGATCCCAAACCCTAACTCCTAAAAAAGGATGCTAAAAGGATACTAAGGCAATGTAATATAGGAAACATGACTAAAAAAGAGAAGCTAAATTGATGCAAACAAGATGCTATATAGACATAAATAAGTATTATACAATGCAAAGTCAACACATACATATATAAGATTAGTCACAATAAGACACAAGATTGATGCTATTAAGACACTAAGTAAACACAAAGGAGTATAAAACAGAGACCTAATGTGATGCTAGTTAGATGCAAAACTAGAAAACATATGTATCAAGGGACATAAAGATGGACACAAGCAAGACACAACCTAAACACAAAAATTGTAAAGAATATGCACAAAAATACACAAGGAGATGCTAAATAATACACAAAAACATGAGTGCCAAAAGATTATTTTTTGTTCCATTTTCCAATTTGCATAAAGCAGGATGCAAAAATGGATACTAGAACAATGTATTATAGTAGTGTAAGATTGTTTGGTTTAGTCATTTCATCTAAGATATTAAAACTAGATTGAAATTTTGATGATGTTTGAGATCGATTGTAAATTTTTAGTTCTTTGGTTTGTTTATTTTTAGAAGGTATAAATGCATCTATATAGTGAATTTTATTAGTTACCATGTTATATCTATGAATAAAATGTGGGGAATCTAGGATGGAAAATAATTTAAATTGCTTACTAATTACAATTGATGTACGTTCAAGGGGTTATCTTAGTTGGTTGTCTCCAATATTACTAGGCATTTTACTAGTTTTGTGTCAAAAAGATATTGCAAGATGTTTTTTTCCAAATTTTCTACATTGTAATATTTATTATATGAATAAATGATTAAAGGAATGTTTTTCTAAATTATTGACATTAATTTATATTTATAAGCTTCGTATATACAATCTTATCAAATTTCACATAATGAAAAAGGGTTAAGGAGAATGACCTAATATGTCAAATGTCACTCATAAATGTATTCCAACCTTATAATCTGGTAAAAGGGACAACCTAAAAGGGATAAAGAGAATTATTGAATGTCATGGATTCTATGGAAAGAGATCCATATCCAAAATGGAAGATATGTTTTGAAAAAGACATGTTTAAGAAAAATGTAAAAATATTCCAAGCCCACTCGTATAAATATTTCAATTTATATAATTTTTAAAAAAAATTCAAAAAAATAGTTATTAAATATAAAAGTTCATTTTCAATATAATGAAAATTTTTACTTTATCAATACAATAAAAGTAAATTTACTTTATTTATATTATTACCTACTAAAAATTAATAAAATTAATATATATTTTCCATTGGAGATACATTTAGGACGAGTAATTTTTACCATGTAGAATTGATAGCCACCATAAAACTAAAATTAAACCCACACAACTACTATGAATGAAGAATCACTCCCTATGGAGGATATATAGAGAGAGAGATTATTTATTTTTATTTTTACAGCGTTTAAATATGGCTATGCCGTATCTGATACTTTGAAAGCATCAATTCTCCATCCAAATACAACGTTTTTAGAAATAAAACTACGAAGAAGGTTAAGAGCTTCTATGATAGTTCACCCGGTTTGGATGAGCGAGGAATTAAGTATATTTCAAAGGAACATGCCAACGTAGCTGGTGTTCTTAGTTTTAGCAGGTACTTTACAACTTGGCATGACAGGACTCGCAACTAATGGGGCTGTTAAAACTTTCGGAGAGATGAAAATCGGTTCCAGTTGAGCGATTCGGAGGAGGAGAAAACTTTGCAAATAAATCTGATTCTAGAAACATTTTCAGCGTATGTGGAGATATAGTAGCAACCGACATGAAGAATCAAATGTGACAAGCGTGATTTCTTTTTTAGTAGGAGGTGCCCCGGGGAATATAGGCATTTCTTTGCTGCTGTCCTTGAACGCCTGTTAAATTTGCTTTCATGATGGGAAAAATAAAGAGGATTTCTAGAGAATACGGACTTTTGAGACATACGGGACGACCAGCATATTACAGTGGGGGCTCCTTTACAAGTACAATGGTGTAGGTAGAGAACAAATCATTTGCCATTGGCTTAATAGTTGAGAACGAAGGCACTGTAGTAGATCATAATGACCAACTTTCTCAGTTTGAAGCTATTTCCTCAGTTTCAGGTTGAATAATCACACTGTGTATAACTTTCATAGCAAACGGCCTTTTAATGGCAGCAAACAAATTCATTCTCTTATCAGGTACAAATATATTTAGGAGCCTCCTGGCACCTGCTCTGTTCCCTGTTTTGTTCTCAATTTGCATGGTAGACATACATCATTATATATCGCCAGAATTGGAAGAGCTGCCCGTGCTCTATAATGAATTCATCTGAATACTCATCTCGCAAAGATGAGTGGTGAAATTTGTAAGGCCATCATACAAGAACAGAGAATACGGTGTCCTTGCCATGACAAGTATGGTTCACGCCTTCAATAAATCCTACTAAATCTAACCTGTATCTAAAGTTTAAACAATTATTTTACGATACGTTTGTTTCATTTGGTATAGTACAGATGGTATTTTTTGTCCAATCTTTCCTGTAAGAGCGTCAGTGAAGTTTCTGTATGCTCTACCTGTTTTATCTTCTTGCCTGCCATTCCATGTTTTTAGCGTCTCAGGAGTAAACTAAAGTGTTACTTTAGAGCTGCCATTTGCAATAAATGCAACAAAAAGTTTGTTTATTGGCTCTTTCATCTGAATGTAAAGTTTTCCTGCCAGAGCAGATACTTTGCCATAGAAGTATCAACCAGCCTAGAGTATTGAAGTCGAAGTCTCGGTTGGAAGGAACTATCAGTTGTGTGTGGAATGTCTATCTATCTGGTAAGCCTTATTAGAAATAAGCATCGAAATATTCGGATAAGGGTATGACGTATGTAACAGAATGTAGGTTGGCTGGAGCCCCTTCTTCAAGTTGAGGGGAAGGGAAGAGGTTCGATCCCTCTTGAACCGAAGGCATGACCAAAGGCGAATATCGGAAGGGCCTTTACCAGACTATAAAACTATAAAAGAGCTGCCATTTGCAATAAATGCAACAAAAAGTTTGTCAATTGGCTCTTTCATCTGAATGTAAAGTTTTCCTGCCAGAGCAGATACTTTGCCATCTGCAATTTTTTAAGATGAATAGAAGATATGTGGCGGACAAAGGCTTCAAAGGGGCTAGAGATTTACTGTTGTGAAGCAAATGCTCTAAATATAAATACGTACTGAATACAAGCACAAATTCAGTGACTCAAAACTACACTACTGAGTTTTAGGCCATAAAACGAAGCAAAGAAAGTGAAATATTGGGAAAGTGTACAGATTCTAACAATTATTGTGCTAACTTCATTTAAGTGTAGAGATCATACAAATAGGAAACATTAGAAAACGCCAACCAGGATTGCTGTTTAGCAGTGGTATAGTAGTCTGCAAGCATAGTTATAAGTGCTCAATGAGCAGTAGAATGTTTGAATATATCGGTACTGGAACAGAAACTGGCCAATTTTCGAGCAGTGCATATACAAGCATCTTCTTGTTACATGTAAAGCATATATTATCATTGTACTTAAACTATGTAAATTATACATTGTTCTTGTACTTAAAGAGAAGATAACTTGCTACATAAGGAAATGACACATGCCTACTTAATATTAAATTCAAATCCTAAAGCTAGCAGTGCACATCACTACGCTTAATGTGAATGGCAATTGGCTAATAATACGGGAGAAATAGCATACAGAACTGTACCTAGGTCCTTTGGATGCGCCGACAATTGTAGTCAGTACCTAGCTACCAACAAATATAGTCAGCTGTAACTAATAATATAATGAATGAGAATGTAAAGCTTCATATGCATACATCTAAAGAGTTGAGAAATAAAATAGAAGAATTGATCACTGCTCATGACCAAGTTTGGTACAAGCTGATGCCTGATTGAAATGGCAAATATGTGACCTAAACTGGCTCAAGCTTTGATTCAAAATATTATAATATAGCGACCATAACGTAATAAATTAACGAATGCCAGTGCCATGTAAATTGATGAATGCTCTGACAGATGCGCAACTCGAGAAGCTTGTGATTCGTGGTGCTTCTTGGGATTCATACCACTGTTTTCAGGTTTGACCAATTCACAATTATGGAAAAACTTCACATCCAGTAAAAAAACAGTCTCCAACTTCATGAACGTGCTTTTGTAATTTCAAGGTTCACCTTATATTTTAAATGCTCGAGAATTTTTCACATCGCAGAACCGAGGTTGGATTCACTCCTGCCCTCCCTTTGAAATTTAATGAATGTCCGAGGAAATGAGATAAGTAACCAACAAAATAACTGTAATAAATGTCTGCAGTTTCTTCATCACTGCTTCCTACTACCTTTTTAATCACAGTAAGCACTGCACCATTTTCACTCAAAAAATAAGAAGTTAATTACAAGAATGATTGTAACTACAAGTAAGCACTTCACCAATATCATTTTCAAAACATTTAAAGAAGGTAATTACAACAAAGATACGAACGATAAACATCAATTCACCATTCGCAGTACGTTAAAAACCTGAGCTATTAAAACCGCATTTTCATAATGTAACTTTTTGCATGCTGAAAACTACCGTGTCTTTAAAGGTTCGTTCAGTTATGAGATCTACCTAATATTCATTCACTTATGAGCGCACTAATACCATGGAAGTACCACTTTCCTATTTTATCAAGCCTTTTTCTTCAAGTTTTCCATGATTGGAGTGCCAATAATAGTTCAATATTGAATGAGATTCTGCTCTTTGCCAATTCACTTGCCCAAAACCTATCAGTTTTCATATTCATTCAGCCATGAGAGATCCATTTCTCTCATATTCAATCAGTTATGAGAGCTACCTTCTCTTTCATATTCATCCAGTTATGAGAGATCCATTTCTCTCATATTCAATCAGTTATGAGAGCTACCTTCTCTTTCATATTCATCCAGTTATGAGAACACTTTGGAAGCACCACTTTCCTGTTTTGTAACTTCATCCACTTACATGCCTTAATCTTGAAGTCTGCCGATTGGTGTGCCAATAATAGTTCAACAGTAAAACAGATTTTGCGCTTTTCATGACCAATTCACTTGCCAGAAGCCTATCAGTATGACCACATATGCCCTATCAGTTAGTTACAGATCATGGGGACAAACAGTTAATCCATATTCCTTTCTTAATCGTGATGCCTAACGATCCTAACGTGGCAAAAAATAAAGGTAAATATTAAAATGGCTGAAAATATATATAGAAAATGAAGAAAACTGAACATAAAATTCGCCAATCTACCCAGAAGGGTTTCTTATTGATATCGATACATGGTTTCTGAACATAAAATTTCATATCCTAGGAGAACAAAAATAAGGCGTTCCAATTAATCGAAAGACATATAAACGACGCTAAATCACCGAAGAGGTGCTATGAAACCACCTCCAAACCCTTTTTTACACCCAACATCTATCTAGATTTAAAGTGTCATTTATTATCTTCAATAGCAACGATACGTCAGGAGAACAATAATTTATTGCTTCAGTGAACTAAGTAATGAGATTCCCATGCACATTAAAGATCCACAACACTGAACATGGCTGCCAAATTCGTCAAGGGAACCTCATCTGAATATAAGGAGCGTGCCTCGATCACATCAACATGTTTAGCAGACGAATCGTTCGGTGAATGATGGACCTATGATCAGACGCTTGTTCATACACATTGAAGTCAGAATATAACTCCTCTAGTCAGAAAACAAAAAATATGACCTGACCTTAAAGTTGACAACATGCTTTGTATTCTATACAAGCATCTCCTTCATATCTACTTTCTTGAAAGAGGAGTCAGCTAAATGAAACCCTAGCCTGGATTCAGCGATCAAAACAATGAAGATAATCATAATCATCCCAAGGTATCAGTATTATCTTTGAAAGAATTCTCATTGCCATGGAGAGAGAAGTATGCAGCGAGGTATAAACAAACACTGTAGCTGAAACCCTGGGCTAATAGCAAAGTATGCAAAAAATGGACTATGTCAAAGCCTGCTAAAATTAACATGCAAAGATTTGTAACTTTAGGTAGAGAATATAGAATGCTACGAAACAAATTAGAGAAAAATACAGCCATCCCAATAATAGAACTGGCGCAACGGTTTATGCATGTTTGATTTTGAATCACAAAGAATAATATCAGGGACGCTTCAAGGTGATGCAGAGGCTGTATTCTCATGAACATGAAGGGATAAATTAAAAGGGAAGACACTTACTGATCATTGGACTGATGGAATGTGAAAATGCTTCACCGTTAGCCTGGTCCTGCAGGAAAAGCCAAGCATACAAAAAAAGGCTAAAAGATGCTATAAAACATGATTGTAACAGATTTGAAGAATTTAAAAAAGCAGGTTCATATGGGACCAACGTCCCTTGCTGTAATGAGCTGCTATTACATATCCTCTATCCGTGAAGCCCAAGATCAAAATGATCTTGAAATCGAATTCAAGGGCATGATGGTAGAATAGACGAAACCATATTCGGTCTGGTGCTGCGCTGTACATAACAAGAAAGTGCAACAAGTTCATTTACCATAGGCAGATCGAAACTCCTGGGGCGTTGGCTTCCGAGATTTTCAGATAGAACCCATACAGGAATAGATAGAAATGCGCTGAGGATCAACCCTGGAAAACTCACCTATACAGGAATAACGCTGATAAGCAAAGTTGGGCTAGTTGTGGTAAACTCCCAAAACCAGATCAAAGCCCAACCGACCAACGATATAAATATGGTAAAGATTAAATCAGGAGTTGAGAATAATTGCAAAAGAAAACACAATCTCTTCATCAGGGAAGAGCCCAGATTGGGGGGAATGAAGCCTGGTCCGACGGCAACCAAACATCGGAACCCAAATCCGGATGAAGTCGAGCCAGACAACATTCCCCTCAATCAACATTAGGTCTTCCTCCATTACTAATCCGATTTTATCGGCCCCAAAAACACCTTAAAGCCAACCATTCCCAAGCTATTCTGCCATCGATTCTGGGTGCCTTCGATCTAGACTTAATATAAGTGGAGGAGGAGGAGGAGCACTGCAACGGAAGAGAAGGCCATACAGGACAAAAAATCCACGGAAAATTTCCTCAGAAACAGCTGTATGCAACTGAATAGACGGCGGCGTAAGTATGGTGTTGCATCCAGGGTTAATATCTCTCTGCAGCAATCAAAACTCCAAGTCTAAACTATTCATAACCATCATGATCGCAATAATATTAACAATAATTACAGCAGGAGCTAGAAAAGACCACGAGAAATCCAAGTACTCCTATGACGGACCATGCATTCATTCATTCACTCATCATACGCCCACACGTGATTTAACTTTTCACGAGCCGGACCGCAACCGCGATTCATAGAGAGAGCAAACCCTAACCCTAAATCCAGGGCTCAAACAACTGCTTTGCCAACCGTTTGATCCTCACCCCCTCGCCACTCTCGCCGGGAGTCTTCTGCCGTCCGATGCACTTTCTGTCCGCCGACAGTTACGTTCAACCGTGTTTCTGCCGTCTCCGGACGGAACAGAGAGCACGTGAAACCCTACATGTTGGGGCGAGGGCGAGGGCTGAGCCGGAGGCGGGGGCGGGTTTAGTAACTCGGGTTCGAGGACCTGGGCAGGGGTTAGGTTGTTAACCCGAAGTTAAGCGCCGAGTCCCGACATCTGACCGTGGTTAGTATACGGATTTATTGTCTGTCCCTTTCCCTCGGTTAGCGCGTTTACGTGACGGTGCAGTGGGGTCAGAACTGAGGACCCGGCTCGGAAGAGCAGCGCGACGAGGTCAGAAAAGGCTTTTCCCTCCGGTACGGCCGGAATCCAAATTCCCTTCGCCCCTTTCCCTCGTCGACTTACGGTCACATGGGCTTTCTTCGCTCTTTTTTCCCCTGCTTTTCCGCATCCCAGTCCCCGGTGGTCTCATGCTGATAAACGCTGGCGTCATGTTCAGCTGCTACATGCTGTGCCAAGCATGCACGTAGCATGAACGGATTCCGTTAGAGCCAGAGGTCATTTGACTGAACGAAAACACGGTGATTGCTAACGTGGCACGCTCGCTGCCTGAAGTGTCTCGAAGAAATCATCGGCCCCCGTTAACATCTCATAGTTGGTTGGCCACTCTTACTGCTCATATCTCAACTCCTAAAGCTTAGCATCAAATTCTATTCTTACAAACCAAAATCATAATCATTTTGTGGTATTGGCGACTTATTTAGTTAAATGTATATTTTAAGTTTGTCATGAGATTTTTGTTTTAATATGTGTTTTAATATTATTAAAAACAAATCTTGATTTTTTGCATTGAGAGAAGTGAGGTGCTTTACAGCTCAGTATGGGGGATGTTGCAACATTTATTCCTAACAAAATAATTTAAATGTTCGTTTATAAAATAAAAACTTAAAACTTAAACCCGGATCTATCAATCAAGAGAGATCAAATTTCTTGAGTTTAAATTTAAAAAAAAAAAAAAGACTTCTCAAAAAATTAGATTCCTCTTGGTGCTTGATAGATACAGGTTTAAAATGGATCTATACTAGTTTAAATTTTACTAAATTTCAAATCTCAATTTCTTTATTAGATTACTAGTTGTTATGTTATTCAACTATCTTTTATTTAAATATTATTATAATGAAGGGAAGATTCAAAACTATTCATCTTTATTTTCAAAGAATCTACTTTATAAAGGTTTATGTTTCAAGGTAAATTTCCTCATATAAGATTTAAATCCCACCAAATTATTAATTACTAGATTCAACCAATAACAAATAGATAAAGGCTCACCCTCAAGGACACCTAATGTCTTGCTCATCTCATCTTGAGTTTGGTTTTTAGAGTTAGATTCAACCAATAGTCACCCTCAAGGACACCTAATGTCTAGCTCATCTCATCTTGAGTTTGGTTATTAGAGTTAGATTCAACCAATAGCAAATAGATAGAGGCGCACCCTCAAAGACACCTAATGTCTAGCTCATCTCATCTTGAGTTTGGTTATTAGTGTTTGTGTTTTTGCTTTGGTGTCTTAAAATACACCTAATATCTAACGCATCTCATCTTGAGTTTGGTTATTAGAGCTAGACCCAACCAATAGCAAATAGATAGAAGCTCACCCTCAAGGACACCTAATGTCTAGCTCATCTCATCTTGAGTTTGGTTATTAGTGTTTGTGCTTTTCCTTTGGTGTTTAAAATACACCTAATGTCTAGCTCATCTCATCTTGAGTTTGGTTGTTAGAGCTAGATTCAACCAATAACAAATAGATAGATGCTCACCCTCAAGGACACCTAATGTCTAGCTCATCTCATCTTGATTTGGTTATTAGTGTTTGTGCTTTTCCTTTGGTGTCTTAAAATGTTAAATGTCAGATTATATTGGAGGATGTAAGGTTTCCGCTATTCTTGTATAACTAATTAAAAGAATCTTAGTTTATCTCTACTATAATCTTCTTTGCTACTATAATGAGGTAGATATAGTTAAGGTAGGTATGGTCTTCATTATTACTATAATAAGGTGGGTATGGTTGAGTTGAGATTGTTTTTTTGGTTCAAAAAATAAAATAATTTTCTTGCTATTCCATTGAATCAAAGAAAAATGAAACATTTACAATATATATCATCCACCAATCTTGACACAAAAATCTCCCACTAGAATTTTGTTCCTTTCAAAATAGTCAAATCAAAACTACATACAAACATCCAATACCCACATCTTCAAAATACGTGATCTCAAAAAAACCAAAGGATAGCTAACATGCTCCAATGTCAAAAAAATTGGAATATATATGAGAAAACAATATTCCAATCAAAACTATATAAAGTCCGTTACCCCATTACTGGTAGTAGCACCTTCTATGATTTCTTCAAAATATAATTTTCCTTCCTCGCAGTGAATAGCTCGCTTTGAATATTTTGTCAAATTTTAAAGCATTATTTTTTTTACATATTTTTTGGCCTTGCAGTAGTAATTAATGATTGTCAAAGGTGTATATCAACTTGCAAAAAAAATTATCATTAAGATCTTTCTAACAAGCTATTATGCATCTAAAATGGAGCTTATATGTGAAAGTTTTGTCCTTGGCAAGATAATCATCAATATTTTCCCCATATGTACAATTAGTAGTAATGTCAACTCACCATAATTCAAATATAGGGAGTCAGTAATATATAAGAATCCATGAGAGACTTCTAAAATCATCATGGAGGTTCCAAGAGGGTTTCAAAACCCTAAACCCCATAATTCTAACTATCAAAATCCTAGCAAAAGGAGGGAAAAGGATTCAAATTTTAATTTTTCGTTATCGTTTGATCGTATGAAGGAATGTGTAGGAGATAATAACAAAATAGAGAGACATAGACATATTGTAGAAGAGTATAGAAAACCATAGTTTCTCATAGCTTCACAATAAGTTTGGACAACTTTGTAATTTGTATTGCAATATCTATAATAAAAGAAGATGGAAGGCACAATCCTTCATTAATTGATGGTTTTCCCTTATGGGTTTTGGGAGTAAATATGTGTTCCATTGTGTGGTTTTCTTACTATAGTATGTTGGAGCACGATTACCGTTAGACCAAAACCTGTAGGTGTTAATCTCCGCTACAATCGCCAAAGTTAGGATCCACGAGAGGCGGTTAACCCATGCCACGAAATTCACGGGGAGCGTTGGACGCAAATGCCAACAATATCCCCCCAGCCATACCTGGGTGAGTTTTGAACTCGAGACCTATCGCTCTGATACCATTTGTTGGAGGACGATTGTCATTGGACGAAAACCTGCAGGTGTTAATATCCGCTACAATCGCCAAAGTTAGGATCCACGAGAGGGGGTTAACCCATGTCACAAAACTCACGGGGAGCACTGGACGCAAATGCCAACATAGTATATTTCATATTGTTGGAATATGTAATGATAACTAGTGTGGTGATGTTGGTTGTGTAATGATCCTATCTAGGAATAAGGCATAAAATACTAGTTGATTCTTATCATCGTGTTAGTAATCTATTTTTCTATGTTAATGCAAGTCTCTCAATAGTCTAACACATATGTCATGGTACTTAAATAATAAATGGTGTTTTTAATTATGTTAAAGCATTAAAAATACAAATAGATAGTCAAGCATAGGCTCCTTGTCATCGTTTTAAGTTTAGATATATTTTGTGAAGTCAACCTCTAGAACATCCAAGATTATTTGTATATCAATTGTTTTAAGAATTGTTTACATCAAAAAGACATACTTGAAATTCATATGGGACATTCAAGAAAAAGTCATATTTGGTAAGCAAATATTCAGATCTAATTGCATTGGTTTGGTTTGGTTTCAGTTTTTTTTCTTTAAGCTCCTCCTTGTGTTTTTTGACCTCTTGTGAGAAATGGGGCACTAAAGGAGGAAGGAGGTTGCAATTTTTATTATTATTAACAATGTAATCAACATCATGTATTTATGACCCACTTCTCATGAGTGCCATTCATGAATGAGCAATTTATCATGACCTTGAATAGTCCAAGTCTTGGTCATTGTTGCAGCAAGGAATACTCACTAAGGTGAAGAAGTGGTGATTGAAACTAGTGAAATGGATCACATAGAATCAATCATCGCTTTCAGGACTAGTGCCTAATAACTAGGGCTTCATGTGAATCCCTAGTTATTTAGTGGATATCCCAAAGGAGATGGTTGATGATATTTGATGTTTTAGTGTTATTTAGAAAGGAAAATAGAACGACCAGCCCTTGGTATGATAAAGAGTACAAACATGCTAGAAAATACATTAGGGATGCTTTTGACAGGTCCTTAAAATATGACAAGATATATTATAGGTACACAGCTCTGATTAAAAGGAAAAGAATGTATTATATAAATAGAAAGCAAGAGAATCATTTGCACCTCTCTAAGATAGATCCTAGGAAATTCTAGTGGCAAATTCTAAGTTGTAAAACTAAACAAAAAAATATGATTCCCTTGAGGGACTAGAATTCCTACTTTAAAAAGCTTTATGAATCCTTTAATGTCATGGATGACATTTGAACCCTTTCTACAGAGGAAGAAATTTTCTCTTTAGAAGACATAGAGTTTGGGGTTAAGTGGCTCACAAAAGGGAAATCCAATGACATCAAAGGATACCAAGCAAGAATTGGTGGGCCTATCCTCATTCCTCACATCCATAAGCTCTTCAATTTAGTAATGAAGTGAGGTTTCCCTAAACCTTGGACAGAAAGCCTCGTTCTTCCTATTTTTAAAAGTGGAGATAAAAACAATCCATCTAATTATAGGACCATTATGATTAGCCCTATTCTACCCAAGTTACATGGAATTATTTTGGATAAGAAGAACATCATATGGCTAAAAAGTCACAAAAAAAGAGCTAAGGTCCAAGCAAGCTTTAGGAGTTATCATTAAACTATGAACCACCGTGTTACACTAAGGACCATTACTAAAGAGTGTCCTACTAATAAAACCAATCTTCCATTTTGCTTTGTTGACTTTAGAAAAGCATTTGAAATGATGCCAAGTACTAACCTTTGGAATAGATTAGAAGAGCTAAAAGTCCCTTTTTCGTGTTGAGCGTTGCTGCAATAAGGTTGTATGAGAAGGATATTGCCAAGTTCAAGAAATATGAGGGTTGTTTAAAAGAAATTAATTGTAATATAGGAGTCAAGCAAGGCTGTCCCCTGTCCCCTACCTTTTTTCATATATACATTGACAAGCTAGAGGGTTGTTTTGGAATATGCAGGTTGTGTTGACATGACTTTGGTTGGTATAATCATCATCCTTCTCTACACTCATGATATTTTTCTTATGGTGAGGATTCCTTATGACCTTGACAAGGAACTAAAACTTCTCAAGGATTTTTTCTCTTGTATGTGTACAATTGTTAACACTAACAAAACAAAGGTTATGATAATCAAATCCCAAAAGATTACTTATGCTAATTTCATGTATGACAACAACAACTTGGATGAAGTGACTTCATAAAAATATCTTAGCACTGATATTCATCACAAGCTTAACTGTAACTATAACATTGAGGAAAATGGAGGGTGGAAAGCTTATTATGGACCCGAAAACAATTGTAAATCAACAAACATGTGGCTTTGGGATAAGAATAAACTCCTTTTTGAGATCCTTGTCACTCCTATTATCTTATATGGATGAGAAGTTTAGGGTTGAAACATATCTAGAGAATTGTGGAGAAAGATAGAGCAAATCCAAAGCGCTTTATAACATATAATCTCAAAATTAGAGGAAATACGCCATATCCTATCCTCCTCATAGAAGCAAGCCTTTGCCCCATTGAGGGCATGGCTATGACTAGGTACCTAACATACAAGGAGAATATAAACAACATGGGAGACAAGAGGATTCCTAAGATTGCTTCATACTCTAGCCAAAACAGCATGTGGCTTAAGCGAGGTTGGCATAAAGATTCCATGTCTTGTCTAAATCATTGGGGAGTCGAGGACGTGGTCACTTTGCAAAATATTGATAATATTAAAAGTATGATTACGTTTAAATTTAAGGAGAATTTGTGGTGCGATAAACAATTAACATATAAGAGAAAATTAAGATATTATAAGGAGGTGACCAACCATAATCTAGAAGATCGAACGTGTCTATATGGTTTAACTATCATTAAGAAGAAAATCAACATTTCTAAAATAAGAATAAATTCTCACAAGATCCATAGTGAAATAGGGCACTGAACAAGGGTGGCAGGTGTGGGGGGTGCTATTTGACCCTGAGGAACCACTAGAATAAAAATATGCATGGGATATTGGCATAAATACAAATAATCAGGAAAAAACCTTGACCTTATGGAAGGGAATTGAGTTAGCAGCTGAAAAAAGATATAAGAAAATCATTGTAATTGGGGACTCAAAAATGATTATTCGTTGATGGAAGTGGATAGACAAGCTAACCTTTGACTCAAGGTGTATCATGTAAAAAGAAGTTAGAACAAGGAAGTGGATAGACAAGCTAACCTTTCCTGCTCTCTAAGTCCAAGAATAATTAAAATGGGGGGGCACCCATCCGACCCATATCCCGTAATTTTCTTCGGCACCCTTCCTCATTGAATTCGAAATGACAAGTGTGAGCCAAAGGCAACGTCATGCCACAAGGTAGCAAGGAGGTTTCATGATAGTGTGAGGTGGCTCGTAAATTCAATTATCTCTCATACCTCTTGTGCTTAAATTCAAGTCTTTTCAAATATTCATTGCAACGTTTGGGAAATTTATGGATATGACGAAGCCTAGGGGTGTCGATACCACCATTGTGATTAAGTAGGAAATGCGAGAGAGAGGAACTCGAGAGAGTAGGTGGTTTCTCGTATGGCATACAGTTGGATTCAAGCCCGGAATCAATGTAGGGAATTGTTGCAGATTCAAGATAAGGACTGGAATCGCAATGGTTGGCTCTAGTTCCCAAACGACAAACTTCATGTGCCGCTATGAAAAAAGAGTCATCGAGCTGGAAGAAACAATGGGATTCTTGCTTAGCAATCTGAATGAATGGAAGAGAAACCTAGCGAGGAGAACTGAAAATGAAATTAAGGAATTGAACTAGCAAAACGAATTCTCAAACGCTCAATTGGACAAGATGAAAGTTAAAAACATCATGCTTGAGATGGAAGTCAGATGCTTACGAGGAAGAGGAAAATAACATTGTGAGTTGATAAAAGAATTGCAGGAAGAGGTTCGCCTTCTAAAACGAGAATTGGAACCCCGAATTCAAAGATTCGAGTACATGTTGAATTCGTCGGTGGGTTCTCTCTAGACTCTTTAGGGACTAGAGCTGGACAGTTTAACCACAACCTCATTTTTAATATAAAGTTAAACCGTTTCAGTTATTAAAAAAGGGCACTGAACAATTCTTAAAATGTTACGGGGTGAAAGAATTTGCCATCTTTGTGATATGAAGATGATTGAAGATTATAATTACTTTCTCATAGAATGTCCCGTGTACACCCAGATTAGAGCACAATTTCAAAATATTTTCTACAATACTGGCTTTCATAACCTTTTAACTCGTCATAATTGTGGTGATATATGATTGCTTCTCTTAATTTGTTTTTAGCACATAAATAAAATTCTAAAGAAAATCAAGTAATTCCTTATCATTTTTAAGGTCTGATATACCAAAGATGGTCTTAGTGGACGTTAATAACCATCATGATCATCATCATTTCAATAATTCAATTTCATTTCTTTCACTCTTTAGACATCACTTGATGCAATAAATGTTAAATGAATTATTCATACAAATGAGAAATTAGTCATTATCAAATGATACTTATAAACCTAGGTCATAAAATATAACATGGATTACACAATCAATCTAAAAATATAATATTTCATATTTCATAATATTGAACTGTAAAAACACCACATTAACATGATAAGAAAAAAAACACTACATTATAACATCAAATAAAGTCAGCAACTTTCATATTGTGGGAGCAAAGAAAATCAGAGAAAAAGTAAGGCAAGCACTCAAGCTAAAGGAAGACCCTAATGGGTGAATTGTAAAAATGCCAAGCAAAGAAGGAAAAAAAAAACACCACATTATAACATCAAATAAAGTCAACAACTTCCATACTGTAAAGGGAGATAGCAAAGAAAGTCAGAGGAAGAGTAGGGAAGCACTCATGCTAGAGGAAGACCCTATTTATAATGGGTGAAAGAGAACGTGAGGTCTTTGTCATAAAAGCAACTCCAATGAACCCTTTGAAAGCAATTACAATGAACCCTGTGAGGAAATTATTTTTTAAGTTAAAAGGACGAGGAAAAAGGTTCATTGATAGAGAACATTTGTGCACATTCGTCTTAGAATTGCCTTACCCTTATCCCCAAAAGGTATTGGTGAATTGGTCCCACCACTCCCATTACAATTTTCAAGCATGGCGAATTCTCAATCATACTCGATGCAAAATCGTCTAGTATATTTCTGTTGCGCACATATCCTACAAATCCTCAAAGCAAGGAAGACTATCGTAATTCTCAAGCAATAACTATGGGGAAGAACAATTCTAAGTTTTTGAAAGGTTGTTGGACTTAAATTTTATTTTGGTAAATGACTATTGTGGTATTTGTAATATTTTATAATATTTTAATGTAATAAATTGTAATAAGTAGAGTTAGCAATGCAATGATAGGATTTAATTTGTAGATTTTGTAATAAGTAGAGTTAGTAATCTAATGATAGGATTTAATTTGTAGATTTGGTTTATTTAATTAGATTAAGTATTAGTTTTTTACATCGTTTTGATGATTTTAATTTCATCTATCTGTTTCTTTTTTACATCATTTTCACAGCGAAGCTTATTATACTTTTCACTAAACCATCTTAGTGCATTGATTTTTAGTTTTTTATATGCAAATTTAATCTCTCATTGATTTTTGAGCATGCTGCACACTGGAAAAAAAAGTGTTGCTTAGTTTCTACCACCCCATTCCCACATACTTAGATAACCTTTCCTCCCACTATTCCTTAGGTTGTTCCCATATTCATGTTTCACATCTCAAACTATGCGAGTTGGTTCATAGTTGTGGTATCATGTGTTTTCCACTCCATGGGATGCTAAACTTCAAGCAAAGATAATTGTAAGGACCCATACTTATTTAAAAGTGTATAAACCTTGGCGAATCTTACCAATTCTTAAAATGTCAACTATATAATATTTGACGATATTTTTCTAAAATTATTTCAATTTCTAAGGATTGTATATAGTTTATATAATAATTTCAAATTGGCGAATCTTTTTTTGGAAAAAAAATGGAAAAATAGCCCATGGGCTAAATTTCGCCCCTAAAATTATCCTTGACTTCAAGTATGTTTTGCACTTCGAACCCCTCGAGACTATTGAATTTGTCTATGTAGTATTGTTGTTATTATTGTTTCTTTTATTCTATTTCCTCATTGTAACATTCTTGTACAAGATTTTCCAATGTCTTTTTTCATTGGACACCATTCTTCTTATTTATCTCACTCTTTAGACCATTTTATGCCTTGTCATTTATATTCTTTCCTCCTCCTTATAATCTCATTTTCAAATTAATCTTAATCAAAATCATGTTGTTTTCCATGGTTGTCATTTTTTGTCTATATATAATCAATTTCCTCAATGCATCCAACCTTATTAGTCATAGTCATGTTTCACATAAGAGGATCTTGTTGTTTTCCATGGTTGTCATTTTTTGTCCATATATAATGAATATTCTCAATGTGTCAAACTCTATTAAGCATAGCCATGTTTCCACTAAAGTATCTCACATGGGGTGTTGTTTTCTACTATTAGACATCATATCTACTAGGGGTTTTGTCATGACTCAACATTGTTTCATGTGTTTCTAGATATATACTTGATCCACATACTTCACATCCATAAATGAGTAAGGGGGATATGAGCATTTGAAAGCAGGAGTGCAATGTTTTCTAATCTCAAACCTTTGTTGTGCTACATGTATTTTACAACAAGAATAATACTTTCCACTCTCCTTCCAATATTTCACTTGTGCATGCACACCACCTTAGTTTCTCACTAAAATCTAATCCCAAATATTTATAACTTTGAATTGTCTCTACTAGTTCACCTTTGAAGTTGATTTGTGATTGTCTTGTTCTTTCTTAAGCAAGAAGTCTTCCATCTTAGTTTTTCTCGTGGTTGTATGCTAATCCCAACCTTTGTACATAAGAACTCTATGATGCATGATATCTTTGCCCCTCCCCCACATTTCCCACTTACCCATTCATTTAGCTTATCTATGTAAAGGCCGAATAATGTGGAGGATAGGGGGAACCTTTTTTTACCCCCGATGTCATTGTTAAAGCTCTCTAAAAGACCCTCTACCATTCTAGTTTTAATTTGTATTACCTCCACATATAACTTGTGTGTTGCTACCCTTCAACCATTAGGGACCCTCTACCAACCTCTCCCATAACATCTTCCCTCAAGATGGTGTCAAAAGCCTTTTTGAATTTTTTTCCATGGAAAAAAATTGTAATTTCATTCATATGGATAAAATTACATATCATAGATGCTATTCATCATTCAAAATAACTTTTCCATGCCAAAAATATAGACATTACAATGCCCATGACTATCCACCCTCTAAAAATTCAATAACCTTTTAACAATTACATGTTTCAAATTTGTCTTCCTCCTCGTATAGGAAAACAAAATGTTCAGTAAAAAATACATAAAGCCATAATAAGTATTACAAATAGACCATTTATATAGCCTTCTCAACATACGATAAACCATTTCCAAATTAGATAAGACACCTTCAAATTTGACATATATGAAGAGTTGATGGACATATTCAATAATATGTATGTTGTCCTCTTCACTTGTTTCATTCCCCATGGCTAGTAGTAAGGCATCCTTTGACAATCCATCTACTACTTGGTTCCTTTTTCGATATATATGATGAAAAATGATCTGGTTGAAACCTACCAATATATCCATGATTTATTCCACCATTGATTTTAAAGTAAATTCCTCAAAGTATATACTATGTCCATCTATTTGTAACAACTTGTAGGTTGTTAACTCCATGTTTTGATGCCAAAGTGATAGGCAATTTTAGAACCATTAACTCAACATAATTGTTTGATCTTAGATCAATTCCTACTTTGAAATTAAAAAAGAGAAAGAATCATTCATCAATAATATACCCATAGCTACTCCTACTCGGAGGTGGTCTTGTTAAACTACATTAAAAAAAATTGCATTTATCTATAATTTCTTAAGACAAAAGTCTATTTGAAATATACATCAGAACGCCATGATTTTCATCTTTGTTATCCCAAATCTTTCTTTTTTTTCAGCTAGGTAGAATAGTTGGCGCGAGCATCAAGGCTTAAGCGCCTTAGAAACATTTGACGCGAGATCGAACCCGAGTGGAGACAACCACAACCAACCACCCCTACCACCCGTCCATTACATGGACCCCTATCCCAAATCTTTTTATTATGTGCTTAAACATAAAACAATAATACACCTTCAAATGAGAAACTAGCTTGTACTTTATTCTTTTGTCATTTTCCTATGTAGATTTACTCGATTTTTCTTCATAATCTTTTATGTAGATTTAACAAACACATGACAAACATTGTACTAATAATCATGATGGATATATAGTCCTATGAGTTGTCTTTATCTTCCTCTTTAAATACGGGCAAAATGGAGTCTACCAACTATGTGAAAATATGAGTAAGGCTATGATGTACCATACCAAATGAGAAAATCCTTTCCCCAAGGCTTTTGCAATAAATTTTCCTTTGACATTTCACCGGCAACAATAATTGCGCATGCTCAATCTTAGGATACTTTAGAGTTGAAAGTATTTTATGATTTCATTGTGGTATTAAAACTTCCACGTAGGGATACGGATATTCTGGTACGTATTAGTAAGAAGAAGCGAGTACAATTGAAATTTTCTTTCATATTTAGTGGATTTATATTCAATTTGGAAAAATCATATAAATATACATATAAAATATTTGCACGGAACCTAGTTTCCCTCCGAGCAGTCATAATTTGTCAAGATATTAGTTGAAACTAAAGATGACTTTTATATATTCATTAATATCACTTACCTATAAATGAAATCATGGGTATTGCACGTAGACGAGTGGCCCCAAAAGGAGGGTGGCATCTACTATTACTTCATTATTATTTATGGAAAACATTACATTACATTACTTCTCCTTAAAGTTAAAATCATGAATGTATAATGAGAAGAAGAAGTGAGGTAGGGGCACAAAATTTCAAGTCTCAAAAAGCTATAGTTGAAATTCCAGTGAAGTACATCCCTAGTTAGAAATCCTCCTCTTCCACGAACAAATTGTGTACAACACCCTTGATTTCAGGGATCGCTCAACACCTTACAAGTTAGACTAATATGATCTTACATAACACATATCATACCTTTAAGAAGGAATAATAAATTAAAAATTAAAAAAAAAATACACTGACTAAAGTTAATGATTATATAATGACAAAATCTAATCATAAAATATGCATTTACCTAGTAATTTAAACAACTTGTGCTCAATAATAATTAAAAATTACAATAACTAAAGTTAATAGTTAATATAAGGACAAAATCAAATCATAAAACATACATTTACCTAGTAACTTAAATAATTTGTGGCCTCGTGTGATGGTGATTAACCCCTCTTACATTTCTTCTTTCATGTCAAACGAGTCAACCATCATGGAAAATGAAGTGGTTGATTATTTTTTAATTTCAATGGAATCGTCCATCAAATCATTTGGTAACCGGCCACAACCGACAAATATACCCGTATAGTTGAAAGTTTTAATTATATGCTGAAATTAACACGAGAAAGAAGGAACAACTAGATTTTGTTAAGCACATTACCATATCTTAAAATATTCGTCAAATCTACGTGACACCTTACGACTCTCAACATAAATCTTGCATCATTGTAAAATTAAAACAACTTATATGTGAAGTGGCCATGTCATATTATGTCAATATTGAATCTATGGAGTAATATGGATAAAAGAAAATTGGATGATATATCATTTTAATATTTTATAAATTTAAAATTAAAATAGAACTCCTCGGACATGTAAACCTCTCCATGTGTGGTGGAGGGACATGTAAACCTCCCCATGTGTGGTGGAGGGGTATTGGGGAACTTTATCTAGGAAAACATTGTCAATATTGTTTTTCTCAATTTGATACTTTAAATCTATTACAACATTTTTGAAAGAGAATTGAAAACTATAAACCTCAACAAATTGTCCTAACATGATCGTGCAAAAAAAACTACATAGACATAAAATTAAAGAGACTTATAACCATTGTGCATTTTCATCAAATTTCGACTTTCTTATTCATGGCCATGGAAGTTAGAAGTTTCGACTGCTGCGAAGATTGGTTGTTGAACCGAATACTCTTCCACCACCTTAGAGTCCACATATTGTGTATTATGAGAATGCCCTCCCATTAATAGTCCATGATGAGCATCAATGGTGTTGGTTAACTGCTCCAAATGGCCTCCTTGCACACACATTTGGCTTTCTAGAATGTCAATGCGAACCTCTATATGAGAAACATGCGAAGACACCTGATCTATGGTAGCTACAATAGTCTCAAGATGCAAATTCAACTCATGTATCATGTTCTTCAGGTCCTAATTGCTCCTCTTGACCTTTCCCAAGCCCAAACCCTAGCAGATCCCTCTAGTGTTGCTACGACATGGAGTGCTTTCCTTGGTCCCCCAATCAAGGGTATAAGAGTAGACAACTAGCAAGTTACACACCCGAATATACCAGACAAATAGCATAGAGAAGCAATCTCCAAACCACAATAAGAGTTCAAATTACTTGGCCCATACTGATGATCGTTTTGCTCGATCGCACTTGGGCTAGAAATCCCCAAACCTTTAGTGTGATTATCTCTTAGTAGATATATCCCACAAGCACCAGGTGAAGCTGAGCAGAACACCATAAAACAAAATACCAAAGATCGATAAGCAAAGGATCTCGGGAAAGTTCTCCCATGTGCGAAGTTAAATGTGGTGGAGGGATTGTACTTGGTGCATGAATGAGGCACCAACTATCTTCCATGTAATGCATTTATCACCTTAAAACAATTACGAGAGCCACCGTTGTTGCAAGTGACCACCATTTTTATTTAAGTATTCCTGTCCAAATTGATGGCTTGGTTTGCAATCTTGTCAACCACAGTGTTGTTGTGCCAGTGGATGTGCAAAAATAATGGTTTTTGGATCCTATCTAGAAGGTCGCCGATCTTTCTTTGAAGATGTCCAATATTCAATCCCTCTTTACGCACCCTTTTCCTTGCATGTGAGATAATTAGGAGAGAGTCTACCAAGATTAAACCTTTCTGGATTTGAAGGGATACAATGAATTCCAACCTCATGAATAAGGAATATCTCTCGGCCTAGTTGTTTGTTGCTAATCCCATACTCCATTCATATGTGATTATTTAATTTCCTTCGGGGCCCAATAAGACACCCCCTAACACTTGTTGCCCCAACATTAATAAGAATGCTTCCTATCAAGGTATGTAGATCCAAATTAAATTATGTTAACAATACTCATGTTCAATTGACTACAAAGTCAATGAAGCATGTAACATAGATAACGTTTGCAAAGTCAAACTGAATGTTGAGTTTGATTCATATGGCAATATGGGAGAAGAATACAACCAAGTGAAAGAGATGCATATTCCTTAGATTGAATCTGGTTTCTCATTAAGGAAGGAATTAGCAATGTACCCATAGTCCCCCATGTCACATTTTTAATTTTATGAGGCTATGGGCATAAGGTGTTTGTCTACAATTCTATCTTCTTCTTTATTAGTTCTAGGTAAATTGGTAACTAACCAGGATTACATAGGAAAGGCATAGCCTTCAAATCTATTTGGTTTCCACTATAGACCCTAGGCTAGGTGTGAACAACCTACAAGCCACACCAAGTAGTAACTATAGCCCCAACCTAGAGTTGAGATATCCCACTTGGGGGGCACCCATCCTCTCAACCAAGACATGACATGCTGCATGTCTCATTGGAGATATGATCATGGGTGGGGAGAGTTTGAAACAAACCTCCCGATTACTCGAGCTATTGCCCCTCGACTTAAAATTTGAAGGACTTGGGGGTGGGATTTGATCAACTTATGTGTGCATGACTCATGAGATCATTTACTTAACTTTTGAAGGACATGGGGTGGGATTTAAGTCACTTATGCGTGCACTTGTCATGAGATCATTTGATAAAATATCTTTAGGTGAAAACACATGTTTGACCTCTACATCAAGGGATTTTGTTGTAGTCCTTTGCCAATGACATTGGGCACAATATGCAGTTGATGTCCTTGAGCATGGCATGTGAATTGTAGCAAAATGCATTATTGCACCATAAAATTAGGAGGTAGACAATAACATAGCTTCATAATCAATGTGTTTGCTACTAACAAAGCTTGCAAAACTTGAATTGAACAACCAACTTATGTTTACTAAGGGTGATATGATTATTTTAAGAGTTTTGGAATGCTTATCATTCACCTTAAGAATTTGGTCATAAATGTTGGTAAATGAGGGCATTTGAGACACAAATGGACAAACACCATGATTGAGATTGGAGTAAAGGAGTATACATAACTATATAGTGTAGTTGCCAATTCCCGATATCATTTTTCTTATTGTAAATTAAGTGGCAACGCAAACAACTTTTGCCTTGTTTATGTTGACAACACAAGTAAGGCAAGCTAATTAATTCATTGCCCTTGTTCTTATTCATGGAATTGAAAATCACTTTATTCTACATAAAATTTATTGTTGCATTGAGAGAACCGAGATATAATTTACAACCTAATATGGATGAGATGTGTAGCATAATGTAACATCAATATTACAAAGAATTTGAATTTGCACAAAATTTGAATTTGTGCCGAAGTTAAAGAAGGTGAAGCTGCGTGAAAATTGTAGAAGTTGAATCTGTGTAGAAGTTGAAGAAGTTGAAGTTATGCATATTTTAAAGAAGGTGAAGCTGCACAGAAATTGTAGAAGTTGAAGTTATGTTGAAGTTGAAAAAGGTGAAGCTACATAGAAATTGAAGAATTTGAAGATTTGCAGAACTTGAAGAAGTTGAAGTTGTGAAGAAGTTGAAGCTGTGGAGAAGTTGATAGCATGCAGATTGAAAATGTAAAGATGAAAAACTATTATAATAATTAAAAAATAACATAAAATTAAAATAAACCATCATAAATTCATAATAACCTCAAATCTTTTAAACATCGATAAATTTAGGAGTTGTCTAAAAATTCGACGATTTGGCTCGGATGGGGGCTTTTCACCAGAATCTGATTTTTTTTATTTTGCAAAATCTGAATTTAACTGTGTTTTAATGGCTATTTTGATGGTAGAAATGAAATCAACACCATCAAAAACCCTTGGGGCACCCAAAATTTTAGAGTTTGAGAGTTGTAACCAGGATTTATAAAAATTTCTGTTAGAATTTTTCAAAATCATGCCGAAAAATCAAATTTTTTTTTTTTTCCGTTTAAAATCATAGAACTTTTAGATTACGCGATAACTTTATGGCTTAACTTCTTTTCATTCCCTCTCAATAATTAATAAATTCATGATTAAGATGATTTATATTCAAGATATATCTATCCTTAATTTACTTCAACATTCCTTTCACCCTTTCCGTAAATATACTAATTTATTTATAATTATTATTATTTATTAAAAAAATTATAATAATAAAATAATATATTGACTTTTTTACCTAATTTTAAAAAAACCCTAATTAATATTAATATTATTTATTAAAAAATTATAATAATACAATAGTATGTTGACTTTTTCACTTATGTTTTTAAAAATCTAATTAATATTAATATTGCATACATATGACATAAAAATCTTCGCCACCCCTTCATAGAAAAGACCTCACTTCCCTCGATATAAAAATTAAACATTAAAAATATACATCTTAAAATTCCACAAGACCAAATGCTTGGCAAGAAAATATGGAATTCTAACTTTAGAAGAGTGGATTAGAATGCAAGCATGTGGACACATTAAATGCATTTCATTTTATTATTTTAGTCAACGAATTGTGTATCCTCCTTAAAGGGGGTTTTCAGATTAGTTGGATGTGATCAGATTTAGTCATCTATTCCATATTCCATAGGCACTCCTTCTCACGAGAGTTTTAAGGGGCACTAGTTTCCATGAATTTTTTAAAAAGGGGATTGAAGACTATGACAATAGAGAGATAATTATTATGATTTTGGGGAAGGTGAAAATGAATATGGAAGTTGTTAGGGGCTAATGATATAATATTCCTAGTAGACCCCCCATGGAAAGTATAGTCTTTCAACTCAATTATAGGTTAATGATATATGAAATTTCCCTTGGGGGTGATAGGTGGTCAACACAACATTCCATTACACATAATTTCTACAACAAAACTTTTCTCCTACTTTCCCCCCCTCCATTCCTTTACTTGCAATCGAGGAAGATTGAGATGGTCATTGGTTGACGGCTAACTGCCCGCTAAAGAAACAAAAAATTACTTATTGCCTCGTCATTGGTTGGAGGGAATCTCAATCTCAATCTCATTTCGGCGTATTTGGAAGGACGCAGAGTCTCCAAATTCATTACAATGTAATGATGATGAAGAACAGAACAAAGCATCGTAACTAACACCACCACCGTGGAGCCATCACATGAAGTTTGTCACCGTCCTAGGGATGCTGCAAACCAAGGGACACAGAGTCGCTTCTTTATTTCATTTTTTTGACATTGGTTACATTTTGACATTAAATATTAGAGTAACAGTGATTGTCATTGACATGGTCTTATAAAAAGTATATTGAAATTTAGAAAAATAGGCGAGTAAGTGAGGCTTATGATTACATGGTAAAGTGACTACTTATGAGGGCTTAAGTAGCGACAAAAAGAAACACACGCTACCCAAAAAGATTCCTTGACCGGTGACAAAGTAAGTTTAATAGGAAGTACGCCCTGCATGACTTGTGAATAATGCTAAGACAAATCATAATATGCTACTTTTCTCTCAAAAAGAAAAATGTGTTCGAGATTAGTGGCATGTATGTGTGGAATAACATGTTACGTCAAAAATGAAAATGACATGGCCAACCATGGAAATCGGGGACTTTACCAAATTCAAGATCTTCTTTATGTTATACATTTAATTATATTTTTATTTTATATTTGAATTTAGCGAGATCAAATTTATGAAGGTTAAATATTTTTTATAACTTTTTGTAATGTCAAAAAAGTCGGTTGAGATTTTAAATGTTATTATTATTTTAAATTGTTTATCGTTGATGTAAAATAATGTTAATTGCATCAAGAGAAGCATTTATAATTCATATAAGAGAGATGTTGTCACGTAAATAATGCTTAGATCATTTTATATGAGCTTTAAATTGTATAATATTCATAATGAATAATAATGAATTTGGCTAAATATGTATAGATTCATCTAACTCCAGTTTTAAAAAGCGCTATGAGGAATCAAATATACAAACCTTTTACCACTAAACTACAACATACATCCCTCTCACCACTATGCTACAATACACTGATGCATGCATTATTTATTTATTATTTTGGGACAAATGGACACTTCCCCCCACCCGAGTTGGCTCCACTATGCTACATCATAATGCATTTTTTTTAATTTCTTTTTTTAATAGGACAAATGGACACTTCTCCCCCAACTGGGCTATAGAAATGGGCCTTCTTGGAGCAAAAATATCTCTCCATATATGAAAAGAGAGATTGTATATGTACACCCCCACGACGGGTAACGATCACAGCCAGCCCCACTAACATGACCACTCGACAGCACGATGGACACGCGCTCTCTGCCGATTGCCACGAGGCATGACACTCGCCAGCCTATTCATCTCCAGTTATGTTTACGGTACAAAGCACATGGAACATTTAATCATCTCCAAAGCAGGGCAGCAAGCCTCTTGCTCGTTCCTTCATGCGCTCACTCCATTCCAATGGCAGACCATGAATGCGAAGGTATGCCGGTTATGTTTTACATTGAGGGTAATCAACACAGAAAACGCCATATGAGCTTGTATGTTTGGCTTTGGGAAGAAGCTCGACTCTCTGCATTGAACATCCCGACTGGTGGATTTAGTTCTGCTCGCTACAGGTCCGTTGGTTCATTGCTAGCTGTTACAACAATGCCGCCTACGAAACGGGCTTATACTTGGCATAATGCAAAACCAACCATCCCTCCTCCTAGCCCTCCAGTTAGGTTTATGCGAGGTGTCATTGGAAAGGCCCGCCGTTACAGAAAGGAAATCCCGACAAAAATTCAGGAGGACATCAAAGAGGCTAAAGAGGATGCAGAAGTTTCACTGCGTTTCCTTCCCGATAGTGATATTAGGGAAGAATTTGAGGCCCTAATCCCTTATCCTGGGTCTACAAGGGGCCGCACTACCCTCTACTAACGCACCTTGTATTATCACTGGCTTCAGAAATTGGTCCTCGGGAAGACATTGACAGACAGAGGGGAAGCTCAAGCGAAAATTTTATTGCAGCAAGACAAGATGGTCCTGATGCTTAAGCAGATTCTTCAGAACTAAAAGAGGATTGCTCTCCGACTCAGTATCGAGCTCCCTGCTGAACCGTCGAGTTTGGACTTAAAAGACTAGTTTTAGTTTATGTTAATGGTTCTTAGTTTTGCTTATGGTTAGTTCCTGAATTACTGATAGAAAACTTTGAATGATACTCTGTTTCTATGTATGGCCAGTCTCTGAATTACTGATAGAAAACTCTGATATTTTTTATGATGGGCTTGTTTTCTCAACTCTGAGAGGGCCTTTAAAACTTCTGAAACCTTGGTTTGGGTCTGTTTTCTCTACCCTGAGAGGACCCTTTTTTGTGAACATGTGGAAAATAGCAATATAAGGATTCATCTAACTTACAAAAAAGGGGGAAAAATGTAGGCGGAAGGTAATACGGTGATTTGAAGGTTTTCTAATTTTGGTAACGGTGTGGGGTCTCTATTGGGACCTCTTTGGTATGCGGGCTGTGAAGGACATGGGTACAACCAACGATGGTGAGGCCTTGGCCTCTTTTGGGAATATGGAAAAAGGAAAGCAGACAAATCAAGATCCTACCCCTGGAAGCGGGACTGGGAACATGGACGCAGGGACAAGTGGTGTGGCCACTTCTGTGCAGACAACGATAGAATCAAGAAATCCTGGGCAATGTATGCGAAAGGAAAACAAGATTCCCAAACTCCTGATAAAATTAGAGAGGGTCCGAACTGATATCCAACACATGAAGGAACATGCGCTCATTGGAAAATTTGTTGGGATCTAGCCAACTGAGAAAGCACTGGTGTGGTGGATCAACACAACCTAGAAGCCCCAGGGACATTACGATCTCCAATTGGGAGCTAAAGGTTTTTTTACTGTGATTTTCTTTAATGAAGAAGAACGCACAAGGATTTTTGACAATGGACCATACTTTTTCAATTCGGTTGGACTGTATCTTCACCCCTGGAGAGAACGGTTCAACCCAGACAAATAAAATTTAACCATTGCCCCAGTTTGGATAAGACTCTACTCCTTGCCTTTTGAATACTGGAAGGAGGAAATACTTGTGGAGATTGGTAATGAGCCGGGGGTGTTCGTAAAAGTCTCTGAACAAACTAAGAAGATGCGGTACACTTCATACGCCCTCATATGCCTCTATTTGGATATATCCCGAGACCTGCCGGCAGGAATAGACCTAACTTGGGAGGATGAAGATTGGTTCCAGGCCATTGATGATGAACATATCTCCTTTCGATGTTGGCGATGCCATGAACATGGACATCTATTCAGGGATTGTCCGCTTAATAAACAACTAGCAGGAAAGATTGACTCTGAAGGAAAAGACCAAGAAAGATTCAAAAGAGTTACTAGCAAGAAATAGCAAGCCAGGAAGATCGAGGCCCTGAAATTCATAAGAAAACCATGATCCACAATAGGTACAAGGTCCTGCAATCTGGGGAAGAAGAAAAATATGTTGAAGTTATTTCTAAGAAGGAAAAGGTAGAAGCAACAAATAAAGAACAAAAAGATGACAATACTACTCATATACCCGAGGATGATGCTCGGGGCTATGCAGGATCCTCGCAAGAGGAAGGTAGAGATGAAATGGAACTGGAAGATATGGATTTGGAAGGTCTGGAGGTGGCCTGTATAGTCAAAAATTCGATTCCTATAACACCTCATCAGGTCTCTCTCCTGGAGAAAGCGATCATTAAATCCAAAAATCGCAAACCCTTGGGTATAATTTTCGAATCCCTCAAAGAGAACGATGGGAAAAAGATAACTAGGGGTGAAAAAAGGGGCAGGCGAAGCAACATGCAGAGAATTCAGATGATAGGAAGGAATTTGGTGGCCTCAGGCCAGTATCCAACCATTGAAGCGGCTCTAGCATCCTCCAACTTCAATCGATTATAAGATGCGGATTACATCTTGGAACATTAGAGGGTGCAAGAGTATCCTAAAAATCTGCCTCTTACGATGGAAAATTGAACTTGAGAAACCTGCTATTTTTTTCTCCAAGAAACAAAGTGCTCGGAAATGGATCTTCAAGCCATCGGGAAGAAAGTCTGGAAACACTGCAATGTGGTTGCAATAGATGCTAGCGGTGCGGCCGGGGGAATTGACATTCTTTGGAACCCTAAAGAAGTAAGTCTGTTTGATTGGATGGCTTCAAAGTTTATCTTATCTGCTGCTTTTCATATTTTAGGAACCAGAGTCAGAGGTTTTCTATCTAATGTTTACGGACCATCTCTGCCAACCAAAAGAGTTCCTTCTTGAATTCCATCAGGAATCTCAAAAGAGAGACTGGTGATAGGCCCTGGATAATAGGAGGAGATTTTAATTTAATCAGGAATCTTGAAGAGAAACATGGAGGTCGACGTTGTCTTCACCCCAGTAATGAGGAATTTTCGGAGGTAATCGAAAATTTGGCGTTGATCGATGTCAAAACCTCCAATGGCCTTTACACATGGAATAACAAAAGAGGAGGAGACAGAAGCATCACTTCTATATTAGATAGGTTTTTGGTATCTGAATCCATTGTGATGGGAAGCAGGGATCTATCTGTGGTAGTGCTGCCATCGGCAGGCTCGGATCACTGGCCGATTTGTCTGGAATGGCTCCTACCTTTGACATTCGTTTAGGTTTGAACAATTCTAGCTCCTGCACCCCGATTTTTTTGACCAATTGCATCAGTGGTGGCAGACTTGTGACCCGATCACGGGAACTAAGATGTATCAGTTCTAACAAAAGTTAAACTATCTCAAAGGAAAAATAAAGAAGTGGAATAAAGACATATTTGGGAACATTTTCCAAGGTAAGAAGGTGCTCGACCTTAAACTTCAGGCGGTTCAAAAGGAGGTTATGAATCAGGGTTATTCTGTGGAGTTAAAAGAGCAGGAGCAAATTCTTTTGCAGGAACTCAACCTTAAAGACCACCAGGAGGAACTCTTATGGAAGAAAAAATCAAGAAGCCGTTGGCTAAAAGATGGCGAACGTAATACCAAGTTCTTTCACAAAGCCACCATCCAGCACCGCATGGGAACAGGGTGGTGAGGCTTAAGAAGGATGATGGCAATGTAGTGGAAACTCAACTTGAATTAGAGCAGACACTGAAAGATCACTTCGAAGACCTTCTGGATGAGCCTAATATCAATAGGAAAGTTGAAAGGGAGAAGGTTCTTCGACACATCCCGAGACTGGTCACGGAAGCCCACAACAAACTCCTTATGGGTACCATAAGAATGGAGGAACTCGATGAAGCCATCAAACAAATGACGGATGACAAAGCATCTGGACCGGATGGCTTCACCACAAACTTCTTTCACTCTTGCTGGGATTGGTTGAAGGTGGAGGTCTTGGCCATTGTGGAAGATTCTCGTTGGAATAGAAACATTCTCAAAGCTCTTAATGCCACCTTTCTCATGCTTATTCCTAAGGAAACTGGAACAGAGGATCCTGGAAAGTTTAGACCCATAGCTCTTTACAATGTGATCTACAAAATTATCACAAAGGTTATAGCAAACCGGCTGCGCCCTCTTCTACCATTAATTATTTCACCTGAGCAGGTTGGGTTTGTGGAAGGACGTCAAATTCTGGATGGCATTATTCTAGTGCATGAAGCTATTCATTCACTTAAAAAAGATAAAAACCCAGGTATGCTTCTAAAACTAGACTTATCGAAAGCTTATGATAAACTAAACTAGACGTTCATTGCATAAATGTTAAAAGCTTTTGGTTTCAACAACATTTGGACGGAATGGATCATGAGTTTGGTTTCATCCCCTTTCTTTTCAATTTTGGTTAATGGCACTCCCTCACAACCATTCCCAGCGACCCGTGGAATTCGGCTGGGAGATCCCTTATCCCCATTTCTCTTCATTATCATGGCGGAAGGTTTAGGAAGAATGCTGTGGGCGGCCCAGGAGAACAATGTTATTCGGGGTTTGGACTTGGGGGAGGAATTGACCCCTCAAACCCACCAACAATTTGTTGATGATACTATGCTGATGGGACCTTCCTGGGTTCAGGAGGCCAGAAACATTAAGGATATTCTTAACACCTTCCTTATGGGAAGTGGTCTAGAAATTAATAGAGAAAAATCTAAGGTTTATTTCTTCAACACTCCCAGAATTCACCGTAGAAACATCCTGCGCATTTTGGAATTCTCTGAAGGACACCTCCCATCGAAATATCTAGGGGCACCCTTGACGGAATCCATTATCAGATAAATCTCCTAGAAGGACGTATTGGATAAATTCAAAACCAAATTGGATTTATGGACGTTTCAAGCTCTGAATTTCCCTGGCCGCCTGATTTTGGTTTAGTCGGTGTTACAGGCTATGCTGATTTACCTATTCTCTGTGATGGCGGCACCCAAAGATGTTTTGAAAAAGATCTGCAATCTGCATAGGAAATTCTTTTGGGGAGGAACCCCTGACCAGAGGAAATGGGCCTTGGTGAATTGGGAAACTCTATGCACTCCTAAAAGGTTGGGTGGCCTTGGTCTGTGTGACCCGGTGTGTGTTAATAAGGTCTTAGGAGATAAAATTTGGTGGAGATGGATCACCCACAAAGAGGAACCTTGGGCTAGGCTATGGCATAGGAAATATGCCCCTGGGTGGCCCAAACATGACCTTATCATATTTGGAGAAGAACAACCTGGATCGAGTATTTGGAAGTTGGCCCAGGAGAATTGTGATCTAGTAAAAAATCACAATTTTTGGGAGATAAGAGATGGCAACTCTACATCCTTTATGCATGATTCATGGCAGCAATTCCCAAGACTCTCTGATGGGCAGGACAACCAGGAGTTGTTTTTGTACTTACAGAGTAGCCCCTGGGAGAAGGTCCAACACTTTTGGGAATCAGGACTTGAGGGACATCAATTTAGACAGTGGAAATCGATCTAGTGGTGGAAGACCTTAACTCCCGAAGAAAGTCTGGACAATTTCTATGAGGGAATCCTCAAACGTCAAATACCCTGGGCCACTGGGCCGGACAAAATCAGATGGGTTTATTCTAACACGGGGAACTTCAATATTGCAGAAGTAGTTGGTTGACTGAATGGCCATGACCGGATGCCCAGGGGTGACAAATGGAAAAAAGTTTGGGAAACAAACCAGTGGCCTAAAATTGCCACTTTCGGATGGTTGTTGGTTCATCATCGTATCTTGACTTGGGAAAACCTTAATAAGAGGGGCTTCTTTGGACCCTCCCGTTGCAACATGTGCATGATCGAGAGTGAATCCATTAATCATCTGCTTGATGAGTTCCCTTTGGCCTCCTTCCTCTGGAATAGGGGGGAAGAGATATTCAGAAAAACGATAAGAGTTTCGGGCCGACCGGACTTGACTCTGGCCAACTGGTAGACCAAACCCTTCAAAAGCGAACTTCTTAACAGAATTTGGGAATTGTTCCCGGGTTTCGTGGTCTGGGAAATCTGGAAGGAGAGGAACCAAAGAATTTTTGAGGAAAAACAAAGAAGCACAGAGGCAATTTGGAAGGTTATTGAAATGCACATCAAGGAAACTTTACACACCAAAATTCCACCCCCTGAAATTGGAAGTGTAGATCCTGCAGAAAGACTAATTTTGAATGAATGGGGAATTTATAACTTATCGAATGGCGTCGCCAAAATGTAGAATAACAGAGCAATATCCACCAGCCCTAACTTTTGGCAAACGCCTCCAGCTGATACCCTGAAGCTAAATTTTGACGGGGCAACAAAAGGTAACTCGAGGCCTACAGGATTTGGGGGAGCCATCAGAAACGACCATGGTTTGGTGCTAAGCACTTTCTGGGGTAACCTAGGTGAAAAAACCAACAATGTTGCAGACTTAGAAGGCATGGTTAATTGCATCAACTGGGCGATTACAAAAAAGTGGTTACCTTAAATTGTGGAAGGGGACTCCAACATTCTGATCACCATTGCGCGTCGTATTCAGAGAGGTGTCGTGATTTCGAAGGTCTCTCTGAATTGGAGATGGGAAGGCAGGATGAACCAGCTTCAGGAGATCCTGAGCACCTCTCCAGCCATCAAATTCATTCATGTTCATCGAAAAGGAAACAAGTTGGATGATGAACTGGCCAGTATAGGTGTTAAGTAAAGTGTAATGTTCAAAGCCGGACCCTTAGACGAGATGGGCGATCATGTGGCCATACATCGTTGTGAGATGATCTTAGCCGTTGATCTCATTCCTAACATGAACACCACCTGCCATGAGGACCATGAATCACATGGCGGCTAGGTAGAAAGGACACTTGCTGATGGTAACTCGACGCGTGTCAAATCCTTAACATCCTCCTGATGCAACATATCCATCTGATGTCTTTTCACCACCGGGTTTTATATTACATGCTCATTCGGTCCTTTCGTTTTAATTCACCTAAGGGTCTGAAAGAAGTAAGTAATGGTTCCATCATGAGTATTGGTAGTAGCGTGTAGCACGATGAAGGCAATTATGATCCCAGCTATTGTGAAGGTACTGAAAGTAGCAAATGCTGTAGGATCATCATCTTCCAAGCAGGCGAGATCATGGGTCAGTACAGAACGGTTAATTCGAGCACTCATGAGAATTTATGGAGGGGTACTCTTCCCATTTCTAGACACAGGAACGAGTATTATAAATCTATAACTGATGACAAGAAGGGCTAGAGATGCAATTATAATATCGTCTGCTTATCCTTGCCACCTGGCATGCGGTTTGAGTTTAATTTGTGGAGTAACTGGCATATCAAAGGTGGTTTTTCGACGTCGTCTGGGTCTATTTTTCTGAGAATTATGCCTCCCCGTATCCGTTTGAGCAGTCCCCGTGGGACGGGCATAAATCCTGGGGGTAGGGGGAGACATGCTGGTGAAGGTCCTTCCACTCAGTCCAATTCCTAGGAGAATGCTAACCCTCGAAATTTTGATTGGGAGCATTTCTATCTGGAGGAAATGCCGTCAGCCATTGGTAACCAGATAGCCTACCTGGAAATTGCTCTGCTGGAAGAGGTTGAGACTCGTTTGGGTCATCAGGTTATGGCTAGCCCCTTCTGGGCTTATAGGATTCTACTAGCCCGTGAATTACACATCACGGAGAATATTGTCCGTAATATGCAAGATGTTATTGCAGGTATGAAGGAGAATCAACAAAGTGAAATGGAGAATACCGGTACTCTGGAAACTTTGATGGAAGACCTTAGCATCCAACCTCCGCAGGGTGCCAGTCATGGGGTTCTTGGGACCTCAAGCCTAAAGCAGTAGGTTGGACTAGTTCGGATGGCTAGGTTTTTTGTTGTGTTCTGCTATGATTATGCTTCGGCCCAGTGTTTCTCGTTGGTTATTATTGGTAGTTTTTCGGCTCTATACCGAGGCTTTAATCACTTCTATGTCTTAATTCCTTTCTTGTTATCTCGGTTAGCATTGTTTTGGCTACCAACCTTTTGAGGATTTTGTTGACATCCTTGCTTATCTCTGTAAATCTGGTTTCTACTCTTTGTGGTTGATGTGGTAAATTTGGTTGGTCTCCATCCTCCCCACTGGGATGGGACTCTGGAATGTTCTGGTCCTTTTTTGGGCTCCTTGTACTATTTTTGTACATTCTGTACGTTTTTAATAGAACTTTGTCTCTCTCTTACCTAAAAAGAAAAATACTTACAAAAAAAAGAGATTTTATATGTACACCAAATATAAAAACTAATATACAGAGAAGTAAAAAGAGAAATGTTAGATTTACACATAAATATAAATGTTATAGATTGATATTTACATAGAAATATTGTTAAAATGCAAATATAAATATCTTAACAATAATCAAAATTGTATTTTTACATATCCATATTTGTAGAGGGTCTAAATTCTGAGTTCTACAGAGTCGAGTGAGAATACAACCAACCTATATCCATCTTAAATGATACAAATTTTTACACACCAAGAGATTGGATCCCTCTCGATGCTTGATAGGTTCAAAGTTAAGATTGAAGCTTGATGCTTGATAGGTTCCAAGGGACCGAATGTTCCAAGCTGTTACACCTAAAATCCTACCATCCTGAGATTCAGTGTATACATCCCTGAAGTTTCATTGGCTAAGTCAGTTACGTGGAAGGGGTATCATTACATTTATGCTAGATTTTGAGAGGTCGTCGCAGGCTGCACTCATGCAACCTGCGACGTCACATCTTGCTCTACTGCAGGATGCGACGAAGTCAGTTAATGGACAAAAATAGGTCCTTCGAACGCATTCTCGAAGCCTGCTGACTTGGATCCTTATCCCTGACCTCTTGGGGGAGCTGGCACTCAGTTCCTAACCTTTTGGGGGGATCCCCTATCTCTCTCCTAGCATATCTCAACCTACCCTATCCATACCCTATCCACTTAGTCCTATATAAGTGAAGCTCTACCCCTCTCCAAAGAGAGGAAGTCTATAGTGTCTACATGCTGGTGAAATCATCTTGGAGAGATCTCTAATTCATCCATTGATAGACTCGCACTTCCTTGGGAGTATATGGAAATTGGCTTGGATGGAGAAGGGCTACTACGTTAAGCTTTGGTTGTAGTCATTCTTACCTATGTACTTTCCCTATATTTACAGTAATATAAACGCTTTCCACCAATATTGTTTATGTGTGATGATATTGTGTAGTTTACCTGCTTAACTGTTTACTTAGATCTCTTATTGTATAGATGCTCTTTACTTGTTTGCATTGTTCTATGTGTCTTGATAGGTCTTGCAGCTGATATTTGACGACCACGAGGCGTGGAGCAACATCCAGGAAAAAGGATTGCGAATTTAAGGTAAGACATCTAGTCACTTTATCCTTAATCGGATCTAGGAAAGTAGTTTGTAGTCTGTACTATTTGTTTTAGACTCACATTTAGCTAGGGAGATCCGACTCGTGTCCGCTCGAGTGGATTGTCCGTCAAACAAATCTAGCGACCATACTGGGGAAAGAACATTGCTTTGTAGCTGTCAATTTGAATGTCAGTTTCAGTTGATTTCTTGTTACAAGCCATATCATTTTGTCATTTAACCTCTTAAGTTGGTTTCACCATCAGATATTCACTTTGAAGAGTCTGATTGCCTTCCTTTGAGTTTGTACTTCTCATTTGTAGACCTTTTATGCTCATTATCTGGAGAATTGGTTCATTTTTGAACTTAGATCTCTCGTGTCGCACCTGGTTAGTATACCAGAGCGACACTATGTTATTTTTGATCTCTGTTCTTTGCTTGTTATCCTATCGTCGCAACCATGCCATTGGTATTCTGCGACACCATCATACTCCCCGCATTGATGAACTACGACATCGCACTGTGTACAAGCACCAAGTGCGCCGATTTGCCATTTTTGCTATATAGGCACCATTTCTCCATTTCTGTTTTGAGTTTGGTTTGTGTGCAAATTCCCTCTGTACTGTAAGATCCAGTCAGAGATCCCATTTTGCTTTGTGTGTTGAGTGGTTTGGTTTTATTTGGAGTTGTTTTGGGTCCATCTTGGACAAGTCTGAGATTTGGTAGTGGTGGACACTTTTGTCTCCCCCACCTGCATCCACTCACCCTTGCATTCACTCCTCTCCTCCCCAGATCTGATCATTGTATTATATCAGTTTCCAGACCTCATTTTCATTCATCTTTGAGCTTTGCTTGCTTTTAGTGCTACTTGTTACTAATTGATTTTGAGTGTTTGTGTGTATTTTCAATCCTTTTAGTGCTCATCTTTTCTTGAGATTTTTTGAGTTATTAGAGTGCTGCAAGTAATCTTTTCAATTCAATATTTATGTTTAAAAGCATTGTTGTTGTCAAATTGTTATTTTGATACATCCATTGAAAGATCAAAAGTACTTTATTTCCATCATTTCTCAAAATCATTTGAAGAATTGCACATGCATTGGAACGTCTCATTTGTATATCTTTTGGAAAAGTTGAAAGAAAATTGCATTATTCGTGTTTTTCATGAACTATGAGTTGCTCATTTTCTTGAAAAATTTGAATATACATCAAGGTTTGCAGAAGTAGTTCCATACTTGGAAAAGTTAATTGTATCTTTTGATTTTTATGCTTTTAGGCCATCATAGTGAAAGTGAAAAGTTCGCATACTCTGCTTAGAAATTATCTCTTTTCATTACTTAGCATCATTTTCATTTTGAAAAGACAAAAGAAAAAGAAAAACATGCTTTGATTTGGTTTAGTAGTGTTGTGTCTTTTATGTTTCTCCCGAAAAAGAAAATAATACTTCATAGTCATTTTTTGGTAGATTTGGGATTGTCTTGCATTGCATTGCTTTGGTAAAATTGTTGGAAAGAAAAAGAAAATTTCTCCTTCCTATACATAGAGTTCATTGAAAGAAAAGTGTATTTTTTGCATGTAGTTAGGGCCTGCATTATGTTTACGATTATGTACTGATCCAGGAGGATATTGGTGGCCACCCACCTATTCCACTTGGAGCCCCACCATTGTTTCTTCAGTTTTTCAGTTTCCTTAATTGTAGCACAATTTACTATTTTTGGCAGTTTTCGGGTCCTAAAATTTTGGAGCTGTTTTGAGGCCCTAAACGACATTTTTTCAGCATTTGATGGTCGAGAAAATATTGAGTCCACAATGTTCTTGATTTGAGGATGTATTCCTTAAATAGATCTTTCTAACGATGTATCATATGCATCAAACGGAGGTAATATGCCAAAGTTACGACCCCGGGAAATTGATGTACTAAGTTACCCAATGGGGCCCATATTCTGGCGTTTCACCTCGTAGGGTTAGGTTTTTGGATATGTAGGGTTTCCCTTGTTTCTCAATAATATATAGGCCTTCGAACGTCATTGTAATAGAGAGTTTAGAGGCATGTAGCCGCCACATCTTTTCTCAGAGATAAGCTACCAACACTCTAGCTATTTTATTTCCATCCTGTATGTAAACAAGTTTCAGTTCTTTGATTAATGAAATGAAGTGTTATTTCCGTTGCATCTTTGTTTTTATGGGTATTTGTGTATTCTGTTGCGTTCCTGCATAAATCCAGATCATGTACTCACCTCATGCATTCACCTAACCATCCAGATAAAATTAACGGTAGAACTAGGGTAAAATTTTTAGTAACTTGTGTGTAAGTTAGAGATGTGTTCAAACGTCATTAAGCATGGCAGTTGTCGTTATTTTCCAGCACTGTATCCCGGGGGTATTGTAGTCTTCCATGTACTTATCGGTATATCGAGTTCCTTCACGTACCCACCAAGTACCACACGTACTTGGAGTATATCGAAGGGTGTATCACGTACTCGGTAGTATATCAGAAGGTCTCTTACTGAATGGTTGTGCATTAGATAACACCACTATGGATTTGAGCTCCCACGTACCTTGCGTATATCGGGAGACACCCTTAGGATTCTTGAAACCAACTGAGTTAACCTTTTGGCCGTCTTGGCAGAGCAATACACCGATAATAGCACTCGGGGAGCTACTATGCACGTATTGTCCAGGTAATCGGGTATTCAGGAAAGGGTCCAGTCCTAATCCTCCTTGTCGCGTTTTACTATTGGACCCTGCGATATATTGCGAGTTGCGAAACCTTGACAATCCTGTGAGGTTCCAGACCGTTGAATCCACTCTTATAACATAAGTTTGCTTGTGGCCTTAGTTTGTGTAGGGTTTGTCTGGTTTGCTTTTCTTTCGTTTATCTTGCCTTAGGAGAAACTTTTTGTTTCAGTCACTCTGGTTGACTTTCCTTGGAGAAGGTCTCGCAGGATTCAGAATTTGCCACCTGAATATCCCCTTAACTAGGAGGTAATTTCGAGGGTAAGAATGGATCCACAAGCCAAGGTCGTCTCACATGAAGTGGAAAACCCCACTTTGAATGTTGGAGGACTTTTGTTTCCTTATACTCCTCCAGATTCACCGGCCTCTCATCCCCTACAGGGTGAAGAAGCACAAATCCCCACTTCACAAGACTTACCTCCTGTTGCACCAGGAGAGCCTGGGTCATTGGTGTTAACACCCAAAAACTACTCACCATCTCATCTCCCTCATTACATGACTCATTTGTCTATATTTCCTACCATCTTTGCCTCCAAAATCTCAAAAAATCATTAAATGGCCACCAAAAGGCCAAAAAACTCTTTTTTCCCTCTCCAAATAGTTAAATTTCCTCAAAAAATAGCAAAAATCTTCTAAAAAGGCCCTAAATTCCCAAAAATCAAATAAAAGGGAATAAAAAATATAAAAAAGAGGGAAAAGAGGAAAAAATGAAGCAAAACCCCTAAACCATTAACCTAAACCATATGGTGCCAAAAACCATAGGTCAATACTCCACCACTAAAAACCTATAAATAGGTGATGGAGGCTCCCCATTTCATATCCACAATCTATCCTATCCTCACTCTGCCAAAATCACTCTTGAAACCTTGCTAACACCTAAAAAGTGCTCACTACCTCATCTCCGTCACCACATGACTCATTTGTCTATTTTCCCACCATTTTTGCCTCCAAAACCTCAAAAAACCATTAAAAAGCCACCAAAAGGCCAAAAAACCCAATTTTCCCCAAACATAATTTAAATTTCCTCCAAAGATAGCAAAAACCCTCTAAAAGGGCCCTAAATTCCAAAAAATCAAATAAAATGGAATAAAAAATATAAAAAGAGGAAAAAGAGGGAAAAATGAAGAAAAAACCCTAAACAATTGACCTAAACCATATGGTGCCAAAAACCATGGGTCAATACCCCACCACTAAAAACCTATAAATAGGTTATGGAGGCTCCCCATTTCACATCCACAATCTATCCTATCCTCACTCTGCTAAAATCACTCTTGAAACCATAGCTCACCATTTGAGCTAATTTCCCATTTGAGTGCCCCTTTTGGCCCATTATCTAAACACCTTGGAGAAGGAGAAGGAACCCATTGGAGCACGGAAGCAACCCTCCTGGACTACTGCAAGAGCTCCACCAACCTCAACACTTGAGGTAAATGTAATCTTGATCATATCATAATACAAAAAGAAAACTTTCTCTCATATTGTCATTGTCATTTATTTCTGTTAATGCTCATGCTAGATTAGATTTTGTGCCTTTTTACTGTTTAAATTTACTGTTTTACTAAACTGCTACTAAGGAGGCCCTTCTCCTTAGTAGGTGCTCATTTGCACAAGCTAGGGTGAAAACCATAGCTATAGTTTTGGCAACTCTGCTATTGGCCTTTGAATTTATGGTTAAAAAATTTTAAAGTTTTTATTTTCTGCAAGTATTTTTCTATTTTCCTTGTTCAGATGTGGCTTCGGCTAGTTGGGTTTTCTGCCACAAATCGCGGTTCTGTTCTTTGCAGCCGCGGCCCAGATCACAGCTTTCAGCTGTTTTTCCGCGATCCAGATTGCAACTGTTTGCTCTTTTCCCGCGGACCAGATCACAGCTTTCGACTGTTTTTCCGCGATCTAGATCGCAACTGTTTGCTCTTTTCCCGCGGCCCATACCACTACTTTCTGCCATTGTTCCTTGACCGGAGCACATCCTTCTACCTCTTTCTCGCGACCGTGACCACAACTTTCTTCCATTGTTCCGTGACCTGAGTGCATCCTTCTGCCTCTTTCCCGCGGCCCATACCGCAGTTTTTAGCCCCAGACCTGCGATCTGACCGCGACTTTCTGTCCCTTTTCCGCGCTCCAAACCACGCATTATGGCCATAAACCCGCGATCCGATTGTAGCTCTTCGCCCTTTTTCCACACCCCAAACTGTGCATTGAGGCCCTAAACCTGCGATCCGACCGCAGTTTTCACCCCTACAGCTGCGCCCCAAATCGTGCCTTTCGGCCATAGACCCGCGATCCGACCGCAGGTTCCACCCCTATAGTTGTGCCCCAGCCCGCGCATTTTGGCTACAGACCAACGATCTGACCGCAGGATTCACCCCTATAGCCGCGCTCCAGGCCGCACATTTCAGTCATAGACCCGCGATCTGTTTTCTGCATTTTTACCCTTTTTTGAACCCATAACTTTTCTGCAATATTTTCTGCACCTACACAGCCACCTATTCTGTTTGCAGCCACAGTTACCTACAACCTTTTTCTGCAGTTTGCTTTCTGTTCCATTTAAAGAATTTTTTAAAGTTTAAGCATTTACATTGAAAAAAGAAAATTTTGCATTGCAAGTTAAATTTATGCATTATTATTAAAAAAGTTGCGCACGCATGGCACTTTTGATTGGGTTCATTACCTCACAAGCACACACTTTGTCACCTAATTTAAGTGAGCCTTAAAACACTACTTAACACAACCAACATTCTAACCCCACTTGGGGAACACATTAGAATATTGTAGTTAGGTAGGACATGGGGGATAGGCATCCAAATAGCATCCATCAGTCGCTTACACTTGAGACATAGTTGTTGTCCTTTAGGGTACCAAAATCCCCTAGTATTTTTTGACATGGTCACAACCAGTTTATCAGAGGGCCTCTCCCTTAGGAGGGTTGAGGTATCCAAACTGGTTCCGAAAGCCTGAGTGGAATACAGCAATCCATTCAGTAACCGAAGGCTACCTACTCGTTGGTCTGCATGTGGTGATTCCTTTTAGGCCCATACAGTGATAGGACCGGAGATGCAGATTCACCTTTCTGGATGTGTCATGAACGAGGTATCTTAGTTGCCTTTCTTCTAGGATTGTCTTACCCGGTGTCCCTCCCGGTAGGGGGATATCTTTAGCCACTTGGCTCTACTATCCATATTGTCTGACTTGGATTTCATCAACTTGCAGAGGATATGTCTGGTTGAGTCAAAATACTATTTAGCTAGGTGTTTGCATGCTACCTTACCTCCCTTTGGTCTAGCGAGTCCACTATTTTCATTTTTAGGAAACCTGCTGCTTGTTGGTATTTTGACCATTGTTGTTGATGCTCCACTTATTGTAGCATAGCTATTACAGTAAGCGTTTTGAGCTGGTTGTTGGCCTGAGTGCCGTATTTTTTGCGCTCTCCTTCTGCACACTCGATTGAATTAGGGTTTTTGAGCTATTTTTCACTCGACACAATCCCCAGATACTTGACACCATCTGTCACCATTGAGTCCCCGAGACATTCTCGGTGCCTCCGGGGTGAGCCCCCATAGCACGGTTCACTTGACATCACTCGTCATAGACGTAGAGATTCATCACTTGATACCACTTGTCATAGACCTCGAGCTTCGTCACTTGACTCTAATCGTCAATGACATAGAGCTCTGTCCCCCGACTCTGATGCCCCTTATTTCACAATTGATTCTGAGGAAGAGTCTGAAAACCCCACTTACACTGCACCAACCAGCCCCATGGCTAGCATGACTTCCAACCCTTTCTTTGTAGGGACCCTTGGGGGAGCGTCCACAACCACCCCAACCACCACACCTGCTTTGGATATGTCCTCGATGGGGCCCACACCCACCATTCCGGTCACTGTGCCAATTCCAGTGGCTAGCATACCCAACCCAACCCCACTAGTGACTCACACTACACTTGGTGGCACAGGACCCTCCCATACCACCTTCATTCCTTCGTCTGGGGGCAACATCCCCAACCTGAACCCAGCTCTCACACTTGGGGGAAGCGGTCCCACCATGGCCACCCCCACCAGCATGTCACATCCTTCTACTAGTTTTCCATTCATGGCTAGTCTCAACCTTCCTGACCTGGCCAGATTGACCAACGATCCCATTAGACACGATCCTACATGGCCTCACATGCCCACCAAGCTCCCATCAGACATCCCTAAGTTTGAGGGAAAAGCAGGTGAAGACCCCCAGAACCACATTATGTCCTTCCATCTATGGTGTTCCTCCAACTCTATAGTGGATGACTCTGTCCGACTCCGTCTATTACAACGAACTCTCATTGGCTCTGCAGCCAAGTGGTACATCGAGCAGCCCCATGGGAACCATGCCACCTTTACTTCCCTCGCCTCGACCTTCTTGCAGTTCTTTCAATTACCTGTCCGCTATGACGTGGGAGTTGAGATCCTACTGTCTTGTAGACAGAATACGGCCACCCACATCATTGACCACATTCATGAGTGGCATCGACATCGAAGCCTATGCAAAATCAAGTTAGATGACCGTATCTTCTTAAATTGGTTTCTTAAATCTCTCCTTCCCGTCACTGCCAAGGATGTGGCATCCGAGCGACCCCAGTCCGAGGAAGAAGCCATCCTAAAAGCCCAGCAGTTTGACCTTATCTATGCCAAGTCTGGTTACTTATATACCATTATACCCGACGCCCCCCATGACGATTCCTACCGAAACGACGCACCGGGGGAATCCCATGCCGTCGATGGCATCATTGGCCGTATTGCATCGTATAACCAACCCTTTTCAATAACATGTACTAGTAATGGCCCCGACCTTTCGTGGGCTACATCCCACTTTGGAGCAACCAATTCGTATGCTCCCATGGCGCATAACCATCATTCCCACGGACCCTCATGCCACCTCAGTGCTTCGACCATGCATCGCCCGCTTACGTTCCCCCGGTTGCACCTCAACCATATTACCACCCGCAGGTCACACATGCTCCTGTATCCTCTCAAGCCCCCCCCACTTATTATCCACCACAGGCAGCACCTGCGGCAAATCAACAACCCATCACATAGACGTATCAACAACCCCCACAAGGTCCAGCACCTGCACCGCCTCCACCCCCACCCACTTATTATTCGCCGCAGCCTGCTCTCGTAACTGCACAACCCCAGAACCCACCTGCCGCCCAAGGGCAAGTGTATGCACAACAAAATCTACAGCCTAACCAAAATAACCAACGCCAACAAGGCCAGCAAAACCGCGGCAAAGGACGTAACCGCGGGAACAACCCCCCTCTAGACCAAGGCGGCCAGCCACCTAATCCACCAAACAATAATAACGCGGCACCTGCCAACCAAAACCTCGACAGGCCGCCAAAGTAAGCTAAAAACCCTAACTTGCGAACGAACCATCCTTGTTCTATTTGCGGGGTCTATGGCCATTACACACATGCTTTCCCACATTTAGAGTGGGCACGACAACTCTGGACCGATAATGCCCACCGCCAAGGGCACGCGGCACCTGAGGCGCCACCTAACCCCCCACTACCTCAAACTCAACCCTTGGTGTTACAGAACCATTTACCAACCCAAGGAGTGGTGAACACTCAACCGTTAGCTCCACCTCAAGGAATCACGCCACCACAACAACAAGTCACGTACGCTGCGCCTGCCCACCCTACTTTAGACTCAGGCACCCATCACTTGTTAATGATGTCATCCGCCGATGGCAACCTTCAAACCCGCCGGAACCAATATGGCTCCACTCCTGAAGTCCCTCCCACCAAAAAAATAACCAACGCTCTTCCCATCGATCAGCCACTACGCATACCTCAGGCCCCATTAGACGGAGCCCCAAAATCCCCTCGCTTCCCACTTTTCCGTATCAACAATAACCCCAATGCTCACGCTACATCTAATTACAACATTGTGGATGACTTAGCTTAGTCCCCCATAGCCATGTCTGTGTTAGAGGTCTTAAAAAACTGTACTACACAGTGCAAGACTCTGTTATCATCCATTGGTGCTATTGACCCAACTGATTCACGAATGATGGCCTTTGATTTGGACCAATCTGAACCACGCCTGCCTTCCACATTAGCATTCCAAGTTTCTGTATCCATTCGGAATCTTGTAATCCATCGGTGCATCATCGATGAGGGTGCCTCTACATGCGTTATGTCCACATTCATTTGGTAGAAGTTGGGATCCCCTACTCTCTAGCCGTCCACCACTGCGTTGCGAGCCTACGACGACTATTCGGCTCAACCCCAAGGTCTCTTAGCTAATGTCCCCGTCCAGTTGGCTGGTAAAATAGTGCTTATTGACATAGAGGTCATCAACGCCCAACTTGATTATAACCTCTTACTTGGCCGCAGTTACATGTATGCCATGTGGGCGGTTGCCTCATCCATTTTTCGTACCATGATGTTCCCCCATGAGGGATGAGTGGTCAAGATTGATCAACTCACCTATTACGATCCCAATGCCCCTGCTGCACCTGAAAATGTTTTTCCCATGGTTGAACAACCTGTTCGCGGTGCATCTACCTTGTTGGTTTCCTCAGTTGGACCCAGAGTCTATTCAGATACGTCGATGACTCCCACATTCCAATCCATTCCACCCTCGTCACCAGCGATCGAAATATCTGACTTATGTACCCTCTCCCACAATACACAAACACCCAACCATCAACCGCCCTTACTGCCCCAACCACCATTGGTACCTAGTCATGTCGGTGTAACACCCATCAATACAATCCCATTCCTATTCCCCCCTTCGGGAGTAGTGAGCGCCCCGGTTATGGCCACCCTCAGCCTCCCAAGGTTAACTTTAGGACTACCGGTGTGGTACATCACACCTCCCGTTTCCCCTTCGACACCAAATGTCGTCCTACAACCGGTGCAACCCATTACGACTACTAGTCAACCACCTCCCGGTGTCACTACTCTTTCCTCATCCACCAATACATCCCCTCTTATCAAACACACTGGGGGCAGAGGCCCACAACCGTACACCGCTCTACGCCCGCCCAAAATGGTAAAAAACCCTCCATCATTTCGAGCTCCTTCGAAATGCTCTTTGTGTGATGAGTTGGGCCATGCTACCCATCAATGTCCACAATTACCCGCATTACAAGAGCACATGCAAATGCTTGACGACGACCCCAACATTCCGGTTGTCCAACTTGACCCTACCCCTAAGCCTCACGATAAATCACTGCATACTAATCACCCTTGTGCAATATGCGGTATTTACGACCAGTATTCACATCACTGCCCCGATCTCCCAGATTATAGAGCAGCACTATACGAATTGAATAATGCCAACCTAGAGATATCCCCTCCTCTCATTAAGGAAATTCATCCCCCACCATATTCCTCCTCAGAAGATATTAACACAATTTACATGGTTTCCAATGGAGACCCCTTTGTCCGGTCGGCCCCTTCCGTTGATCCCTCCGACCCACATATTCAACCTTTTCAAATAAAAGAGGAAACCACATGTCCATAGCATGGGGGCAAGCCCAATACCTTTCCATCATCATTTTCATTCTCATTGACGATACTGGGCGCATCCACCCCGCAAGGGGAATCCCCCATCATCATATCATCACTTCAACATGCCACCACGACCCACAGCCTCATGGTACACCCCCCCTCCAGTAGTTGGTCAATTCCCTGTTGATCCCTCTCTAAAACAACATCTGCACCGCATTGACACCTCTGAGTTCGAGGGCATAATAGATTACCTCGAACCTGGGATAGGGGGAATGATCAATCATTTTGACCCTACCCCATCACATCTATCTCAACACGTCCATAAGCCCATCGTTCAAACCAACACATATGTGATCCACAATCACAAACCCCATGCACATAGCATGGGGGCAGGTCATTAACCATGCTCACTTTTTCACATTTGTGATCTCAACCATTTTTGAGGTCATGTGTCACTTGTATATTTGATTTGATTTGATATGCCTAGTATTTCGCCCCCATGGGCTATCATTTCTCCCCACCACTGCATCCTTCGCTTGGTGGGCTCACCTTTATTTATAACCATTGTTTAACCTCGTTTTTCCTTTAACCATTCTAGAGTCATTTGACCTCCATTTTTTGCACCCTTTGCACTACCAGATTCATATATCTGTGCCCGTGATGATACTTGGGATCACTCCTCGCTCAAACCACTGGATTTTTCGGACATCTTTTCACATGTCCGTTGTCACCTTGGTTTGCGTGCCACATCGGCCGCTATCCATTTTTGACATTTTTTTTATATATACCATCGGATTCAGTTTTTCGAGCCCGTGATGATGCTTGAGATCATTTCTCGCTCTCACCCCCAAATTTTTTGAGCATTTTTCACCATCCCCTAGTCATCTCGGTTTGCATGCCACCTTAGTCGTTATCTATTTTTGACATTTTTTTATATCATCGGATCCAATTTTCCGCACTCATGATGATGCTTGAGATCATTTCTCGCTGTCACAGTCACCCCTTTTTTGACATTTTGTTTGTCCACCGCGCACCCACAGTCTGCGAGCCACATCAGCCGCCATCACTTTACACTTACCTTGACAGTGCAAGCATATCCATGAACTTTCCACTCCCTTCATACTGCAGTTATTTCATTATTTTTCCACCATTCATCATCCCGCAAGGAGGCACCACCAGTGTTCCCCCCAACCCTTACTCTCGGCTCTTATTGATGTCCTTTGACTGAACACTCCCTCCGTACTTGACTATTCCCTTTGTTCGGTATACTTTTATCCCTTTTTCGGGATGGACAAGTCCTTTACGAAAAATGCACTTAGGGAGTTTTTGTTAAGCTCTTTTCTGACTCCTAAAAGAATGAAAAGATCGTCGAGCAATCTTGCTTCCTTTCATGCTCGTTAAAGTACCTGAAAGGGCGTATATCTGGTATAAGTTTAAGCCTTTTCCGGACCTGGTAGACTAATTACGAAAAATGAATACTCTAGTCACACCGGCTAGAAGAGTTCTTCATTGCATCCTTTTATGTTTTTTCGGGCCTTGGAGACTAACACACAAAAAAGAACCCCCCTGGAGTCTTCTTATTGCTTTCAGACTCTTTAAAATTGAAAGCAACCACGAGCATGCACCGTCCTGGTCTCGTACAAATCCACACGACGGTACCATTCCATTATTTCAGAGTCTTCTTATTGCTTTCAGACTCCTTAAAATTGAAAGCAATCACGAGCGCGAACTGTCCTGGGCTCGTATAAATCCACATGACAGTACCATTTTGATCACACTTCTTCCAGCTCCTTAAACCATGAAGAAGTCCCCACCGGTGCCTCTCGGCACTATGATCCATCATCTCGGCAGCACCCCCCATAAGGTCGCCTTTGTTCAGAGTATTTTGTGATATACCACCCTCAGAGTATTCGTTATTCCAGTCACCATCCCTGGTCCCTTAAAGCTATGATCCCCTTCCCACCAGTCAGTTTCATATGCTGCCCGATCATCCCCACCATCATACTCTAAAAAAAAGGAAGTTTGAGTCCACCCACTCTATTTTCCCAGTTATTCCCCACCTCCATTACCATCAGTACTCTCACACTTCGGCTATCCACCTCGTGCTCCTATCAAGGAAACATCATTGCCTTGTTAGTTGCAGGTCTCCCTCTGTCGACGCTAGCCCATCCATTCCAGAGGATAGACCACGAGGTCCCTGCGCCTTGGACTCATCACCATCTGTGGTAAGTGCCTACGGACCATTTTGAGTGGAGTCCTCAGTGCCTCTCTGAATGGTTGTTTCTCACGTGCTTGATTTCAACACCTTGATTGCATCGTTGAGATTCGTGCAGGGTATATATCCTTTCAGTTATTGGTCGAAGACCCCGGATTTCCCCCGACTCTAGCATATTGGTGAGTCGCTTCTAAACACCCAGTTATATGTTCCCGTGGATATTCGGGTTGCGTTGGTGACAATATTCAGAAGCCATCCACTTGTATGCTTCCTTGAGCACCCAATTTAGATGCAGTTCAGTGTACCATTGAGGCTATGACTCTCTGTCATTGTTCCCACCCCATTATTGGGTATCTTCAGATCCAAGCTCATCGTTTCCTCTGGTACCACACTCAGCAACACTATTGTTATTCCAGTGTATCAGTTCTTCAGCTCATACATGGTGAGACTGGCAGTATGTCCCAGATTTGTGTCCCCTTTGGACCCTTATGATGTACACAGTAGTTCTCCATGTATCTTTTAGGTCCCCTTTTTGGGCCTCATTGTTATTTTATATATCTTGACATGAGCATGGGAATGCCCGCCTCGTCCATATATTCAGATTATTCCTCATCCATTATTGAGGTCATGTATTTTCAGTTTTTGCAATTTGTTCGGGACTGTTGTTTCGGGGCTCTAGTTCGTTTCTTCTCTTCTCCACACCCCAGGAAAACCATAAAAGACCTATGATGTCTATCGGCCATACAATGAGCTCCTGCCCTCACACATCAGGGGGAAATTTGTTAACACCTAAAAAGTGCTCACTACCTCATCTCCCTCACCACATGACTCATTTGTCTATTTTCCCCCACCATTGTTGCCTCCAAAACCTAAAAAAAACCATTAAAAAGCCACCAAAAGGCTAAAAAACCTCTTTCCCCCCAAAAAATAATTTAAGTTTCCTCCAAAGATAACAAAAACCCTCTAAAAGGGCGCTAAATTCCCAAAAATAAAATAAAAGGGAATAAAAAATATAAAAAAGAGGAAAAAGAGGGAAAAAGGAAGAAAAAAACCCTAAACAATTGACCTGAATCATATGGTGCCAAAAAACCATGGGTCAATACTCCACCACTAAAAACCTATAAATAGGTGATGGAGGCTCCCCATTTCACATCCACAATCTATCCTATCCTCACTCTTCCAAAATCACTCTTGAAACCTTAGCTCACCATTTGAGCTAATTTCCCATTTAAGTGCCCCTTTTGGCCCATTATCCAAACACCTTAAAGAAGGAGAAGGAACCCATTGGAGCACGGAAGCAGCCCTCCTGGACTACTGCAAGAGCTCCACCAACCTCAACACTTGAGGTAAATGTAATCTTGATCATATCATAATACAAAAATAAAACTTTCTCTCATATTGTCATTGTCTTTTATTTCTGTTAATACTCATGCTAGATTAGATTTTATGCTTTTTTACTGTTTTACTGAACTACTACTAAGAAGGCCGTTCTCCTTAGTAGGTGCTCATTTGCACAAGCTAGGGTGAAAACCCTAGCTTACCATTTGAGCTAGTTTTTTCATTTGAGTGCCCCTTTTGGCCCATTATTCAAACACCTTGGAGAAGGAGAAGGAATCCATTGGAGCACAGAAGCAACCCTCTTGGACGACTACAAGAGCTCCACCAACCTCAACACTTGACGTAAATGTAACTTTGTTCTAATTTTTAATACAAAAGAAAAATTTCTATTATATTGTCATTGTCTTTTTATGTTTGTTGATGCACATGTTAGCTTAGATTTTAACTTGTTTTACTGTTTTACTTAACTACTACTAAGGAGGCCCTTCTCCTTAGTAGGTGCTCATTTGCACAAGCTTGGGTGAAAACCTTAGCTACAGTTTTGGCGACTCTACTATTGGCCTTTGAATTTATGGTTAAAAATTTAAAAGTTTTTATTTTCTGCAAGTATTTTTCTGTTTTCCCTTGTTCAGCTGTGGCTTTGGCCAATTGGGTTTTCTGCCGCAGATCATGGTTCTGTCCCTCGCAGCCGCGTCCCAAATTGTAGCTTCGAGCCGGTTTTTCGCGATCCAGATCGCAACTTTCTGCCCTTTTCCCGCGGCCCTGACCGCAACTTCCTACCGTTTTTTCGCGACCCAACCGCAGCTTTCGTCCTCTTTCCCGTGGCCCCGACCGTAGCTTTCTACCCTTTTGTCGTGCCCCAGACCGCATTTTGGCCACAGACCCGCGATCCGACCACAGCTTTCGTCATCTTTCCCGCGGCCCCGACCACATCTTTCTGCCCTTTTGCCGCGCCCCAGACCGCGCATTTCAACCACAGACTCACGATCCGACTGCAGGGTTCACCCCTACAATTGCGCTTCAGGCCACGCATTCCAGCCACAGACCCGCGATCCGACCGCAGGGTTCACCCTTACAGCCGCGCTCCAGGCCGCGCATTTCAGTCATAGAATCGCGATCCGTTTTCTGCATTTTTACCCTTTTTTGAACCCATAATTTTGCTGCAATATTTTCTGCACCTGCACAGCCAACTGTCCTGTCTACAGCCACAGTTACCCATAGTCTTTTTCTGCAGTTTGCTTTCTGTTCCATTTACAAAATTTTTAAGTTTAAGCATTTACATTGAAAAAAGAAAATTTTGCATTGCAAGTTAAATTTCTGCATTAGTATTGGTTAAAAAAGTTGCCCATGCGTGGCACTTTTGATTGGGTTCATTACCTCACATGCACACACTCTGTCACCTAATTCAAGTGAGCCTTAAAATACTACTTAACAAAACCAACATTCTAACCCCACTTGGGGAACACATAAGAATATTGTAGTTAGGTAGGATAGGGGGGATAGGCATCCAAATAACACCCCTCGATCGCTTACACTTGAGACATAGTTGTTGTCCTTTAGGGTACCAAAATCCCCTAGTATTTTTTGACACGATCACGACCAGTTTATCAAAGGGCCTCTCCCTTAGGAGGGTTGAAGTAGCCAGACTGGTTCCGGAGGCCTGAGTGGAATACCGCAATCCACCCAGTAACTAAAGGCTACCTACTCATTGATTCGTGTGTGGTGATTCCTTTTAGGCCCACACAGTGATAGGACCGGAGCTGCAGATTCACCTTTTTTGTACGTGTCATGAACGGGGTATCTTAGTTGCCTTTCTTTTAGGATTGTCTTACCTGGTGTCCCTCCCGGTAGGGGGATATCTTTAGCCACTTGGTTCTACTATCCATATTGTCTAACTTGGATTTCATCACCTTGCAGAGGATATGTCTAGTTGAGTTAGAATACTATTTAGCTAGGTGTTTGCATGCTCCCTTACCTCCCTTTGGTCTAGCGAGTCCATCATTTTCATTTTTTAGGAAACCTACTGCTTGTTGGTGTTCTGACCATTGTTATTGACACTCTACTTATTGTAGCACAGCTGCTATAGTGAGCGTTTTGAGCTGGTTGTTGGCTTGAGTGCCATATTTTTTGCACTCTCCTTCTACACACTCGGCTGCATTAGGTTTTTTGAGTTGTTTTTCACTCAACACAACCCCAGATATCTGACACCATCTATCACCATTGATTCCCCGAGACACTCTCGGTGCCTCCGGGGCGAGCCCCCACAACACAGTTCACTTGACATCACCTTCCACAGAAGTAGAGCTTCATCACTTGATACCACTCGTCATAGACCTCGAGCTTCGTCAGTTGACTCTACTCGTCGACGACATAGAGCTCCATCCCTCGGCTTTGATGCCCCTTATTTCACCTCTGATTCTGAGGCAGAGTCTGAAAACCCCACTTACACTGCACCAACCAGCCCCATGGCTGGCATGACTTCCAACCCTTTCTTTGTAGGGACCCTTGGTGGAGCATCCACAACCACCCCAACCACCACACCTGCTTTGGGTATGCCCTCGATGGGGTCCACATCCACCATTCCGGTCATTGTGCCACTTCCAGTGGCTAGCATAACCAACCCAACCGCACCGGTGACTCACACTACGCTTAGTGGCACAGGACCCTCCCATACCACCTTCACCCCCCCGTTTGGGGGTCACATCCCTATCACAAACCCATCCCCTACACTTGGGGGCATCGGCCCCAATGTGGCCGCCACCACCAGCATGTCACATCCTTCTACTAGTTTGCCATTCATGGCTAGTCTCAACCTTCCTGACCTGGTCAGACTGACCGATGATCCCATCAGACACGATCCCACGTGGCCTCACATGCCCACCAAGCTCCCATCAGACATCCCTAAGTTTGAGGGAAAGGCAGGTGAAGACCCCCAAAATCACATTATTTCCTTCCATCTATAGTGTTCCTCCAACTCCATAGTGGATGAATTTGTTCGACTCTGTCTGTTACAACGAACTCTCACTAGTTCTACAGCCAAGTGGTACATCGAGCAACCCCATGGGAGCCATGCCACCTTTACTTCCCTCGCCTCGACCTTCCTGCAGTTCTTTCAGTTACCTGTCCGCTATGACGCGGGAGTTGAGATCTTGCTGTCTTGCAGACAAAATACGACCACCCACATAACTGACCACATTCATGAGTGGTGTCGACGCCGAAGCCTGTGCAAAATCAAGTTAGATGACCGTATCTTCCTAGATTGGTTTCTTAAATCTCTCCTTCCTGTCATTACTAAGGATGTGGCATCCGAGCGACCCCAGTCCAAGAAAGAGGCCATCCTAAAAGCCCAACAGTTTGACCTTATCTATGCCAAGTCTGGTTACCTATATACCATTATACTCGACGCCCCCCACAACGAGTCCTATCGAAATGATGCACCGAGGGAATCCCATGCCACCGATGGCATCATTGGCCATGTTGCATTGCATAATCAGCCATTTTCCATGACACGTACTAGTAATGGCCCCGACCTTTCGCAGGCTACATCCCAGTCTGGAGCAACCAATTCGTATGCTCCCATGGCGCATAACCACCATTCCCATGGACCCTCATGTCCACCTTAGTGCTTCAGCCACGCATCCCCCACTTACATTCCCTCGGTTGCACCTCAACCATATTACCACCCGCAGGTCACGTACGCTCCTATATCCTCTCAAGCCCTCCCCGCTTATTATCCACCATAGGTAGCACCTGCGGAAAATCAACCACCCATCACATAGACGTATCAACAACCCCCACAAGGTCCAGCACCTGCACCGCCTCCACCCCCACCCACTTATTATCCACCGTAGCCTGCTCCCGCACCTGCACAACCCCAACAACCACCTGCCACCCAAGGGCAAGTGTACACGCAACAAAATACGCAGCATAACCAAAATACCCAAAGCCAAGAAAGCCAGCAAAATCGTAGAAAAGGACGTAACCGCGGGAACAACCCCCCTCTAGACCAAGGCGGCCAACCAACTAATCCCCCAAACAATAATAACGTGGCACCTGCCAACCAAAACCCCGATAGGCCACCAAAACAAGCTCAAAACCCTAACTTACGAATGAACCACCCTTGTTCTATTTGCGGGGTCTATGGCCATTACACACACGCTTGCCCACATTTGGAGTGGGCACGACAACTCTGGACCGATGATGCCTGTCGCTAAGGGCATGCGGCACCTCAGGCGCCACCTAACCCACCACCACCTCAAACTCAACCCTTGGTGTTACAAAACCCTTTACCAACACAAGGAGTGGTGAACACTCAACTGTTATCTCCCCCTCAAGGAAACGTGCCACCACAACAGCAAGTCACGTACGCTGCGCCTGCCCACCCTACTTTAGACTCAGGCACCCATCACTTGTTAATGATGTCATCCGCTGATATTAACCTTCAAACCCGCCGGAACCAATATGGCTCCACCCCTGAAGCCCCTCCCACCGACAAAACCACCAACACTCTTCCCATCGATCAGCCACTATGCATACCTCTGGCCCCATTAGACGGACCCCCAAAAGCCCCTCGCTTCCCACTTCGTCGCATCAACAATAACCCCAATGCTCGCGCTGCGTCTAATTACAACATTGTGGATGGCTTAGCTCAGTCCATCGCAGCCATGTTTGCGTTAAAGGTCTTAAAAAATTGTCCTACACAACGCAAGAATCTGTTATCAACCATTGGTGCTATTGACCCGACTGATTCACGAATGATGGCCTTTGATTTGGACCAATCTGAACCACGCTTGCCTTCCACATTAGCATTCCAAGTTTCTGTATCCATTTGGAATCTTGTAATCCATCAGTGCATCATCGATGAGGGTGCCTCTACATGCGTTATGTCCACATTCATTTGGCAGAAGTTGGGATCCCCTACTCTTAAGCCATCCACCACTACGTTGCAAGCCTACGACGACTGTTCGGCTCAACTCCAAGGTCTCTTAGCTAATGTCCCCATCCAGTTGGCTGGTAAAACAACGCTTATTGACGTAGAGGTCATCAACGCCCAACTTGACTATAACCTCTTACTTCGCCGTAGTTACATGTACGCCATGCAAGAGGTTGCATCATCCGTTTTTCATACCATTATGTTCCCTCATGAAGGACGAGTGGTCAAGATTGATCAACTCACCTATTACGATCCCAATGCCCCCGTTGCACCCGAAAACGTTCTTCCCATGGTTGAACAACCTGTTCGTGGTGCATCTACCTCATTGGTTTCTTCAGTTGGACCCGGAGTCTACTCAGATATGCCAATGAATTCCACATTCCAATCCATTCCACCCCCTTCAACGGCGATAGAAATATCTGACTTATGTACCCTCTCCCACAATACACAAACACCCAACCATCAACCACCTTTGCTACCCCAGCCATCGACGGTACCTTGTCATGTTTGTGCTACACCCATTCATACTATCCCCTTCCTATTTCCCCCTTTGGGAGTCGTAAACGTTTCAGTGATGGCCACACTAAACCTCCCGGGGTTAACTTTAGGCCTACCTATATGGTACATCACACCTCCCGTTTCCCCTCCGACGCCAAATGTCATCTTACAGCCAGTGCAACCTATCACCACTACTAGTGGGCCACCTCCCAGTGTCACCACTCCTTCCTCCTCTACCAACCCACCCCCTCTTTCCAAACACACTGGGGGCAGAGGCCCACTACCTTATACCGCTATGCCTACACTAGTTAAAAATCCCCCCGCATTTCGAGCTCCCCCCAAATGCTCTTTGTGTGATGAGTTGGGCCATGCTACCCATCAATGTCCACAATTACCTGCATTACAAGAGCACATGCAAATGCTTGATGATGACCCCAACATCCCGGTTGTCCAACTCGACCTTACCCCTAATCCTCGCAATAAATCACTGCATACCAATCACCCTTGTGTAATATGCGGTATTTATGGCCATTACTCACATCACTTCCCTAATCTCCCAGATTACAGAGCTGCTCTCTATGAGATGAATAATTTGGACCTTGAGACGTCTCCTCCCACCATTGAAGAGATCCACCCCCTAGAATCCCCGCCAATAGGAGAGATCAATACCATTTATATGATCTCTACTGCTAGCATCCCCTCGTCAACCGATTTGACTAAAAAATGTTTTCGCAATGATGAGGAAATTCTCGAGGCTCTTACCGCACCTGATTACCCCTGGGAATATATGCACCATCGTTCCTATTTCCTCCCAGAAGAGCCCTCCCCCACCATAGCCACCCAATTTTTGGTTGAGTCCAAAGATTTCCTCCCCACCAAGGTTGATTGGTTTAAAGAGCCCATTCCCACTCCCGATGCCTTCGAGGAAGGTAACATGGCCAATATCTCACCCACAATCCACATTGATATCTCTGCCCCAAGCAGTGCACCTGAACTCATTACTTTGGGAGCCTCCTGCACCGAGTACGAGATTGGAGAGTACAAAAAACTTTTTTCAGGAGTTCCGCGATGTCTTTGCCTGGTCCTACACCGAAATGCCTAGTCTTGACCCCGCTATCATAGAGCACCACATTGACACGTGGCCAGATGTGCCCCCCGTTCGCCAAAAACAGCGCCCAATTCACCCATCAAAGCTCCCCGTCGTTAAAGTAGAGATTGAGAAACTTCGTGCAGCAGGTTTCATTTATCCTATTGCCTACACCACTTAGGTTTCTAACCCTGTCCCTGTTAACAAAAAACAAGGCACCATCAGGGTATGTACTGACTTACGTGATTTAAACCAAGCATGTCCCAAAGACAACTTCCCGATGCCATTTATTGACCAAGTCATCGATTTGTGCGCAGGACATGAAGTCCTATCCTTCATGGACAGTTTCTCTAGGTATAACCAGATTTAGATCCGCAAAGAAGATCAATACAAGATTGCCTTCACCACCCCATGGGGCACCTTTTCCTATCTGGTCATGCATTTCGGCCTTAAAAATGCTGGGGCCACCTTCCAGTGAGCCATGACATATTGTTTTTACGACTTGGTCCATATCCTATTAGTCTATTCTGACGATCTCACATCACGTTCCAAGAAACGATCCGACCACCTTAACGACCTCTGGCAAGTTTTTCTGTGTTGTCGCAAGTATCAGATCCTCTTGAACCCACTCAAGTGTGTCTTTTGCATTTCTACAGGCCGGTTGTTAGGTTTCATTGTTTCAAAAAAAGGAATCGCTGTCGACCCCCTCAAAGTTCAAGCCATATTAGACCTTCCCGCACCACGCACACTCCGACAGCTACAGATCTTACAGGGGAAATCTAATTTCCTCCACCGCTTCGTTCTTAATTATGCCACCACAATTCATGGTTTCTTACGTATGCTTCATGCTCACATACCCTTTGTTTGGGATGACCAGGCGCAAGCTACATTCGAAGCCCTTAAAAAATCTCTCACACAATCCCCTTTGTTCTCCCCTCCGGATTTCTCTTAGGACTTCATCCTTTACGTCTCGGCATCCGACCATGCCGTGTCAGGGGTCCTTGTTAAAGAAGACACTTCTCGCCAGAAGCATGTCATTTATTACGTCAGCCAAACCTTGTCTGGACCACCCCTACGTTACCCATATGAGGAAAGACTGGCCCTTGCCGTCATCTTTTCCGTACAAAAATTGCGCCATTACATTTTACTCAGTCATACTACAGTTGTCACCAACTCCAACCCCATGGTCTACCTCTTGAATTGACGACTTCTGCAAGTTCGTGTCGCTAAATGGGTAATTATCCTCCAAGAATATGACCTAACTTTCACAACCCCTAAGAGTACTAAAGCCCTCGCGCTTTCCCATCTCATAACCGACCTACCATCTCTTTCGTTGTCACCACCGATCACCACTGAGTTACCTGATGACCATTTGTTTATCATTTCGTCAGACGACCCATGGTACAGAGATATTCTACTATACCTTCGCACGCAGAAGTTTCGACCAGACATAGACCGCGATGGATGCCGTCGTATCCATCACCACTCCTCTCGGTATCTCCTCTTGGGCGATGTCCTTTACCAGCGAGGGGTTGATACTATCCTCCGTCGTTGTTTCACACGAGAGGAAGCCAAACAAGTCCTCAATGACTGTCATAGCAGCACCTGTGGTGGACATTTCTCAGGGATGGCCACCACCCAGAAGGTCATCCACACTGGATACTTTTGGCCCACACTGTTTACCGACTGCATCAAAGCACTCAAGCATTTCCATAATTGCCAACTCTTTGCCCCTAAGGCCTGAACACCACCCGCCCCACTCCACCCAGTCGTCACCATTGGCCCTTTTTGCAAATGGGTCATCAACTTCATGGAATGTAAACCCTCATCTGCAAATGGCCATAAGTACATCATTGTCGTCGTCGACTACTTCACCAAATGGGCCGAAGCCATGCCTACCTTCAATTTTAAAGCTGACACCGCTGCTCGTTTCTTCTTTAACCATGTCATTACACAATTTGGGGTCACAAAATAGCCTGTCTTGGACCATGGTTCACATTTTGAAGATGCCATTTGGCATGAGTTGTCAACTCTCCTTAAGTTCAAACATCAGTATGCCTCTGCTTACTACCCCCAAGGGAACGACCAAGTTGAGGCAATTAACAAAATTTTTAAAACAATCCTCCAATGCACCGTTGACCGGCATAAGTCCAATTGGCATCACATGCTTTTCCCCGCATTATGGGCTTACCGTACATCAACTAAGACCGGCATCGGTTTCACCCCTTTTCACTTAGTTCACGGTGTTGAATCTGTCCTCCCCATCGAGTGTCAGATCCCCGCTCTACACATCGCTATTGAACTTCTCCTTGACACCTCCCCACTTGAACAACGTTTACTATTATTAGAACAAGCTGATGAGGACTATCGCGCAACCCTCCAAACCATTGTAGCTACCAAGAACTGCTCCAAAGTTGGTTATGACAAACATGTCCACCCACGAGCTTTCCGTGAAGGAGATCTAGTCCTCGTTTACGACCAAGCCCACGACAAGATAGGTAAAGGGAAGTTTGAATCCATGTGGCAAGGTCGTTACATAGTGCATACCTGCCTTGGACATGGGGCATATATTTTAACTGACTCAGAATGCCACCCCTTGTGCAACCCCCGTAATGGGTTGTATCTTAAATGCTTTTATCCTTAACAATCCTGCAGACTTGTTGGTCCATATTGTACAGTTTGATTTCTTTTTGTTTTTCACTTTTTTACCGCAACCTTACATTCGCATTTTTGCACGATCACAGATGGACCATCTTCCACCTTATTACATTGGCTTCGCCGATGGAGCAAGCCGCTGGTCTCCAAACTTGGCCTTTGTAGCTTGGGTCTTATATTCCCCTTCACATGAGTTGACACCTTGATGGAATGTGCATAGGCACTGCTACCAATAACTAGGATGAGTACGATGCTGTGACCGGTCTCCTGACTACTTCCCTTCAGATGGGTATACGTCACCTTCATGTATTCCTTGACTCCTAGCTGCTTGTCTCCCAGCTTAACAACTGCTACCAAGTGCGTGATTCTTGCCTCTTTAGAAATTTCCTGCGCACAAAACAGCTAAGTCGACAGTTTGAATCCATAACTTTCACTCATGTCCCAAGAGCTCAGAATAGTGTTGCAGATCAAATGGCTAACAACATCCTCGACTGGCATATCAATCACACCATGTAAATCATCCATCATGCATAATCATCACATAATCAACACATCAAAAACATAAAAATCCCCAAAAGACTATATCTACAACAAAGGGAATCCACATGCCTATCATAACAAATCATTTGCATCCACGTGCAATAAAATAACACAAAACCATACAGGCACATCCACGTGCATACAAAAATAATCACCGCAAAAATGCATCCATGTGCATGTCTATATAAATATATCATCTTCATATACATGTCATGAGTGTCCCAGCACTCAGATATACAAAAAATATACATTGAGGAGCCTCAACAGCATCCCTGTCATAAAATACATGCTGTATATACCAAAAAAATCCTGAATTCCCATACGCATCAAGGGTGAGTCCCCAGCACTCCCTAATGAGAGTCATATCCCCCATCCGAACCATCATCACTCTCCATCGCAGCCACCTATGCTATGGACTCATCCTCTCCTCGCTCCTCCTCTGGATCCTTCTCATCCCCCGGTCAATCCTGAGCCCTCCTCTCCTCATCCAGTACTTCCACCCGAATCAGAATCGACCGCCAATCCCATGGAGCCTCGTGACAGTCCTCGACCACCTCACGATCAAGCTCCCGCCACCCCTCGTTTGAGAACCCAACCAGTAGCCGGTCAAAGGTAACTTGCAAGGACTCCAAAGTCCCATCCGCATCCCGTCATCGCACCTCCCCCCGATATGGCAGGGCTGGCATTGCTATGCGACCCCTACGGTCTCTGTATCCCTGTGGTGGCCTCGGTCCCATATCTGCATCAAACGACATCACCAATAGTCAGGATCATCATATATATCTCTAGCAACCAATCTAACATAAACCAACAATCACGAAACTGGATACATACCATCTGGGCCCCAAGCCTTCCTTGGAGGTCGTGGCACCTCTGGATCTCCCCAGTAGTCCATCTTGCGATACGGGTAGTCATCAAATGCTAGTGGCATCTACAACCACTGCAAATAGAGCTCCTGTGTAAAATACCGCGCCACCTCTCCCCCACCCCGCCGGCGCATCATCTCACCCCACCGCACCATCCGCGGCTCCCTCAAACCCCCAGCCCGGATTGGCACTTGCGGCCGCAGCGTCAGAACTCGCTCCATGAAGAAAGAGCACAAAAATGACCCATAGCAGAACCCCTTGCCAGATACCTTCACCGAGCTCAGCTGCCACTGAACACAGGTGATGAATATCTGGCCCCAAGCAAAGAAGGTACCCTGTAGTACCCGCTCTACTAACTGCATCTATCCCCCAAACACCCGGTTGGGCCCCTATGACCCCAACACTCGGACCACACATGCTGTGATCGCCCGAACTGATGGCTCCTCTAAGTCACAAATCAGAAGTGCATTCTTATGCACTTTTGCCGTAGGGAGGCAATACCGATCCAACATCTCCTCCATGTCCACATCCGCAGACCTCCGTGGCTGAGTATCTGCCACCCTACCCAAACAAGGTAGTCCCATCAAAAAGTATACGTCTGCCAGGGTGAGCTCTAGTCTCTCCCCCTGCACCATGAAGCACTGTCTATTGGGCTCCCAGAATCCCACCAACCTGTTCAGCAGTAATGCTGCTGAACGCATCATCGGCACCTGCGCAAACTTCAACAACCTGCACAGCCCCAAGGTCCCCCGGACATGTCGATCATCCCGTATGTACTCCATGAGATCGTCAGGTATCTTGCACTCTCGCCATAGTACTCTCGGCATCCTGTCAATCCCACAATGAAAACTCATCATCACATCATCAAATATACCATCACCCCCCCGGTATGACTCCACAATCCCGATCCAGATTGAGGCTATGGGGCCCAATGTTGCAATCCCAAATCACGGCTATCGAGACTGCAGCCGTGATCGCAGATTGTACCTGTGGGGGCCATAGTTGCGATCGCATATCGTGGCTGTACAAACCACAACCGCGGTCTCGGATCGTGACTATCCAGGCCATAGCCATGATCTCGGATCGCAGCTATGGAGGCCACAACTGTGATCCATGATTGCGGCCATCACCTCGAAACTCATGATCCACACCCCGCGTGGACCATACCACCCTCCCTGAGGACTCACTACCCACCCGAATCGAGAAAAAATTAAAGGTATGAGTTCAGTGAAATACCTGCAACTCACGTAAATGAAATCGACTGGTCCAATCACCTAGAAATGCCAAATCCGCTCTGGCCCACCACACTCTCCTGTCAAAGCCAACCACACAAATGACACTTGGCATTATGGGTCCACTTACTATTTATAGATAGTTGTCTTTTTCTTTATTTGACCATTTTGGATCCATACAGAGTCCATTTTCCAAACTGTTTCCACCACTGGAATCAGAATGACGAGACCTTCAGAATGGTCGACTCGACTTCTCATTTTCTTTGAACCCCTTTTTTTGGAATTTTTTCCATGCATCTCGCCATCTCGGTTTGTGTGCCACTCGGTTTGTGATGATGCTTGAGATCATTTCTCACTCTCACCCCCATATTTTTCGAGCATTTTTTTGCCAGCCCCTAGTCATATCGGTTTGCGCACCACCTCGATCGTTATCTGTTTTTGATGCTTTTATATCATCGAATTCAGTTTTCCACATTCGTGATGATGCTTGAGATCATTTCTCGCTCTCACCAGAAACAATTTCAACATTGTGTCCCAACACCTTGCTTCCTCGGTTTGCGCGCCACATCGAATGCCATCGAATTGTTACACATTTATACATGAGCCATTCACTCCATTCATACTGCAATTATTTTGTTATTTTTCCACCATTCATCATCCCGCAAGGAGGCTTACCAGTGTTCCCCCCCAACCCTCATTCTTAGTTCTCATCGATGTCACTTGATTGAACACTCTCTCCTTACTTGGCCATTCCTTTTGTTCGGTATAATTTTATCCCTTTTTGGGGCTGGACAAGTCCTTTATGAAAAAGGCACTTAGGGAGTTTCTGTTAAGCTCTTTTGTGACTCCTAAAAGAATGAAAAGATCGCCAAGCAATCTTGCTTCCTTTCATGCTTGTTAAAGTACCTGAAAGGGCGTATATCTGGTATAAGTTTAACCATTTTCCGGACTTGGTAGACTAATTACTAAAAATGAATACTCTAGTCACACTGGCTAGAAGAGTTCTTCATTGCATCCTTTTATGCTTTTTTGGGCCTTGGAGAGTAACACACGAAAAAGAACACCCCTAGAGTCTTCTTATTGCTTTCAGAGTCCCTAAAATTGAAAGCAACCATGAGCATGATCCATCCTGGGCTCGTACAAATACACACGATGGTACCATTCCATTATTTCAGAGTCTTCTTATCGCTTTTAGACTCCTTAAAATTGAAAGCAATCACGAGCATGAACTGTCCTGAGCTCGTATAAATCCACATAACAGTACCATTTTGAGCACACTTCTTCTAGCTCCTTAAACCATGAAGAAGTCCCCATTGATGCCTCTCGGCACTATGATCAATCATCTCGACAACACCCCCAATAAGGTCGCCTTTGTTCAGAGTATTCTGCGATATATCACCCTCAGAGTCTCCTGCCATCCTACACCAACTTGAGTATCCCTCATTCCAGTCACCATCCTGTAATGTCCCCCATTTTGACCCTTGTAATATTTTGGGCTATAATGTAAATAATGTATGCATATTATGTATGATTCCTAGCGTGGAGCTCAAGGCCAAGGCCCCTCTAGTGAACGCTCGACCTAGAAGAGGCAAGTCTTTGAAATTATGCTACCCATGTGCTAGCGAACCATGGGAATTGTAAATATTCATCTTAATATAAATTCCCACAACTAGCTATGCAATGCAATAAGAGATGGGGGCATGATTTTACAAGGAAATTGGGAGGGAAATATTCAAACCCTTGGATCCAATCAAGTCAAGCCAAGTGTCAATGAGAAAACCCATAAAGCCCTCAACTACCCATGTTGACTTTTGTACCCAATCATTGATTTCTCCCAAGAGTTGGTTGAGGTAGTTAATGCCTTGGGGAATGGGAGGTATGGCTGTCCAAATTTGAGTATGGGAAAGCCACCCTGCATGGAAAAACGTGTTTGGCTTCTTGGGCAAGAAAAGAGCCATGAATTGTTCCCCAAGCCATTACCCATCCACCAACTTTGCTCTCCCATGAGTTTAGAGCTACCTGGGTGTTTTCTCCATGGTTTTTGCTATGTTTCCTTCATTATCCTAGCTGGGAAGGGCGTTTTTGTGTTGTATGACAGTGGGAAAGAAAGGGAAATCGATTTGGGGACCATAGAGGTTGTTTTGGCCCACTCATTGCTTGTAGATCTATGGGAGAAATCGTTTTCTTCCCTAGGGTCGATTTTCCCTCTCACAATCCGTTTTTGGTGTACCCATGTTTTTGGGAAAACCCCTGCCCATCTAGTTCCTAAGTCCCACTACTGAAAGTGTGTTTCAGAGCCCATACCTGAGTTTGGTGTGCAAGAGAATGCTGGGGTTGAGTTGGGTATCCATTGCTTTGGGCTGTGCTATGCTTGAGGGTTCCCTTTTCCTTGTAGATATCATGCCCAACTCGGGGGTGGTCTCTGAGTGTTGAAAGAATACAGGCTGGGCAGAGACCTATGGTTGGGAGGAATGTTGTAGCGACATAGCTAGTTGTTTGGTACAATTGCACAACAAAGATAAGTGTTTTTCTGTCTATGTGTTTTGCCTCTACAAATGTATAACTTCATGACTGTTATCGATGTGATTGAATGCATATGAAAAATGTGTGTGGATGAGTTTATTTCCGCTGTGCATGTTTGCTTGTTTTCCATATGCACACATTTGTTTTGAACTATATGCATCTAATGAAGATGGCTGAGTTTATTGAAAAGCCCCATAGAATGGCATCATGTTCTCTTCCTTGCATTGGGCCAAGGGTGGGTACATTACATTTGGTATCAGAGCGAAGGTTGCAACATTTGGGCCTTCATGGGCTACCTATCATAACTTACAGGGGTAAGTATTCTTCCTGCTCATTATAGACCATTAAGAAAAATTTCAAACTTTCAAATTTTCGAAAATTTTTCTAAGTGTTTTTGAAAATTTTTCTAAGTCTATATCGGAAAGAACTTATGAGTTTTCGTCGAAATGGCGGAAGGAACTGACGAGTTTTTGTCGAAATGGTTGATCAGAAATTTTTAAGTTTGCCAAACCGGAAGAACTCGGCGAGTTCGTCTGCAACGACGGAAAAAGTTGGTGAGTTTGCGCCACAATGTCAGAGGAAGCTGGTGAGTTTGCGTCCGCAATGGCAGAAAAAAGTTGGTGAGTTTCTGCCGTAGCGTCAGAAGGAATTGGTGAGTTTTCGCCGCAGTGTCAGAAGGAATTGGCGAGTTTGCGCCACAGTGTCGGAAGGAATTGGTGAGTTCTGCCACAATGACGAAAGGAAAAGTTGAGTTTTCGATCGGAAGAACTCAAAAAGTTTGTCCGCAATGGGTTGGAAGAGAATTGCCAAGTTTGCCGAAACAACGAATTTCAGCTGTTTTCCAGGGTGAATTTTTGGTACCGAAAGTTGAAAAATGGCTTTGAACTCATATGCCAAATTGCACGAAATTGAAGGATTTACAAGAAAACAAAAAAAACAAAAAAAGACCAAGGGCGCTACCCTCAACCCGCCCTGCAGTGGGAAGCCATAAAGGGGAAAGCCCCCTTGACCCCCGTTGGCCCCTTGAGACGTCGTCAATGGTGAGAAAGATTCTATGGGAGCTAAGTAAGACAATGCTGATAAAGAGGGAAGCTTCTCACCTTAACTATTTATGTTATAGCATAGGAATTACATGTTTGGAAAATAGCAAGAATGAATGTTATACAGGTATGTATATATTGAATTACTATTTCGTGAGAAGATCATAGCTAATTATTGTGTGCTTGGTAGAAAATCCCATGAAATTGGATCAGCTATGATGGGGAAGAGGAAACCCCATGCTACAATGAGGAAATTGGAAAGGGGGAATTCATTCACTCCTCTCTTGCTATTGTATTTGTATTTCCTAAGTTTCATAAGTTGAAAATTATGGCATAGGGATGTTGGAAATGCAAGAGAGTAATGCATATGAATTAATGGGCATGATTAAGGAGTCATTGCATAGTGCATGTGAATTGATTATGCATAAAGCATGATGTTGCATATGGGTAAAGGTAATGAAAGTTACACATGCAATAGCCCATTAATGGTATTGCTTATGGTTGATCACCAGTAATGTTGTTGATAATGGTTGTATGAATCAGACCATAGAAGCATGATTGAAAATGTAAGAGATTAGATAGTCGAAATGAATATGCACTAGATGGCATATTGATAAACATTGCACAATGCATGTAAAAATACTTGTGTATATATATGATATTGCATATTGGTAGAATAGTGAGGTTTTGCATATGCAATGAGCCACTTAAAGATGATTATGGTGGTTGTTAAATAACTAGTCGTGTTTGCAATGGTTATAGGACCAAGACAACTGAAGCATGACTAAATATGTGGATGATGATTGTTGCATATGACCAACAACCTTATGAAGAAAGGATGGTGCAACAAATCTATGAGCATGAGGTTGGAAAAGAACTATGAAGCCTTGGTAAGAGGCCAACTAATCAGGTAACATCAAATGATGTTAATGACAGCCATGTAGGTAATGGCCATTTGTGCTTAATTGCATGAATGTTGAAAGAGGATTTGGTAAGATCCCTTCAACTATGTTGATTTGGTTTGCATATGGTATTGAGTGCCTGAATGTAAATGTTAATCTACCGAGTATGATGAGGTGCGGGTAAGTGAGGGAAATGATCCTTACACCCTATAATTGCTTAGAAACCTCAATGCATTCATATGAAATTATAACATGCCATTGTGTATGCTGGATTATAAGTTTCAATAACCAAAGAAAGTAAAAACCTATAGTCATGTTGTGGTAGTACATGCCATATGAATGGTTAGGCCATAATATGCTGGAATGCATAGTATCCGCGGATTGATGCAAAGTTGTATTGAGGGATTATGCATTGAGTGAATGCACATTAAAATATTATGTAAATGTTGTGAGTGTGCATGCATATGTGTAAGTGCACATGTTGAGATGCATTGCAAGAATGCATGGTTGTGATATGTATAGGTTTCAATGCATTTAGATAATAGACGAAATGGTGAACCGTTGTTAATACTGAGAGAATTTCATGAGCTACTATGAATGCAGGAGAAATATTGCATGAAGAAGGTAGACATGATGATGGGCTACCAGAGTGCTCTATGGAAGGATAGAGATTGCGTGGAATGTGAAGTAATGAGTACTTACAATTTATTTAAATTGCACGGATAGAGTACCCATGTCTTGCAATTTTATTGATGATAACAATGAATATATAGATATATACATATATTTCATTGCACCTCAAATGCTAACAACTGAAGGTGTTTGAATTATTGAGTGTTATAATTCTGAGATCACTTCAGTGACTGTTGTAGCAATGAAAGGATTATATGCATAGATACTCACAACATGTTTGGCTGATTGAAGTTTAAGATTTCAGGTAGATTGTTTTGGGCATGGAAAATGTGGGTAAGTCCATGATGAAGATTGGAATCTACCATGAGAAAGAGCCAAATGATATGAGAACAGACTCATGGCTAAGCAAATCAATTTATGTAGAGGATAGAATTGCAAATTCAGACTTGAATTTAATTATTAATTTCATTGAATGATTAGAGAAATCAGATTTGAATTTTATTGTTAAATGCTGCTGACTGTTTGGCTATTTGATAAATGTGCCAGGAAGACACATTGTAGGAAGACCATGTGTGATGACCTGCAGAAGCCAAAATCCATGGGAAGGACCCCATGCTTTGGAAATGGGTTTTGGGTGAAACACCATTTCATGTTGGAAAACCATGAGAGTGAGATGGTAAAGCTATGCCAAGAAGGCATGTGTGGATTATGGAACATGGAAGGATTGGGGTGGCAAACTGAAGAACTGTTGACTCAGAGAAGGGAGCCCTCACTCTCCGTAAATGAAGGAAAAGATACATATGCAAAATGAATGAGTATTCTGTGACCCTAGATAAGAACATGCATGTCTAAATTATTAGGGTTAATATGCAGAGCATTCTCTACCTTATTTATATAATTTCAGACTGCTTGAGTATGATTAGGGCCTACATGGCTCACATTGGAAAGGGGATGCACACCTTTTCTGGTGCCGAGTCATGATAGGGTTGTCAATGTTGACTACACCCTAAGGGAATGGACGCATTCTTGGTGTTTCAATACTTGATAGTGAATGTTATGGAATGTGGTTACGATTTTGAGCAGCAATACTGATAAGCATGCTTATCCTTCTTGTGTTGTCAGCCTACATAGATTCCAATTGGCACTACACATTAAGAGGCAAAGTGAAGAAGGGTACGCAAAAGGACTGTATAGGAATTGGTAACCTTTATATGATCACACTAAATAATACTGGAAGGGATGGACAAACCCAAGGAGTTGTGTAGTGAAAAGGGGTATCATCCTTATGTGAGTGGGGCCATGCTAACTTGCAGTCAAGAAAGTCACCTATAAAGTTCCTAAAAGGAACCACCGATTCGCATAAAAGAAGGAGTGACGTCCTTGTATGAATGAAGAGTTGATGTGTGTGTGAAGGGTTGTGGTGTGAGAAAATGTGGTGGAATTGGTGAAGGCATAAAATCTCTATTGGGTTAGCAGTAGGAGGGGGCGCCAAGACTGACTGAAAATCATGAGATTCCTAAGGCTCCATAGTAGAGCCTTGACCTATAATGGTTGGTGGCGTAGTTTCCTTCCATTGGCTGATGGCCTAGACGAATGTGCTGGCTCGGCACTGGAGAGGGCCAACCAGCTATGGGATTGGTTGGGCACCACCAAATGCTTGGTAAACCCAGTTGGCATGAAGGTGTATTGGTTAAGCATTAACTACATCAAATTCCATAGGTGATTCCAAGGCTTGCAAAGCGAAGCGGGACCCTGTGGACCAGAGGGGAAACACACAATACATATAAGTATTCGTTTTCAATTATGTCTTGTTTGGAATAATGAAGATTTCAGGTATAAGTCTTCTAACAACTAAGCTGATACACTATTGTTTCTTTGTTGGAAACCTTGGTCATTGCAGGAAAGCAAGACCCTGAAAGAACTATAAGTTACTGGTAAAATCCAGAGAGTAAATGAGTGGGCGATATAAATTATGGAGAAATCCAGGGAGTAACTGGTTGAACGCTATAAAGTTCTTGATAAGTCCAGAGAGTGACTAGTTGGGCATTAACTACTTGATATTGTAAAGCAATGTGTATGCTGGCCCAACATTCCTTAATTAATTAATAAAACCAGTCGGAGCACTGGCCTAGCATATTGCTAAAGGAAACAATTGATAAAACCCAGTCAATCTACTGGCCGGGCATCGCCTATTCAAATGATTATGGAGTAGCCTGCGTGCCAGCCCAACATTCGTTATTATACCATGGGCAACCCAAGCCTTGTAAAGCAAAGAAGGACCCAGTGGAATAAAGTGAAGACATCTAATACATATAAGTATTTGAATACCTTGCAACTTCTTGCTTATAAATATATGTGTGTATATGATTTGGTTATGATTTCCTAAACTCTTGTTTAGAGATAAACCCTATGAAAAAAATAAACTAAACATGTGAATTGATTCAATGTTTGAGTGTAGGTATTATTGGAAGCAAGGACCAGGAAGTCATCATAGGGATGCAGATGGACATATGACCATCGTAAAGAGCTCAGTATGAGCAATAATGAAAGATAGTGCTAGTGGACATGAGTGGGTCCTAGCAGCCAAAGGTTCTGTAGGCAACTATGGAGAAGGGTCCCCTAGTTGAAAATACTTAGACAGACCTTAGACACTAAGTGTCATAGACAAGAAAGGAAAGTCAAAGCATTCACATTGAAGTGAAAGAGACTAAGGAGCATGAAACTACAACGATGGTGTAGCTCCACAATAGAACAAGACTAAGAGGTAAGAAGGTGAAACAATTGGTTGCAGGCGGCACAAGAAAGTGTTGCTAGTAAGCAAAGTGTGGTCAATTGTTTCCATCGACCATGGTAGCAGACCGAGGGCTATTAGAGTTGGATGAAAGTATTCTTCAAACAATTTCTAGGACCCAAGAAAATCTTGGAGAAATGCTCAAGCTACAGAGACAACAGAATGAGATGAACCACAAGGTATTGTAGGACTCTAGTCATCTGCAAAAAGAGGTAAAAATCATTTTGGGAGCAATTAGTAAGGGAAATGAAAGTGAATCAACGAAGAAGCATTCATCCAATCGGCCGATTAAGAAACATTCAAGGTGGGAAGACTCAAAGGAAACTAAGTAGGAAAAGGTAAAGCCGCAAATGAAATGTTGGGGATGTGGAGGAAATCATTGCCTCAGTGACTGCCCAATAATGGAGCATCAAGAGGGTAGCCGCCATAAAGTTTTCAGACTTGTAGATCAGCGGGAAGGTAAAGAAAGGGAAGGGATTGTTTTGGAACAATGCCCTCATGCAGAGCTAGAAGGTTCTAGCCAGCGAGAGCAGTTTGTGAAGACCAAAGGACTTGGTCCCGAAAATCCAAGTAAAGGGTGAAATGCAGGACAAACCTGCCATATTTTGAGAATTTTGGACATGTATATAGCATGTATGTATTCCTAGGTATGGGAACACCGAGGACGATGTTATTCCAAGGGGAGGGGAATGTAATGTCCCCCATTTTGACCCTTGTAATATTTTGGGCTATAATGTAAATAATGTATGCATATTATGTATGATTCCTAGTGTGGAGCTCAAGGCCAAGGCCTCGCTAGTGAATTCTCGACTTAGAAGAGGCAAGTATTTGAAATTATGCTACCCATGTGCTAGTGAACCATGGGAATTGTAAATATGCATCTTAATATAAATTCCCACAACTAGCTATGCAATGCAATAAGAGATGGGGGCATGATGTTACAAGGAAATTGGGAGGGAAATATTCAACCCTTGGATCCAATCAAGTCAAGCCAAGTGTCAATGAGAGAACCCATCAAACCCTCAACTACCCATGTTGACTTTTGTACCCAATCATTGATTTCTCCCAAGAGTTGGTTGAGGTAGTTAATTCCTTGGGGAATGGAAGGTATGGCTGTCCAAATTCGAGTATGGGAAAGCCACCCTACATGGAAAAACGTGTTTGGCTTCTTGGGCAAGAAAAGAGCCATGAATTGTTCCCCAAGCCATTACCCATCCACCAGCTTTGCTCTCCCACGAGTTTAGAGCTACCTGGGTGTTTTCTCCATGGTTTTTGCTGTGTTTCCTTCATTATCCTAGTTGGGAAGGGTGTTTTTGTGTTGTATGATAGTGGGGAAGAAAGGGAAATCGATTTGGGGACCATAGAGGTTGTTTTGACCCACTGATTGCTTGTAGATCTGTGGGAAAAATCATTTTCTTCCCCATGGTTGATTTTCCCTCTCACAATCCGTTTTTGGTGTACCCACATTTTTGGGAAAACCCCTGCCCATCTAGTTCCTAAGTCCCATTGCTGAAAGTGTGTTCCAGAGCCCATACTTGAGTTTGGTGTGCAAGAGAATGCTGGGGTTGAGTTGGGTATCCATTGCTTTGGGCTGTGCTGTGCTTGAGGGTTCCCTTTTCCTTGTAGATATCATGCCCAGCTCGGGGGTGGTATCTGAGCGTTGAAATAATATAGGCTAGGCAGAGACCTATGGTTGGGAGGAACGTTGCAGCGACATAGTAGTTGTTTGGTACAATTGCACAACAAAGATAAGTGTTTTTCTGTCTATGTGTTTTGCCTCTGCAAATGTATAACTTCATGACTATTATCGATGTGATTGAATGCATATGAAAAATGTGTGTGGATGAGTTTATTTTCGTTGTGCATGTTTGCTTGTTTTCCATCTGCACACATTTGTTTTAAACTGTATGCATCTAATGAAGATGGCTGAGTTTATTGAAAATCCCCATCGAATGGCATCATGTTCTTTTTCTTGCATTGGGCCAAGGGTGGGTACATTACACATCCCTAGTCCCTTAAAGCTATGATCCCCTTCCCACTAGTTAGTTTCATATTTTTCTCGATAATCCCCGCCATCATACTCTGAACAAAGGAAGTTTGAGTCCACCCACTCTATTTGCCCAATTATCCCCCACCTCCACAGTATGTCAGTCTTACCATCAATACTCTCACACTTTGGTTATCCACCTCGTGCTCCTATTAAGGAAACATCATTTCCTTGCTAGTTGCAGGTATCCCTCTGTCAACGACAGCCCATCTATTCCAGAGGATAGGCCCAGAGGTCCCTGCGCCTTGGACTCATCACCATTTGTGGTGTGTGTCTACGGACCATTTTGAGCGGAGTCATCAGTGCCTCTCTGAATGGTTCTTTCTCACATGCTCGACTTCAACACCTTTATCGCATCATTGAGATTCATGCAGGGTATATATTTCTTCAGTACTGGTCGAAGACCCCGAATTTCCCCCGACTCTAGTAGATTGGTGAGTCACTTCGGAACACCCAGTTATATGTTCCCTTGGATATCCGGGTTGCGTTGGTGACAGTATTCGGAAGCTGTCCACTTGCCTACTTCCTTGAAGTACCCAGTTTAGCTACAGTCCAGTGTACCATTGAGGGTATGACTCCCCGTCATTATGATCCAACAGTTCATCGGTTCCTCTGGTACCACACTCAACAACACTATTATTATTCTAGTGTATCAGTTCTTCAGTTCAGACATGGTCAGACCGGTAGTATGTCCCATATTTGTGTCCCCTCTGGACCCTTATGATGTACACAGTAGTTCTCCATATATCTCTCACGTCCCCTTTTTGGGCTTCATTGTTATTCTATATATCTTGATACGAGCATGGGAATGCCCGCCTCGTCCATATATTCAGATTATTCCTCATTCATTATTGAGGTCATGTATTTTCAGTTTTTGCAGTTTGTTCAGGACTGTTGTTCCGGGCTCTAGTTCGTTTCTTCTCTTCTCCACACCCCAGGAAAACCATAAAAGACCTATGATGTCTATCGGCCATACGATGAGCTCTTGCCCTCACACATCAGGGGGCAATCTGTTAACACCCAAAAAGTGCTCACCATCTCATCTCCCTCATTACATGACTCATTTGTCTATATTCCCTACCATCTTTGCCTCCAAAACCTCAAAAAATCATTAAATGGCCACCAAAATGCCAAAAAAACCCCATTTTCCCTCTCCAAATAGTTAAATTTCCTCAAAAAATAGCAAAAATCCTCTAAAAAGGCCCTAAATTCCCAAAAATCAAATAAAGGGGAATAAAAAATATACAAAAGAGGGAAAAGAGGGAAAAATAAAGCAAAAACCCTACACCATTGACCTAAACCATATGGTGCCAAAAACCATAGGTCAATACTCCACCACTAAAAACCTATAAATAGGTGATGGAGGCTCCCCATTTCATATCCACAATCTATCCTATCCTCACTTAGCCAAAATCACTCTTGAAACCCTAGCTTACCATTTGAGCTAGTTTTCCCATTTGAGTGCCCCTTTTGGTCCATTATTCAAACACTTTGGAGAAGGAGAAGGGATCCATTGGAGCACGGAAGCAGCCCTCCTAGATGATTGCAAGAGTTACACCAACCTCAACACTTGAGGTAAATGTAACTTTGTTGTTATTTTTAATACAAAAGAAAAATTTCTATTATATTGTCATTGTCTTTTTATTTCTGTTGATGCACATGTTAGCTTAGATTTTACCTTGTTTTACTGTCAAGTTTTACTGTTTTACTGAACTGCTACTAAGGAGGCCCTTCTACTTAGTAGGTGCTCATTTGCACAAGCTAGGGTGAAAACCTTAGCTACAGTTGGAATGGATAAATCAACCCCAGGATGACCCCACAGTAGCCGCTGGTCCATCAGCAGCTTATTGGACATCTTCTACAGGCCACCCAGTGGCCCATTTTTCCATTGCATCCCCATCCAGTTGGGCTAGCCCTAACGACTGCTTAACACCTTATCGTGAGCAATTGGCTCGTTTACGTGCTATGTGTGAGGAGTTTCGAAGCCAAAAATTTCAACTAAAAATCGACGATCGACCACTCCCAAGTCGTGTTTTATCTTTTGAGTCACCGGAATCATCTATGCAACACATGACCACTGCTGAAACTGGTCAACCATCCATTCCTAGACATGTATCTCATAGATAGGAGACCAGTTCAATACCTCTCACAATCCAACCTATTGAAGGACAACAGTCCAACACACCTGTAACTACCATAGTTACGTCACCTGCTCGTCCCCCACCCCAAACTTCAAGGGGAGGATACTCTTTACCCCTACCTTCTTTATAGGTAGTGGTAATCCTACGGTGAAGGATCAACAACTGGTGTTGGGTTAACCTTTACTTAGTGGTCAGCAAGTTGTTGCCGGGGGGAAACCCCCGTCTCTTAACCATAATACTGCAGCAAGAGTTCCCATCGGGCCTTCCGTTGGAAATTCCTTACCTCATGGACCTTCCAATTGTTAATTTTTCAAAATTTACTTCAATCTGAACTAGGATCTTAACTGAGAGAGCAACATGTACAACATATCTACATCATATCAATCATGGACACAATAATGCAAGCACACAAGAGACACAGAGTTTACTTGGGGAAAACCATAAACGTGAAAAACCCCAAGAACTTCCTCAGAGATAGATAGAGCAATGATACAACCCAAGCATAAGAGATAGACATCTCCTAGTAGCAGCTTCTCCTCCTCCACAAGTGCGCCACTCTCCCTAGAGTGTGAGAGAGAATATAATGATGAAATAGAGTTCCTCCCGCACTCTATTTATACTTGACTTGAATTTCCTAATAACCTTTACTAGGTCGGCCTTAACTTAACCACATAACATAATGCTGACTAGGCCAACACCCAATAGGGTGGTCTAATAACCCTTTGACCCACATGGCCGACCCCCAATAGGGTGGTCTAATAACCCTTTGACCCACATGACTTATACAGGGCCGACCCCAACAAGGTGGTCTAATAACCCATCAAGTATAAGTTACGACACTTACAATATAAATGATGACACTTTCGTATAGAGGAATAATAACATCTCTATAGGAATACAAACACTTCCGTATAGAGAAATAATACTATCTCTATAGGAGTACAATATACATATATGAAATACATTCCGAAGTTACATATACATCAACACTCCCTCTTAACTAGGAAGGTATTTCTCGACACAGGTCTTCTAGCACAAGTCTTCTTCTCTAGATCATTGTTACAGGATAATCATCATCGAGTCATCGTCATCATCACTACTGTTGCTATCTCAATCAATCTCTGAATCTACTTGTCATAGGAAGTTCTACAGAGCCAGTCCCTTTTCATACTGGATGTAGGCCCACCACCTGTAGGTCTTCATCATCAATGGCCATACTGTGGAACCTAGGGCTGATTACGTGCGTCAAAAAAACCTAGAGCAAACTATAGGTTCTTTTACATGTTTACCTTCACAAAACCTACTCAGAGCATCCCAGGATGTTATGAGCAAACCGCTCTACCTGTCTGGATCTCGATAGAGCATCCCAGGCTGTTACGAGCACACTGCTCTACCTGTCCAGATTTTAAAGGATATTTTCTATGTGAACTTTCACAAAACCTACTCAGAGCATCCCAGGATGTTACGAGCACACCACTCTACTTGTCTGGATCTCGATAGAGCATCCCAGGATGTTACGAGCACACTACTCTACCTATCTGGATTTTAAAGGATCTTTTCTATGCGAAACTGTAGCAAAACCTACTAAGAGCATCCTAGGATGTTACGAGCACACCACTGTACCTATCTGGATCTCGATAGAGCAACCCAGGATGTTACGAGCACACCGCTCTACCTGTCTGGTTTTTAAAGGGTCTTTTCTATGCCACCTGCACAATCTGTTCACGACCATAGAGTATCAAACCGATACTCACCATACATCATCCTGATGTACATCATCACATGATCAACCTGATCATCATCATACCATCAACCTGATGCGTATCATCTAGAGCAACATCTTGAAGCTCGTTATCTATGATCATCCCGATCATCATCATAGCATTAACCTGATGCATATCATCTGGAGCAACATCCTGAAGCTCGTTATCTATGATCATCCTGATCAAACAGTATATCCATCTGATGCATACAAAGGATATACCTGATACATATCATCATACATGATCTACTTGATCATACAAATGCATCCACCTGATACACATAATGCATCCACCTGATACACATAATGCATCCACTTGATACATACATAAGTACATGATCTACCTGATCATACAAGTATCCACCTGATACATATACAAATACATGATCTACCTGATCATACAAGTATCCACTTGATACATATACAAATACATGATCTACTTGATCATATAGAACACAATCCTAATGCTCATTATCCAGCGCTTACATCCATAGCCATGTGAAGGGTCCTCCTTCCGCCATGCTTGGAATGGCTTCAGCAAATGTGTCCATCACTTCTTCCTCAAAGTGTCATCGATTTGAAGAATGCCAAGCCTCTCTCTGAAGTATTTGAACTTCACTCTGGCTAGTGGCTTCGTCATCACATCTGCAATCTGCTCATCCATCGCAACGTATAGGAGCTTCACTGCTCCTCTTTGCACCATATCCCTGCTATAGTGATATTTGATCTCAATGTGCTTCGAACTATCGTGGAACACCGGGTTCTCAGACAGCTTCACACAACCCTGGTTATCACAAAAGATATCAGTAGTCTCCAACGAGAGATCAAATAACTTTGACAGTAGATTCCGAAGCCATACTGCCTCACAACTAGCCGAACAGGCTGCAACATACTCTGCCTCGGCTGTACTTAGTGCTATGAAGGACTGCTTCCTACTAAACCAGGAGATCACACCTGATCCCATACTGAAGCAGCACCCAGATGTGCTCTTCCTATCTGCATCACTGCCTTCCCAATCTGAATCAACATAACCTTGCAGGTTAAACTTTTGATTTGATTCATACTTGAGCCCATAATCAACTGTACCCTTCAGGTACCTTAAAATATGCGTTACAACAACCAGGTGAACACTCCTTGGATTCATCAGGAACTGGCTCAATGTGTTCACCACAAAGCAAATATCTGGTCTCGTGTTCATCAGGTACATCAAGGACCCAATCATCTGACGATACATAGAGACATCAACCGGCTCAGATGAAGCATCACATAGAAGCTTCAGGTTTGATGCCATAGGTGTGGCCATGGCCTTGCAATCCATCATCCTGAACCTCTTCAGGATATCTACTATATGCTTCCCTTGTCCAAGGAATATCCCATCTGCACTCTGCCACACCTCCATACCTAGAAAATAGTGCATCATCCCCAAGTCCTTCATATCGAACTCGGCAGCAAGCTTCCTCTTTGTATCGGCAATCAATCTGTCATCTCTTGTTACAAACAGGTCATCCACATACAGGAGTAGAATCACAGGATTTCCTTCCTCAACCTTGTAGTAAAGGTTGGAATCCGCTTTACTCTTGGTAAAGCCCAAACTAGATAGAAAATTGTCCATCCTACCATACCAATTCATGGGAGCTTGCTTCAAGTCATACAAGGATTTCTTCAGTCTGCACACATATAACTCCCTATCATGTGTCTCAAAACCAAGTGGCTGCTCCACATACACTTTCTCTTTGACTACACCATTCAAGAAAGCTGTCTTGACATCCATCTGGTGTATCTTCCATTTCATCACTACAGCCAGGGCAAGTACTGATCTGATGGAAGTATACCTGGATACAGGAGCAAAATTTTCTTCATAGTCTATCCCCTCTTTCTGGGAGAAGCCACGAGCTACAAATATCGCTTTGTATTTCTCTATGCTGCCATCTGCAGCATGCTTGATCTTATAGATCGATTTGGAAGTCACAACAGACTTCCCTTTAGGTCTTGGGACCGCATCCCAAACATCGTTCTTCATGATCGACAGATCATGGAATTCTTCCCGTATCCTGGGAACTTCAATATCTTCAATATCTTCAATAGATAATTTTGTTGCTTGAACAAATGTTGTAGTCCTTCTTAATTTGTAGGTGAAGGTATACAGTCTTTCCTACAAAACAAGTTAAATTGCATGATTAGAAACATTTCATAATTTTCAGAATAAATTCTTTCACATAAAGAAATATGTCATATAGTCATGCAATTAATTAAGCCAATGCTTCAATACAACATTTATCCATATCCTGTAACTTTCTAGATGCCTTCCAATCTCTACCAGAACATTGTTAAGAGTGTGCACAACTCCCAACATGTTAGCAAAGAGGTTTTATTCTAGATAAGTAGCAATGGAATGTTGTACAGTGCCATAGGCCACTTACGCATGTATATTAGTAGTATACTGTTCATCAATGCAACTATTCTAATGCGCATAGTACACAACCTAATTCTAGGAGCATGAGTATATACATTATTGAACAGTATTATTTAAAAAAAAATATATACAAGGAATGATAATTCAAATACTTATCTTTGTTTGTTTGTTGGGTTGACTCCCTCTCAGTCTTTGCTTCTTTTCTGCAACTCCATTCTGATGTGGATTGTGAGAAGTGGTCAACTCACCCTAAATATCTGCATCCTTGTAGAAACTACTGAAGTGTGCTCCTTCTTGATCTTTGCTTCCTTGTAGGAACAACTGGAGTGTGCTCCCTCTTGATCTTTGCTTCCTTGCAGGAACAATTGGAGTGTGCTCCCTCTTGATCTTTACTTCCTTGCAGGAACAGCTGGAGTGTGCTCCCTCTTGATCTTTGCTTCTTGGATTACCTGTCCTTGAACTTATATCCATCACTATGCATGTTTATTAGTATCATCATTGTGTTATCCTCGAGGTCTCATACATAATCACACATTCATTAGTATAATCTTAATACTATCAAAACAAAATAATCTTAAACATGTATAGTCATGATCAACACATATAATAAACATTAGTATTCAAGGTTTCAGGGAAGTCTTCTTTTACTCATGCATATTCTTATTTGATCATAGGACTCTTCTGGTTAGTTAAATCATCAATCAAGATAAGAGACATAAAATGCATAAACCCTTGATTACTTACATTTCTAACTTTATGAATAAACATAACCAATCATACCAAGTATACTTATATAAGGGATCCTAACACAAGGTAGGATTCTAACTTGATATAGGAAAAACATACCTGAATTGGTATGTTAGCTAGTTATGTCTAACATACCCACATGATGTCTTCTTGTTCTCTTCAATGACTTGTGCTAGTAACCTGCATATCTCATAGGTTAACCATTATAGAAGCAAGTTATACATACCTCGCAAATAGATCTTCTAAGTGATTCATGACAATGGATGATTCTTTGTCCTCATGTCATCATGATCATATGTTCTTGAACTAGAACATGATTTGTCTTTCTTGGTGTACGTTTCATGTTAGCGGACAACATAAAACTCATACAATACCATAATGCATTAGTACAATCATAAGTGTCAACACCCTAATCAATTAATATCTTCTATCATGCATTCATAATTTTATTAAGGTGATACGAAAAGTCTAAATTGAATCAAGATTGTACTAACCGTAATAACATGAAGACAAACATACCATAAACTTAATCATGAGCAAATCTCGAAACATACTTGGATGAGTCATACCTGTCGAGATTGCTTGTAATCTTCTTATATAAGGCCTTAGCCTCATCTTCCTCTGAAATAGGAACTTCTTCACTTATGTAGGTGACCAATCCATTCTCTTCTAGGATTAACCCAATCCACTTGATTTGCAGGAATTGGATTTGGAGCTGGATAAGGGTTTGTAAGAGAAACCCTAAAAATTCAAAATTTGAATTTCAAACTTCCGAAAGGATAGAAATATGCACATTGATGAGCTGATCAAGTTGGTATACTCATAATTTGAAAACTGCAAAGTTTCACCCCTCAAATTTGCCTTTGAAACTTCCGGATTCACTAGACATGACCCCAAACTAGGGTTTGATAAATCCCACCCTTCTTCCCAATCAAAAGGTTCGATCCAAAGCTCTAAGCTTCTATTTTTCTGAGGAGCTTCCAGCCGTGATCACAGATTTCAAAAATTTCCATTTTTGCAGAGGCCCTAATTTTCCACTTTTCCGATCAAAGTCCGGAACTAGGGTCTGATCAAGCCTGGCCTTCTGTCCAACCAAAAATTCTGATCTTGGTCTCTAAATTTCAATTTTGATGAGTAGCATTCAGCTGTAGATTCCGATTACAAAAATTCCAACTTTCTCCGAAACCCTAAATTCCGGAAGCCATGCATGAAGGTGCTAAAAAATAATTTTGTTTTGACAGAAATATGTACCTGATTGTTTCTTGTGTAACTCTGAACTTTTCAATCCACAGGATCTTAAAATTTTTCTTGTGATAGACCGACTTGTTATCTTTCCAACCCCACAGGTCTGACCTTAAATGGATTCTCTGAGAGAGAGTTATGCCAAGTGTCGTAACGTGACCTGTTTATGGGATAAAACAGGAGAGCAAACTTGTACGGCATGCCACGTGTCATTGGTTCAGTTTCGGCCTCTTAAAAAGTTACCCGAGAAATTACAGTCCGTACACTACCTGTCACTTTTTACTAAATTTCATTTGGAGCTTCCTAGCCCAAGTTATGACCTTTTTTCCAAGGTCACCTGTTTATGACTGAGATCTGGAAGAGGCAGAAACCCTATATTGTACAGATCATAAATCACAAAGTACAACGAATTAGAGGTTTTCCTTTGGACACAAGGTACATGGGGATATTATCTTATCCATGTATGATTTTTAGACCCTGAAACCTTGCTGAAATTTATTTATAGAAAAATTTCTACGATGACTGGTTTTTGCTATATCGAGCCCTAGCTTCACAATTGCAACAAATGTCATACATGGCATACCATGCCTTCTTTTAGGCTAGCTCTGATACCATGTTAATTTTTCAGAATTTAATTCAATCGGGACTAGGATGTTAAATGAGAGAACAACATGTATAGCATATCTACAACATATCAATCATGGACACAATAATGCAAGCACACAAGAGACGCAGAGTTTACTTAGGGAAAACCATAAAGGTGAAAAACCCCAATAACTTCCTCAGAGATAGATAGAGCAATGATACAACCCAAGCATAAGAGATAGACATCTCCTAGCAGTAGCTTCTCCTCCTCCACAAGAGCTCCACTCTCCTAAGAGTGTGAGAGAGAATAGAATGATGAAATAGAGTGCCTCTCGCACTCTATTTATACTTGACTTGACTTGCCTAATAAACTTTACTAGGTCGGCCTTAACTTAAACACATAACATAATGCTGACTAGGCCGACACCCAATAGGGTGGTCTAATAACCATTTGACCCACATGTCGGACCCCCAATAGGGTGGTCTAATAACCCTTCGAACCACATGACTTATACAGGGCCGACCCCAACAAGGTGGCCTAATAACCCATCAAGTATAAGTTAAGACGCTTACAATATAAATGACGACAGTTCCGTATAGAGGAATAATAACATCTCTATAGGAATAAAAACACTTCCGTATAGAGGAATAATACCATCTCTATAGGAGTACAATATACATATATGAAATACATTCCGAAGTTACATATACATCAACACCACTTCGGGACTATCCCATGTCGGGGGACCGTCCAATGTAATTCAACCTCCATCGAGTCAAGCGTATCCAGGTCATCTTAACCCTGTGCTGGGTCAACTCAATCCCGGAAACACACTCTACGGGGTACCCTACCCCGGTAATACTTACACTCTATGGGGACAACAGAATGTTTTACAACATGGACCCCCACATAGAGTCCCTCAAGTCTCGCCACCCCTCTTTGGTCCACCCCCACCTCCTACTGGAGGTGGCGGCCCCCCGCATAACTCTGGAGGAGGCGGACCTCGACCTTCTGGTGGAGGACCACCTCATTTCGGTCATCATGGCCCACCCCCCTCAGTGGAGGTGGTGGGGGACCACCTCCCCTCGACGGTGGTGGTGGGGGAGGACCATCTCATCCTGGTGGTGGAGAAGGAGCACCACCCCCTCCCGGTGGTGGTGGTGGAGGAAATTCTCATCTTAGTGGTGATGGTGGTGGACCACCACCCTACTATGGTGGAGTTAGTGGAGGAGGATGTTACCCTTCCGGCGGTGGAAATGGCCCACCACCCCCTCTCGACAGAGGTGGCGAAGGCCCGTCCTATTTCAATAGTGGTAGTGGACCACCTCCTCCTCCCAGCAGAGGCGGTGGCGGCCCATCCTACCTTGGTGGTGGTGGCGGACCCCCACCATTTGGAGGTGTCCCACCCCCTCCCGATGGTGGAGGCGGGCCCCCAACTTTTGGAAATGGGCTACCTTATTATAGTTATGGACCACCTTACTATGGCGGTGGACCTGCATTTGGTCCGAGTGGCTCATACCCCTATGGCCAGTTTCATCCTGGAACACCTTATGGCCAGTCGACACAAGGTCCCACAAGACCTTACACGCCTTATCCGTACTATCCGTACTCACAGCCTAATCCGCAGCTGCCTTTTTTTGCTACTTTGGACCTACCTAACTTGTCTCACTTGACCAACGGCCCCATCTACCACAGAACTAATTGGCCACCTATTCCGGTGAAACTTCCGTCAGATATCCCAAAATTTGATGGTAAGCCGGGTGAGGATCCTAAAAACCACGTGATGACATACCACTTATGGTGTTCATCCAACTCACTGATGGACAACTCGATCTGTCTTCAGTTATTCCAACGGACTCTCACTGGTTTGGCTACCAAGTGGTATATTGAACTACCACCTCATTCTTTTCCTGATTTCGGTTCTCTTGCTATGAACTTTTTGAATCATTTCTAGCTGCCTATACGGTATGAAATTGGTACAGAAATTTTAACCTCGCTTCGTCAAAATACCGCTACTCATATATCAGATCATATACATGAGTGGAGGAGGAGACGATGTCTCATTAAGGCTCCTATTCCAGATCAACTCCTAGCAGAATGGTTTACGAAGTCTGTCATTCCTACCATAGCATGGGATGTTTCCATGGGTGGCGCTGTCACTGAGGAACAATCCATTGCTCGTGCCCATTTGCTAGACTTAGTCTATGCTCAATCTGGCACATTGTTTGATATTCTTCCCGACGCGCCCTGCAACACTTACGACCCCACGAAACCACCCAAGGGACCCCAAGCCGATGGCATCATTGGATCCCTTCACACCCAGCCTTCCTCTCAAACTGTTGGTTCGTCGAACCCACAGGGTTCTTTCCCATCACCAACGCAGGATGGGCATGACACCACCAAATCATCCACTCCTGCTGTCATCGAAGAAGTAAATTCTGTTTCATCAGCTTGACCTCAAAAGTTTGGTGGTAAGAAAAAGAACAAAGGGAAACCTAAGAAATCTTCCACCAAGCAGGAACAAAAGAGAACCCTTGATGATACCAAACAGAAAAGGAAGTTGAAGTATCCTTGCCTACTGTGTGGTGATGATCACTTTTCTAAAGAGTTCCCCCATAGAGACGAAGTTCAAAAGTTTCTCAAGGGAAAACCCACACCCGCAGTTCTCAATGATCCCTTCCTTGCTCAAAATCAGCAGTCGATCGCTCACACTTCTTCTTCCCAAGGAGAAGCATCCACCACCGCACATGTTCTCATGATGTGTAGCGAAACTATCAACTTGAAAACCCATTCTCATTCATATGAATATGTTCCATCAAAGGAACCCATTGGAAGTGATACTGAAAAAGCTTCCACTTCGATGCCCGACGTCACCTTTCCGGCTGCTTCTCTCACCATTGAGAAGCCCTCATTTGAGTCAGTGTTGCGTCCACCCAAGAGCACGATTAGAAAATCGGTTTTCAATCCTAATGCTCGGGCTGCTAAAAAATACAACATTGTAGAGGACCTAGCACAATCTCCTTGTGCTTTGTCGATGCCAGAGGTCTTGCAAAACTGTCTGAATCAGCGCAAGACTCTCCTCGCTACCATCGGTGCAGCTAACCCAGATTCATCAAATACCATCATGTTCCATCTAGAATACTTCAAACCGAGGCTCTCCCATCAATTAGCATTTCAAGTTGCTACAAACATTGTTCGGAAGATAATCCATCGTACCATTTTGGACGATGGAGCCTCTACGTCAGTCATGTCGATCACCTGTTGGAGAGCCATTGGTTCTCTCGAGTTGAACCATTATCCTACTACTGTGAGAGCCTTCGACGGACATGGATTTCAACCTCATGGGCTGTTACAAGCTTTACTAGTCGAGCTGGGGGAAAGACTGCAACCCTTAACGCGGAAGTAGTCGCTGTCCCGTTAGATTATAAAATTTTGCTTGGTCATAATTGGTTTTATGCCATGACTGCGTTTTCCTCATCTGTCTTCCGCATAGTACAATTCCCCCGTCAAGGCTGAATTGTCACAGTCGACCAACTGGATTTCTGCACACCTGAGACCACTACTCACCCGAGCGATAACATTCCTTTGATTAGACAATCTTCACAAAAGTATGAGAGTGTGGGGGTTGGACTCCTTAAGGATTCATACCCTATGGGCGTCTTTCCTACTTCAGATCCCCCAAACCATGTTTCCATGGTGACCATTATCTCCCCGTAGACTTCACCTATCCCCAACTCCACTGATTCATGGCTTGTACCTGATGAAGCCACCACACACCTGATTGGAGACACTATGCCTCTGTCACCCACTGAAATCATGTATGAGGCTATCCAGTCAGCACCGGAGGACAACTTAGCTGTGGCCTCCACCTCCCATTCTCTACAACGGACATCATCCGATCCTCTACTACGGACTTTTCATTTTGACGAGTCCATTATGGAAATCATGAGCGCAGATGATCCGCCGTGGGAAGACCTCCACCATCATTCGTCTTTCCCTCCCTTGCTGGATACTTTGGAGAACAACATTCACACCATCTTTTCATCGAATGTCTACTCTAGCTCTCAGTCTTTGATACTCGCATGTCAAATGGACTCCGAAAGCAACTTTTCCAACATTGAGCCTACCACTTTGCTAGACATTTTGGTTACTCTTGGTGTAGTGGAACACATTCAGTTAGGCTAGAAGTGTTCCCCTGAAGAAGTCATCACCGCCATGGCCTTATTCAAGCGATTCCAGGACATGTTCGCTTGGACTTATGAGGATATTCCTGGGATAGACCCCTCCATTGTTTTACACGAGATTAAAACCTATCTTGATGTCAAACCTGTTTGCCAAAAGTTGCGATCAGTACACCCTCGGAAGACTGTGGCCATCAAGGCAGAGATTGAGAAACTTCTGAAGGTCAGTTTCATTTACCCTGTCCCATTTACAGAGTGGGTCTCAAACGTCATCCCTATTAATAAAAAATAGGGTACCATCCGTGTCTGTGTCAATTATTGGGATCTCAACAAAGCTTGTCCCAAGGGCAACTACCCGACTCCCTTCATCGACCAGATCATCGACAATTATGCTGGAAGTGTCATTTTTTCATTCATGGATGGCTTTTCCGGATACAACCAAATTGATATCCACCCCACCGACCAACACAAGACTGCTTTCATCTGTCCTTGGGGAACATTTGCATATCATAAAATTTCGTTTGGTCTTAAAAACGCTGGTGCCACATTATAGTGGGCCATGTCATACACCTTCCATGATGTGAAGGACTTCGTGGAACCTTACTTGAATGACCTCCCTGCCCACTCAAAGCAGCGTGAGTTCCACTTAGATCATCTAATGTCCATTTTCCTCAGATGCAGGCGGTACAATATCCATCTGAATCCTCACAAGAGTATTTTTTGTGTCGAGTCCAGATGCCTCTTAGGCTTTATCGTCTCGAAAGATGGGATCCGTATTGATCCCTCGAAGGTGGAAGCCATCGTCGCTCTTCCACCTCCAACCAACATTACGGAACTTCCGAGTCTACAAGGAAGAGCAACTTATTTACGGTGCTTCATTTGTAATTTCATGCAAAAAATGCAAGGACACATGAGATTAATGAAAAAGGACGTCTCGTTCATCTGGGATGACCAAGCTCAACGATCTCTTGGTAGCTTAAAACATACCATTACGCATGCCCCTGTGATCCAACCGCCGAATTACTATTGAGATTACATTTTATATCTCGCTGCTTCTGACACCACTATCACCATGGTTTTGGTACAGGAAGACCAGAACGCCCAAGAACATGTGATATACTATGCCAGTAAAGGTCTCATTGACGCTGAAACTTGCTATTCACATGTTGAGAAGCTCGCTCTCACGGCAATCATAACCATGCAGAACTTCCGACATTACATTTTGCTTCGCGCCACCACCATCATTGCTGATTCGAACCCCGTGTACCATGTTTTGAATCGTCAGGTACTTGGGTCAAGTATTCACACTGGATCGTGATACTGCAAGAATTCGATCTTCTTTTCGAAAAAGCCAAGTCGAAAAAATCTTTGGTGTTTGCTGAGCTCATTTGCGACCTCCCCCGCACCGATGTAGAGTCTGAGCCCAATGATTCTTTTCCGGATGAGTAATTGTTTCTTATCAGTACGTCTGATCCGTGGTATGGAGATATCACATTGTATCTTCAAACCCAACGTTTCAGCCCCGAATTGTCCCGTGATGACCGTCGTTGAATAGGACACCATGCAAAGTACTATCTGATTATCAGTGATACTTTGTACCATCATGGTATTGATTCTATCCTTCGACGTTGTCTGACTCATGATGAGGCTGAACGCGTTCTAAATGACTGTCATGCTGGGGCATGTGGCGGTCACCTCTTTGGGATGGCCATAGCCCAGAATATTTTGCGAGCAGGATATTATTGGCCATCTATCTTCAAAGATTGTATCGAGGCTGTAAAAAAATGTCCTCCCTGCCAACATTTTCATACGAAAAAGCACACCCATCCCGCCCCGCTACACCCGGTTATTGCCGTTGGCCCCTTTGCTAAATGGGGCATTGATTTCATGCATTGTAAGCCTACCTCAGCCAGGGGGCATAGTTACGTCATTGTAGCTGTGAACTACTTTACAAAGTGGGCCGAGGCAATGCCTACATACACGAATGATGACAAGATCGCCGTACTCTTCATGTTTAATCATGTAATAGCGCGGTTCAGAGTTCCTAAAGCAATAGTTACTGACCATGGTTCTCACTTTATGAACCATATGGTTGACGAGTTGAGCAATAGATTGGGTTTTTTCCATGAAAACTCAACACTCTACTACCCACAATCAAATGGATAGTTCGAGGCCATTAACACGGTCTTGAAAACTATGGTCCAATGTATTATGGGTATGCATAAGGTGAATTGGCATAATATTCTCTTCTCCGCACTTTGGGCTTATCGAACCTCCATTAAAACCACCACTAGATTTACTCCTTTCGAACTAATGTATGGATTAGAGGTGGTCCTTCCTATTGAGTGCGAGATTCCATCTCTAAAGCTCGCCATCAAACTTCTCCAAAACATTACCGCCAAGGAAGAACACTTCCTCTACCTAGATAAGCTCGACGAGACTCGTCGAGATGCCGCTCTTGCCAACGAGGCTCATAAGAAATGCATCAAAGCGCCGTACGACAAGTCGGTAGAACCTCGCACCTATAGTGAGGGAGATTTGGTCCTCACATATGACCAAAAACATGATAAGCTGGGGGCAGGAAAGTTTGAGTCCATGTGGCATGGACCTTACATAGTGAAATGCGTCTTGGAGAAGGGAGCTTATGAGCTTGAAGACTATGACAAGATATATTTGGGTGATCCCCGCAATGGGATCTACCTAAAGAGGTACTATGCCTGAGTCTTTCATGCATAAGTACTCTTGTGTATACTGTACATGGTGTGTGTGTGTTTTTTTTGTGTGGTGTGATGCTTTGATTTTTTTTGCATGTTTAGGTCTTGTTTCATTTCTTATACCATGTTCTGTCTGCGTGTGCAGATGGCAACGTGCTATGGATTCGCGAATGGCGCCAGTCGACATACCTGTAACCTTGCGTCGGCAGCTTGGGTACTCTATTCACCTATCGGCAAGCTCATCAGCTCAGGAGGAATGTGTCTAGGTTTCACAACCAACAATGCTGCAGAATATAAAGCAGTCATCAGAACCCTAAATGACACCATTTCTTTGGGTATGGACCATGTTGTCATCCACCTGGATTCTCAACTAGTGGTCTCTCACCTTAACCGAGTCTGCGCCATCCGCGATCCTGCCTTACTCCATCTCTATCAATGAGTCCGTCTCCTGGAAAGGTCCTTCGAGTCCATTTAGTACCTGCATGTTCCACGAGACACGAACACAGTTGTCGATTCTATTTCAAACTTCATCTTAGATTGGTACATTGCACACACATAAGCATATTCATGAACTGTTAAAAATAGACATAACGTGTAAATAACTCATTTTATATAAGCAAACACATGACAAGACCACACCATTCATTCATTTTAAACACATAATGTATAAACCGTTGGAATGCCTGTATATATATATATATATATATATATCATAAAAAGTAGTGCTGGTACAAAAATCTGAAGCACAATGGCTTTCAGTGAGTCTCTACAAAATCTGAAGCCTCGCAGCTTTCAGTAAGTACAAAAAATCTGAGGCCTCCAAGCTCTCAGTACATACATAGTAACAACATAAGTCCTATCACCTGGCCCATACAACCCTAGGTCTAACGACTCTATCTTGCTGAGTGTGGAAACAGTCAACTGCTCTTGCAACCTTGCGAAGCAATGCATTGAATCGCGCAGTCGCTCCAACCATGTACACCTGCATGGGCCGCGGCACCTCATCTACCATCAGCTCGGGAACGTCTAACATCAACCCACTCAGGTTGGTGTAGACTCCATCCATATCTACAATGGTGGCATGTACAACTAGACCCATGACTGCTCCCTCTCCTCTCTCTCTCCTCGCAAGAAGAGAGAGTCCTACTAGTCGTACGGGGCCCACATCTGCACACACATGTTGTTAACTCATCAGCAATATAACAAAAAAAAATTATAAATGCGCAAAACTTAAAAAGTAAAAGGGTTTATTGTTCTTACTTATGTCTCCCCATGTTGCTCCCTCGGGCAGTGGCAAGTCCGAGTCATCTCTGAAGTCCGTACCACTATACGGGTAATCCTCTACCATAAGCAACTGGCCCTCTAACCAACTAAAGAACTCAATACCATATGAGATGATGGGACCCCCACCATGTCGGGCCATCACCTCCGTCCATCTAGCCATGTGTGGATCCCTAGGATCCCTGTCATCCAGTGGTACCTGAGGGCACAAGAGGGGAACCCGTTCCAATAAGAACGAGATCACTATCAAACTGTAGACAAAATATTTGAGCTCTCCCCGCCGACACTTGGTTAGCTAAGCTCGCATGTTTGCGATGAGTCCCTTGCACCAGTTGAAGATATTCGGAGACATGCAGTCCTCCACGTATAGCATCTGAGACCTGGTGGCTAAGTGAGGAGCTTGGCTCCCTGCCATCCTCGTAATGATGAAAAGTATGGCGCGCAATGGACGTTCCCGCACATCTTTTATTGGAATCTTCCCACTAGAAGCATGAGTGTTGGGAGTACAATATTGTAGGATCATGTCACCCATAGTCCGATCACTTCCACGTGATCCAATAAGAAGCACATTGTCCCCTCTTCGGGACAATCCAGTCAGGAAATAGATTTCCTCAACATCTATGGTAAGCACGTGCTCACCGATCACGAAATGTTGCTTGGTCGCATCCCACCATTGGAGCATATGTGTTAGTAATGGGATTTGGGCCCTCATGCCCTGGATCTCGAAGAACTTGAGGAGCCCACAGTTCCTCAATGCTTCCACACATTGTGGATCACTTGCATCCTGTACATCATCTATCTCATGCTCCCATTCACACCACTCCAAAACCATTCTGACTGCTGGTAACGTGCCAAGAGGGGAGTTTAAACATTGTTAACACTTGCTTCAACCACCAAAAGTTCTCTTTTTGGGCATGGTTTGCGTTTGGGGTTGGACGTTTCGGTCTTCGCACCTTGTTATTGCTAATAGTGCGATGTCTTCATAGTCCATCCATGTAAGCCTTGTGACGACTCAGTCTCGTTGCAGTTCCCGAAAGGGCAGGCTGCGACGACCCAAGGACGCAATGGCCCTTCACAAAAGAAGCTAAAACCCAAAAAAATGAACCAAATTAAAAAATGTAAACCACTACAATTATGTTGGATGAAGTTTAGATTTACCTACTTTGGACGTCGGGTGAAATGGCTGCTCGTAGCTCTCGGAATCGACGAGTGAAGTTTTGGATCCAAATGGCACTTCTCCTCCCAAATTTGGCAAATGAAACAATGGTGACTATATTTGGTTTTTGTTTCTATTTATAGACAAAAAGAAATATTATTTTTTCAAATATTTGATGCCTTTGGGCCATTTGCTATAGTTTGGATCGATTTTTATCATATTTGAACGCTTGGTTGACTATTTGACCAAGTTTTCGAGTGTGCAGGAGTCGTTAAGTGTTTTTTCACGCCATTTTCACATTGGAACGGTCAGCTCAGGTATGAACACCCCTTGTGTGTTTTTGTCGTTATTTTCCTTTTGATTAGATTGCAATTATTTTATGATGATGAGCTTACTCTTTGTTCTTTCTCGTGCTCTTGAAAATATGAGAATAACTTACCGAGTTATGATTTATCACTTTTCCGGGCCCGTTAAACTCCTACGGAAAAGGAACCCTACCCGGAGTTTATCTTTAATCTCTTTTCAGGCTCTCAAAATATGAAAAGATTGCGAAGCGAACTTGTCGCATTCACACTTGTTAAAGAATTTGAATGGTCGTCTTCCTGGTGATATTTTACCCCTGTTTTTGGACCAGGGGGCACTACTTACGAAAAAGGTATACTCCAACCAATCATGATTGGAAGAGTCCTCTCCCGCGTTGTTTTACCCTTTTTCGGGTGATGAGGATAACTTTATGAAAAAGGACCGTTGGAGTCTTCTTTAGTTCTTTTCAGACTCTCTAAACATCAAATGACGACTGAGTTTACCTTCTATGGACTTGTTAAACTTCTACATTGAAGGGCCCACCATGGGATGAACTGCTCCTATCCAAGTTTCAGAAAATATTTTGGATTGGACTCATCTATGAGATGAACTATACCAAGCATTTGGTTACCCTCATCAAGCTAGTAAAAAACACATGATGCACTCATCATTCATGATGGGGAAAAAGGAAAGCTTTTATGTTACACCCCTTATCAGTGTTAGTATATAGGCATTTCTTGAACATGGCACTCATATGCATTTGCATACTACATTTGGATCATCCGTTTGTCCTTGCGTTTCACCTATTTCTTGAGTCTTGTTACTCCTTTGAGTCATTGAAAGAACACTTCCATCATTAGTTGCATTAGGAGTTGATATCATAACTCATCAAGTCAATACTGCCAAGGCATGCCATGCCCATGTTCAAGAATACTCTCACTACTCATTATCTATAGTCAGTACACCTTCCATCATGTCGGTCTAATCCGAGTCAATCTTGCATGTTATTGTACCATACGATCTGCTCTACACATCCTTTATCGTGTTTCATGTCGATGATGGGGGATTCATCATGGCCCTCCTTTGACGGATTCATCCTTGTCGACTTCAAATCATCATCTGAGGATTGAATCTAGAAACCAACCAAGTACCTTGGCCCTGAATGCCTCAATTGCAGGTTACCTCGCTTTCAACATGAGTTTACATCATTAACTCTTGATTAAAGATTTCATGTCGCATTCGAATTCAACTCATTTATTCACGCTTGATGATATGTACTGTGATACCTTGGGAATCATTGACATTAATGGTGATCTCCCTCGCACTTGTTAACAGTATACATCAATGACCGGTAATCAAGTGGTTTCTACCATGTTCGACGTCAAGACATTTGTAATCACATGGATAAATTCGTATCATTGTGGGTTCGGCTTGAAGACCCTGGGAAGTTATGTTTTACCTAGGTTTGGATGGAGTTTGTATTGAGTCATGTTACATGGATCCACATTTGTATTGGTCGTGGCGGTGTTATCATCTCATCATGGATCTACACTTGTGTCTAGTAGCCATGATTGTGTTCAGTTGGTCATTACTACCATGGATCTGCAATGTATTGGTGGGAAGCCATGTTGTACGTCATGTGAGATAGTGTACTCAGAGTCAATTGTACTGTACCAGTGTCCTTCGTCCGACAAGCCATTGCCATTCTTTTTGTCAAAGCATTTCACCTGTCCAAATTTCAACAACTTCATGCTTTGGGGGGCATTTTGTTACACCTAAAATCCTACCATCCTGAGATTCAGTGTATACATCCCTAAAGTTTCATTGGCTAAGTCATTTACCTGGAAGGGGTATCATTGCATTTATGCTAGATTTTGAGAGGTTGTCATAGGCTGCACTCATGCAACCTGCGATGTCGCATCTTGCTCCATTGCAGGATGCGACGAAGTTAGTTAATGGACAAAAATAGGTCCTTTGAGCTCATTCTCGAAGCCTGCTAACTTGGATCCTTATCCTTGACCTCTTGGGGGAGCTAGAACTCGGTTCCTAACCTTTTGGGGGGATCCCCTATCTCTCTGCTACCCTATCCATACCCTATCCACTTAGTCCTATATAAGTGAAGCTCTATCCCTCTCCAAAGAAAGGATGTCTATAGTGTCTACATGCTGGTGAAATCATCTTGGAGAGATCTCTAATTCATCCATTGAGAGACTCACACTTCCTTGGGAGGATATGGAAATTGGCTTGGATGGAGAAGGGATACTACGTTAAGCTTTGGTTTTAGTCATTCTTACCTATGTACTTTCCCTATATTTACAGTAATATAAATGCTTTCCACCAATATTGTTTATGTGTGATGATATTGTGTAGTTTACCTACTTAATTGTTTACTTAGATCTCTTATTCTATAGATTCTCTTTACTCGTTTGCATTGTTCTATGTGTCTTGACAGGTCTTGCAGCTGAGATCTGACGACCGGAACGATGCAAGGCACCTTAGAAGAAGAAACTAACAAGGTACCTTCCTCTATAAAAAGAGGACACCTCCATTGTGCAAAGTCATTGAATAATATTTAAGCAATGAGTCATTCATCAAGTGGACTATAGAATTTGAGTATGTAGATCTAGATACTAAGCAACATAACAACACTATTTAGTATCTAGATCTATATGCTCAAATACTACACGGTATCAGAGCTGCAGGGGTGCTAAATAGTTTGTATATTAGTTTTACAGGGATCCAATCTTATTGAAGGTTGAAGGAGGCCTCAGAGGCTTTGCAATATATTCCCTATGAGGACATATTTACATCCATTGAGAGGTTGAAAGATGTCCCAGAAGCTTCACAACATATGGCATATGAGAACATATGCACATCCATGATCCACCACTCAGCTGAGGAAGACCCTTATACAGACGTAGAAGAAGAGGTGATGAACAAATTTTTACTATGCATTAGAGATATTTTCCATTGTCAATATATCAATGATAATGAATCAGTGCAAATCCATTACACACATCTTGTCCCAAATCAGGTTCTCATTGAAGAAGACCTCCATAATGTCTCTTCATACTGTAGATCTACAACTTTTTCTCTTACAATTCACCAAGTTACACACAAAATCTTCAAGAGGTTTCCTCCATTCGAAGTAAGGAGTGGTCAAGAAACACCATTCAAGCACTTGAAAGTGTTTGGATCTCATGAATGGGCTCACATGCATTCCAAGAGAAGGAGGAGTTCACAAAAGTTTGTAGCGATCTTTGCAAAGCCCTTCATCGAAAAACTATTCACCAAGTTTCCAGTTGCCTTGAAATTGAAGGCATCTTCTGAGTAGGCTCTTTAGCCTTCTCATTTACATTCTCTTTTATGGCCCCAGGGGGGTTCCCATGTGTTTCCCCCCTCTTACTCTGTTTTAGAGAATCTTTTGTACATGGGTACCTAATATGGCTGCAAATTGTTGGGACCCTTTTTGTATTTATTTCACCTACTTCGGCTTATGGGGGGGTGTTAGAGCATAACAACCTCTAATAGATTCATTCTCTTTCCTAGTGACGTAGACTATGATTTCATGATTGTAGTGGGATGAATCTCATTCAATTTTGCCACCCGAGTTACCCTAGAGCTTACTTCTAAACTCTAAGATCCTAAAATATCCTTATATTCCTTTTTTAGAAATCCTAAAGTCTATTTTGGCATATGAGGGTGGATTCCTTCAATTAGGGATTATTTTCCTTAATTTTAGGGTCCCACATTGCAAGTTAGAGTTGTGGAGTGAATATTGGGATTTTACTCCATTGTTCAGGGACTCCATGCTTTTCTTTTTTTAGCTATTATGAGACAATAGTGATCTCCTTGAGTATTTTTAGGGATGTGCTACTCATGCATGTGCATGCACTCAATTGCATGTGCCTCTTTTAGTTAGAAATAGTGTTTAGGAAGTCGTGAGTCAATTAAACTCATCTTGGAGAGTGTGGATGGCTAACTAAGGGTCTCTTACTCTAGTTAAGCCTAACTAGCATCTCATGCATCACATGAGCAATTTGAATTTCCTCCATAGCTGTTGGTCTGTTTATTCTCTACCTCTTTCTCTATTAGAGATTAAGATCTAGCTAAAATAGCTTACCTATCTAAGCAACAATAACATATCAACATGAACATAAAGAGACCAAGAAAAGGAGAACACCAGATATACATAGTTCTCCAAATTGGGCTACGTCCATGGGAAGGGTAGCATCTTCCATTAATATGAAAAGATCTCAAATATTACAATACATCCCATAATACATGTGGGATAAATCAATTTCCTCCTCTTTATATAGAGAATGGTTATAAAGAATATAATTACAATGATGCATGTGGGATAACTCTATTTTATAACATTAGAGTGATTTTATGCCTTTAAATGATATTTTACCAATATATCACATAAGTCATCATCATATATTCTAACACTCTCCCTTAATGATGACTGGGAGAAAGAATACAAATGGAAGGAAGGTGGAAACACCCCAACATCCCCCATGATGACAACTTCCAGAATGCTCCATAAGATGCGAATAAAACACACTTCGCCTCATGGATTTGATGAAGACAACATCCGATTCTCACTAAATCATGAAAGTGCACACGAACCAGGTTGTATGATGAAAGCTATAGAAGGTGCTAGATAATAGCAACCAACTCTGATACCATGTCAGAGATTAAGATCTAGCTAAAATAGCTTACCTATCTAAGAAACAATAACATATCAACATGAACATAAAGAGACCAAGAAAAGGAGAACACCAGATATACGTGGTTCACTAAATTGGGCTACATCCACAGGAAGGGTTGCATCTTCCATTAATATGAAAAATATCTCAAAGATTACATGGCATCCTCACATATGCATCGCATCAAGCTTAAATGAATTTCCCCCTCTTTATATAGAGAATGGTTACAAAGGATATAATTACAATGTGGGATAACTCAATTTTATAACATTAGAGTTATTTTATGCCTTTAAATGATATTTTACCAATATATCACTTAAGTCATCATTATATATTCTAACACTCTCCCTTAATGATGATTGGGAGAAAGAATACAAATGGAAGGAATGTGTAAACACCCCAACATTCTCGGGATGACCCAGGTTTTGCGTACTACCCTCTACTTTGGATCCAACAAATCCCCTTCACTGGCCCTTTCGGCATCAACCTGTGAGCAAGCTGAAGTCTCAGCCGAAGCAAAGATGGGTGGTTACAGAATCACATTTCTGTAACCTGGTGACGCGTGGTTACATTATGCGAGCTTGATATGCGTATCTTACTCGACATTTACTTAACAGGTTATTATCAATAGGTAAATGCGCACTTCACAATTTTCGACAACCTATAGATTTTGTTGAATCGTTGCTACCTTTACTCTACTAACTATGCATTTTCCATTCTCAACATAACTTCACAATGTTCATACATGTGTGTTCCACTACTTAACATATTATTCTCATTCACATTCATATGAAAATACATATATAAGCATAACATTCATGAACACACAACATAACAAAGATTCAAAGACATAACACAGATATTTATGTGGTTCACCCTCCAGATGGGAGCTACGTCCACGGGAACTGTTCTTATATTTCTTGGAATGGTTAACAGTTCCAGTTTGTGCACTCAGCTGCAGACTCTTCTCTACAATAGATCTCTATGCACACAGCTGCAGAGTCTTTTTCCTCTCTTAGATATCTCTTAGCCTAGATATAACAATATTCAACCAAAAAACCAACATAAGTCTAACAAAATCTAACCCTTCCTCATACAAAATTTCCCTTTATATAGATTGTTCCCAAAGGTCACATCTTTACAATAACTATGGGACAACCCCCATAGTACCCTTAGACCCAAAATGGAATGGTTCTCCTATTGACCATGCTTTATCTTTACTTCACTGGAGTCGTGTTGTCCTTTTGCACCGCTTCCTTTGGCTCTGACACTTCTTTGATAGTCGCAGTTCTGACCGCACAACTCTGATGCCACAGTGGTGCATCCTTTGCACCATTCTGCTTCTTTACTCTTCTCTTTTGTAACTGCAGTCTTCCACTTCATTCATAACTGCTCCAACTACCTTGGTGGTCCTTAGTACTTCTCCTCTACGAAGGGGACATATCCTTTTATGCCACTTCGCTTCGCTCCATACCTTGCTCTCAGGAATTGTGTTGTTGCTTCTCCCAAAAATGGTCGATGTTAGGCCTCACCTAACTTGTGGTTTCACCATCAAAACTTCTTCCACTTGGGTTGCGCCCAACATGCCCCTAACACTTACTTGTGGCTTGCCCTCGAGCCACTTTGAGTGGGCTGCTTCGACTGCAAATCCCCTGGGATGTTTGATTTCGCAGTGAACTCCTGAAAAGTTGCACCAACTTCGCAACTGTTTCCTTAGTCTCTTTCTCAAACTCCTTAATTGTTCCGAGCATCTCCTCTGAGATGGGTTCTTGAAGTTTCTCCTTTACAGTATTCTTTGTTGTCCGGAGTTCTTGCAACTTCTCCTTAATTTATTCATATAGTGCAAGTGCCTCTTCCTACATCGGCTGTAACTTTGATGAAGTTTCAGCTTCCTTTTCCCTTAGCGATTTCAGCTCCTTCTGAATTTCTTTCGTCTTTGCGAAATTCTGGATCCTTTTCCTTGGTAGCAAATCCTTCATAGCCATGTTCACAGAGCCAATATCTTTCTTTTGTTGTTGCACTTGAATTTTTTGTAACTCAAGTTCTTCTTGTAGCATAGACCATACCTTGGTAATTTCATCAAGTTGGTCTTGATATCTCTCCACTTGTGCGGAGATGTTTTCTGTTGAATCCTTCAACTCATCGTTTCTTGCTTCTTTAACTTGCTGCGGAGTGCCAGATTGTTGTCGAGCTTCTAAGTCAGCAATCTGCTCCTTATAGCTAATCTCCATGTTTTCCATCTTAGCTTTGAGATTGTCTACCGCGACACCAATCCTTAAGATAGTGACTTCTACTTCGGGTTCTTCTAGGTAGTCTGGGATCTTCGCATAGGCTTCGGCAACAATTTTATTCAATTTCTTATGCTTCTCCTGTGCATATGATAACTCCTTGGTATTCAGTGTGCATTCATCCTTCAGCTCTTTGTAGCTATCCTCCGGCTTCAGATGTTGGTTATAAGAGAAAATGTCTCTATCTCAGATTTCTTCCACAACCTACAAATGCAGATTATGCAACCCTTCAATGGGAAATGTCCCAACATTAATATCTAGATGTGCGAGTTGCTTCGCACCTTCAGTGAGCTCGTTGGTCAGAAATATGACATTCATCGACTCGATTCTGACTAGCCGAGGTCTCATTGTCAAGGCATGCACCTTTCTTTTCCTTTGGCTTGTCTCGCCTGCTCTATCTTCAGAATCTAATTCTCTTGCCAAGTCTCGCTAGACTTGTTCGACTCTTGCTACTAGGATCTTTAGTTATGTGAGGTTCTCCATCATGCCTGCTTGGACTGTTTCTTTCTTGCTTTCCTTTAATGCAAGTGTTTCTTCAATGTACTCAGACACTCGGACTATGATGTAGTCATAGTCATCCTTGTGCAACTGCGCATCGAGCAGAACCTTAGTTGCTTTCTGTTTCTTCCTTTGCAGTCCTTCTGGCACGGTTGTGTCAGGTTCCTTTCTTTTCGTAGCTCCCATCATTGGGGTGAACCACGTAAATATCATGTTATGTGCTTCAATATGTGTGTTTTCTTTTGTTTATGGTTAAGTTCATGCTTACAGTTATATGGATCTTCGCTTTTATATGTATTCTCTACATGAATGAATGATGAGAATAATATGTTAAGTGTTGAACATCTATGCTTGAATGTTAAATGTGCAAGTAATTCAGAATATGATGAATGTATGAGTTAATTTGGTAAACATGAAGTCAACGAATTCTATGTAAGTGCGATTCCCTGGAAGCGCAGCACCGGAAGTGCGCGGTTGCATTGTATTTCATCCTATTGCATAAGTTCATGAAGTGCATAGTCCCTTATGTTTAATGTATAATTAAACTAAGTCAAATAAGTCTTTAAAGTGTGTGATATTTAAGAAGTAGCGTAGTCGGGAGTTGCGATGTCTCTTTGTTAAGAGCCTTTCCGAAGCGCGTAGTCCCTGTGTGCACCATAGATTAAGTAACAACCGCGAAGTAGGTGAAGCTTTGCAAACTCCCCCAGTCTGTTAACCATGCATCACTTGATTGCAGAAACCTGATTTTGTAATCCCCCATAAACACCGCCTCGGGTGAGACCTCATTTTGTTCGCAGGTTGTTGCCGAAAGGGCCGGTGAAGAAGGGTTTTGTTGGACCCCAACTGCGCAAAAAATGGCTCAACACAAGAAAGATAAAGACTGAGGTTCATATGCCCAACAAATGGTTCCGTTGGCGTGCTTGAACTGGTGATGTGTTCTGAATATTGGAATCCCGAGAGAACATAAATATAGAACTGGGTCGAAAATACAGAAAAGGAGTTTGAAAGAAAGGAGAACAAACATCCCTGTTTCTTTGACAAAGAATGGTTGCAGAGATACCTATATTATGATATTTATGAAATTTTCTTTGTAGCCTTAATCAATGATCTATATGAATTATTGTCAAGACTAGCAGAGCAAAAAAATTTCTATCAGGGAGGAAAACCTACGATGTGGACTGCATAACTGATTTAGAGACTTAAAGCGGTGGATAGCCTGATTTCAAGAGCAGTAGAGTTTTGGCTAGATAGCATACTAGAAGGATACGTTACAGAATTTGCTGTGGACACGTTGAAGTGTTACAACGCAATAGAGCCAAATTTATTCAAAGGATTCAGAGGTAAGTACCTGAACAATCTCAGTCTATAAATTAAAATGTTGTTAGTAGATAAAGGTGTCTTAAGAATGCAATAAGATCCCTAGAAGTTTTGAGTCTGTAATGTCCAGTAATAAAGACAGTGATATCGAAGAAATATTCACACATTAAGAAGTGGTAAAAGATACAAGTCTAGTATTGAAAAGAGACCTAATGAACCTGAACTTCGCATCTCTATAGAAAATGAGATACAAGTTGAGACTGATAAGGGAACAGAACCTCAAAAAACCCATCACTCCACAGAAACCTCCAGTTGACGCTACAAATATTGCTAACCCACAGAAAAACAGTAGTAGTAACATCGCAGGAGCAATTACTCAGAGCATTCCGAGCAGTAGTATCCCTAACACATCACATAACATTGTGCCTCCTAGAAGAAGAATGACAGACGATATCAAACTGCCGATATTCAAAGGAACGGGTCTAGAAGACCCTCAGCAACACTGGTTTCTATGTGAAGCCATGTGGAATGTTAAGCAAGTACATGATGATGCTATAAGACAAGCACAGTTAGTTTCCACATTTATGGATAGAGCCTTGACATGGTTTATGAAGTATTCTATTGGACAGAATAGGACTCTAGTGGATATTGGAACTGTGCTCGTCAGATAATTCAAGAAACCTAAGTCAGAGTACCAGTGTATCACAGAGCTTAAACAAATAAAACAAAAACTGACTGAGTCCATATGGGAATTTGACTAGAAGTTCAAAGCACTGTTAGATCAAGTTAGCTTTGACATAGCATCGCAACAGCACCAAGAGTGGTTCATAATTGCGCTCTTGCCACACATTAGGTTACCATTGATGCAACAGAAGGTTTCTTCGCAACTAGAGGTCCTAGAGATTGCGATGAAACTAGAGGATTTGCCGATAGGAGATACTAGCACATGAATGGTTTAGATACATAACCAACTAGCAAATCTGACATTACAATTGCAAGACATGAAGAAAGGAAAAGAAATCAGAGAAGAAATCTAGTGTACAAAGTGTAAAGTAGAAGGACACCTGAAAGAAAACTGTCCGGTCTTTAAAGACTACATCAATAGCGGAGCTCCAAACCCATTAAATCAACAACAAGGACAATGGTGTGAAATTGTTCGATGTAGAGGACATCGGCTAGAAGGCTGTTATTTGATTCAGAAGTATGTGCAAACCCCTAAGAACCTATATTGCACATTCCATAAATTAGTTGGCCATGATGATACCAATTGTAGGGCATATGAACTCATTATAGAGAGAAAGCATGATGTCTACAAAGTTCAAGAAGAAACACCGCATAACAATGATAATGCACATTATGATCAAGGCACATATCGAGGACGTGGTGGATTCAGAGGCAGAGGAAGAAACACTGGCCAAGGAAGAGGAAGAGGTCAGATAGTCTGTTATAACTGCGCTCAACCTGGACATTTATCCAGAAACTACACAAATGCTTGTACTTCCTGTAAATATTGTAAGTCTTTTGATCATGTCATTGAGGCATGCCCTATTTTTCAAGCAAAAATGAAAGAGAGGAGACAGGAAGCACAGAACCAGAACATACAAATGATCGCAGCTGAGAAAAGGAATACAAATTGCAACATTGATGATGTGACGAGAAGTGGAGCTACCACAGGTGAAGATCAAAGAGTAGAAGCTTCAACTTCTAAGAATCATCAGATTAAGCAAAATCCTATTGAAGGGGCTTGGATAAGAAAAGTGATGGGAAAAATACATGCTTTTGAGCTGAATAAAGAAAAAGAAGCCTTCATGGAAGCAAGAGAAACCTTCAAAGAACTAGCACCTGTAACCCCAAGAATCAAGTTGTGAAGTGAGACTTCTCCTGTAAAAGATATGCCAGCTGCATACGATCGATCGCGCACTGCAACAAATGCAATCAGTCCTGTTGCGTAGTTGATACAGAGCTGCCTATAGCTGTCAAAACATGAGAATGCCTGAGCAGAATTATAGAGACTACTGAGTAGTTATGAGCATCACAATATAGTGAATGAAGCACACAGAGTGGTTCATCATATCAAAAGCCACAAAAGAACTGGAAGAGATATGAGACTGAATGCGCAAATTGGAGATTTTGAAATGGATGAGATTATCCTTGATTTAGTCTCAGAAGTGAATGTCCTGACAAAGCAGACATGGGAACAAATGGGGAAACCAAAGTTGTCATGGTCACCCATATAGTTGAGACTAGCGAATCAACAAAAGGTTATACCCTTTAGGAGACTAACAAATGTCCTTGTTGACATTGATTGAGTGCGAAGTCATGCAGAATTTGAGGTTATTGAAATTGTAAATGATATCCAACCTTATCCTGCACTGTTGGGGATAGATTGGACCATGGATAACCTTGCAAGCATCAATCTGAAGAAAAAGAAGATGATATTTGAGGGGGCAGATATCAGGGTCATCGCACCCTTGTACCCTTCACAAGGACCTAGAGACACTGAGCCAATCAGAGAAGAATGTAGAGCTCATGATCTAGATCACATTTACAAGATGACAACAAATTAGGCAGACTATATCAACCCAATGGATGATGGAACATTGAGTTGGCACTGTGACAGTTCTTGCATATCAGACTCAGATGTAGGACTGGAGAATTGGCAAAGCAGAATGCATGAAGTATCTATAAGAAGATGCGCGCAGTTCATGAGATCACTGCATTGGATTGAAACAAAGGTAATCCCAATCCCTACTTATGATGGCTTGACGAAAATCCATACATGTTTTCAAGAATATATTGTATCAGTTTCAGATGGACATAAGATACCAGCATTGGATACAGCATTGCGCGCTACACTTGCCAGATGGTGGGCCGCACATACGCAGAATCTGACCACATGGGAAGAATGCAAGCATATGATGGAGATAAGATTTTTGGAATAAAATGAGCTTGTACAAGTAATTTATGATGGAAAAAATGATCCGATGGATCACATAGAAAATTGCAAGAAAGCATGGATGAATAGACCGCAAACAGAATGGGTTCATTTGTTTGTACACACAGTAGAGAAGATTCTGAAGAATTAGTACATAGAAACGGAACTACGTAGAGGAACAACGTAATCATCTATTATGATTAAAAACTTCCAAGCAACTTTTAGCTTCGAAGATGAATTCCCAAGTATAAATGAGGCATTAGAAGTCATCAAAGAGAAAATATTCAATGACATATCAGAACCTATATATCAAAAACTAGAATGGGCAAGACAGATAGAGCATGCCCTGGAATGTTATAACGTCACTGTAGATGAAGAAGAAGAGGAAAGCGATGATGAAGACCTGCGCAATGTCAATGTACCTGAGTTAGAAGGAAAACGATGATGAAGACCTGCACAATGTCAATGTACCTGAGTTAGAAGGAAAGCGCGAATTCGAAGGACCTCCACTGGAAATTCGAGATCTGAGTGATCCTGTGAAAACTCGGAAAGTGAACATTGGAACCACTGAAGAACCAAAGTTTGCCTCTATAGGAGATTATTGGGACGAAGAGACCGATGTGCAGATAGCGGATCTAATTCGCGAGTATGGAGACTTATTCCCAACAAAGTTCTCCAATATGAAAGGAATTTTGGGCGACTTGGGGGTCATGAAAATACCTTTCAAGCCAGATGCGAATTCCATTAAGCAAAGACTGTATTGACTCAATCCAAGGTACAAGGAAAGAGTAAAAGCAGAACTTGATAAGATGCTTGATGCAGGAATCATTGAACCCGTACAAGAATCAGAATGGATAATTCCAATGGTTATCCATGACAAAAAGACTAAAGGTGAAATTCACATCTACGTAGATCTTAGGAAGTTAAATGATGCATCACTACATGACCCATTTCCTAATCCATTCACATATGAAGTATTAGACAATGTTGGAGGAAATGAGGCATACTCTTTCACTGATGGATTTTATGGATACCATCAGATCATAATCGACACAATAGACAGGCATAAGACCACTTTTTCCACTGAATGGGGCTCATATCAATGCACAGTTATGCCCTTTGGTCTCAAGAATGCATCTGCCATTTTTTCAAGAGTAGTTGTTGCTGCATTTAAAGATTTTATCCATAAATTTCTAGAAGTATACTTTGATGATTGGACTGTATTTGGGTTACTGAAGAACCATTGTGCAAGCTTAAGACTGATGTTAGCGAAGTGTAGAGAACACCAAATCTCCCTGAACCTAAAGAAGAGTGTATTCTGTGTTCCCTATGGAATTCTATTGGGACACATTGTTTGTAAACAGGGACTGATGGTTTATCCAGCTAAAATCGCAGTCATTGTGAACCTGCCAACACCAAATTCAGTAAAACAACTATGCACTACATTGGGGCATACAGGTTACTACATAAATTTTATCAAAGGATATGCACAGATAACTACACCTATGGAGAAACTGTTGAAAAAAGAAGCAAATTTTATATGGACTGAAGACTGGCAGAAACTGGACACACTAAAGGAAAGGATGGTAATTGCGCCCATCCTAGTCTTTCCAGATTGGAGCAAACAATTCCACGTACATGTAGATGCTTCATCCATCGCACTTGGTGTTGTGCTAGCACAGCCAGGTGAGGGAGGTATTGACTAGCCGATTTCATTTTAAAGCAGGATGCTGTCTTCAGCAGAAAAGAATTATACAACAACAGAAAGAGAAGGTCTAGCTATGTTGTACGCACTGCATAAGTTCAAACACTATCTGCTGGGTGCGCACTTTTGCATGTTTAGCGACCATTCAGTTTTAAAATACCTAGTCAATAAAATAGTGTTAGGGGGAAGAATCTGTAGATGGTTGTTACTCTTTCAATAGTATGATTTTGAAATCATTGTTAATCCAGGAAGGCTAAACTTAGGACCTGACCATTTGTCTAGAATTGAGTCAGGAGAAGAACCTACAAACCTGGAAGACAGTCTACCAGATGCGTAGTTATTTTCTATTCAAATCGCAGATGACTACTATAGGGACATTCTAGAGTTCTTGACTACAGGCTTGGAACCTACATAATTTACTACGCAACAGAAGAAGAAACTCATAGTAAAAGCAACAGACTTCACCATGATTGCAGGGAAATTATACAAGCTAGAACCAGATGAAGTACTGTGCAGATGTGTACTCAAGCATGAGAAATCATTGATACTAGTTGAAGCACACTCAGGAGTGTCAAGAGGCCACTATGCTGGAAGGGATACTACGCCGAAGATATTAAGAGTAGGACTATGGTGGCCTACACTCCATAAGGATTCAAAGGAGCATTGCCGAAGTTGCGATGTTTTCCAAAGAACAAGAAAGCCATCTCACAGAGATGAGATGCCATTGAGACCACAGTTGACATTGCAAGCATTTGATAAGTGGGCTATTGATTTCATGGGACCTATTAACCCACCAGGAAAGAGAACTAGTTTGAGATATATCATTACAACCACAGATTATCTCACCAGATGGGAAGAAGCAAAACCAGTGAAGGTTTGTAGCGCAGTTACTACCGCACAGTTCATTTTTGAGAACATCATAATAAGGCTTAGATGTCCAAAAATCTTAATGAGTGATCAGGGAACACACTTTTTGAATAAGACCATCGCAACCCTGACTGAAGAATTTCAGATTTACCATCATAAATGCACACCATATCATCCACAGGCCAATGACACTATTGAAGTGTTTAACAAGGTATTGGAAAATGCGTTGACCAAGGTATGTAACATAAACAGGGATGATTGGGATCTAAGAATACCAGCTGTCTTATGGGCATACAGGACAACTTGCAAGAAGTTGTCTGGACAAACACTTTTCAGGTTAAGATATGAACAGGAAGTCGTGATGCCAATGGAATAAATAGTACCAAGCTTGAGGATTGCAGCATTCACAGGCATGGCAGATGAAGAGATAGTGGAAGAAAGGCTTTTACAATTGGTTGGACTGGAGGAAGATCGCTTCATTGCAGGATTCCACCAACAAGTGTAGAAAGACAAATAAAAATCATGGCATGATCACCACATCAAGCACAAATTCTTTCAGGTAGGAGACCTTGTCCTCCTCTATGATAGTAAATTCATGAAATTTCCTGGAAAATTTAAAATGCACTGGCTAGGGCTATATATTGTTATGCGTGTGACTAATGGTGGCACAGTTCAGCTAGCCACATTAGCCGGAGAAAACTTACCAGGTCTCATTAATGGAAGTAGACTAAAACCCTATAGGGATAGTCCTACTTTGCCAAGCCCTCAGTCATCAGAAGAGAAGACATTCTAAGTGTCAAGTGCAGTTGAAATTGGACACTAAGAATGACAGAATAAAGAGTCCGCACAAAATTTTGGTGAAATACGAAGTTCCATCAAATATGAAATGCAAAGTGCACGAAGGAAGTTGGATGCACAGTGCACGCTGGAAGAGCATATGCGAAGTGTACACCAGAAGATGCGATGCGAAGTACCAAGAAGAAGCGCAGCCACGAAGTTAAAAATGAAGGAGCAAAAGTATGAAGAGGAACTGCGCAAAAATATTTTGTCCAGAAGCGCATTTTTAAGAAACTAGCCATCAAAATGTCGGTCAGAAAAATAGCCATTACACAGTGATTTTGCCAACACACGCTTGTGCATTTAATGCAAAATTAGCCATTCTGATTCATTCAAGGAAGGAAAGGACCAAGATCCTCGATGGATTTGGCCAACGGTAATGACATTTAATGTTAATCTAACCGTTTATGGGCGCGACTCAAGCCTAACTGCGCCTATAAATACCACTAAGACGAGACTCGTGGGTTTTACAGTAAATTTCAAATTTTCCCGCAAAGAACAGTTTCAGTGTTTAACAATGAGTGCCAAGCAATCTCGAGAGCATACAAAGCAATTTCCAGGTGAATGTCTGAGCAATGCACAATCAAGTAGGCTGTGAAGGACTTTAAACACTCCAGGTTGGAGGGGTTAATGAAAATGCTCCCTAAGAATTTTGTTTCAGAGAAAGGTTCCGCATGAAGAATATCACCCCGAAACATAACCAATATGCAGCAAAAGGATAAGGGACCCCTCAAGGAACTTGAGAGGCCAAAGGAACAAGGAAAACAAAATCCTATACCACCATTTCCACCAGGGGACAACCCCATTTACCTAATGGATGTATATATCCCATCGAGAAGGCTCGATGCGCTAGTAGTTACCCTATTCAAGAACCCGCATTATGACATTCCGGTACCACCGATTTCCGGAGATGTAGAAATCCAGGGGAACCTGCTAGACAAAGTAGAAGGATGCAAGTTTGCAGACCACAATATCCTAGAAGCAAAAGACTTGCATGGGCCAAAGTATCCTCAGTTTGAAGCTGACCAGTACATGTGCCGAAAAGAGAATGCGAAATCAGGAAAACCCCTGATTGTTCCGCAGGATTGGGCTAAGTAGTTGGTGCCCTCCTGATTGCTGCATCTACTGTGTATACCCCAATTTGAGCGAAGTCCCGAATGTACCATAGTGGTGTGCACTCTGATATCGTGCATGCACCAGGTATTCCTATGGCTTGACCGCAAGATTGACATCAATCTCGACCTCATCTACAACAATACTCACCTCAACAAGTGAGGAGAGGACCCCAAAGATGAGTTTGTATGAAAAAAAAAGGATAAAGAGCTCGCAAAGAAAATGAAAGATGAATACAAATTAATAAAGGGGAAATGAGGCTTTATCACAGATGGTATTGAAGACAAAGCCAAAAAGTTCACCGTCCAGCTGCTCGCAGGAAGGATTCTATGAAAGTGTAGACTGGGGGAAGTGCCGGCTGCAATAGTCCTTCTCACTGCGAAGGCCAAATATGGGCACCCATACAATTGGGCTAGTTACCTGCTGAATGAATTTCTGGAGGATGTCCGTGAAATATAGCAGATGGGCAACGCATTCCACTACACATGGTTGATGATATTGATTTCTTTCATAGGCTGGAAGGAGCCATAGTATTAGCACAACCTTCCAATGATAACGGGGGATTTCCAAGCCACAAAGTATTCCAATTTGTGGGAAAATGCGTAGTCGGAGCAACAACGTGTAAATAATGAGAAATTCCACACTTACTTCGGCCAACTAAGTGATGTAATACCATGCACTCTGCGCATTTCAAAAGAGATGACAACAATGTTTATACTGAAGATGATATTTAAGGCAGATATGCACTCTATTTACATTCAGGCAAAGGCTGAGAAGGAGAACCCATTATGGTTCCCTATGGATTACCAGTTGGATGCAAACAGGATCGAGCAAGCCATAGAAGACTGGCCACCAGAGTGGAAGGTAGATGCGCCACTAGAAATCCATTCTACATCAGAGGAAAGCGATCCTAAGGTTCCAATCATTGAAGAGGAAACATGCCAAGACACTACTGAAGTGCAAAAAAGCGAGAAGAGAAAGGATCCTGAAAGTTCGATACCAGAAAAATGACCAAGGAAGAAAAGTAAGGCAACCAAAGACAACCTAGAAGTGAATTTGCATGAAGATGACTAAGACTGCATCTCTCTACGTGTCCATGAGTACCTAGAGGAGGCACTCTCTACAAAAGACAGTAAGAATGAAGAGGCACAAGCGCAATTGAACCAAAACCTCTCAGAGCTCAAACTTATGGTTGCAAAGATAGACCAAATCCAGTAGGACTTGGTTCGAGAATATGATTTAGAAGGTAAGACAGGTGAATCTAGTAAACAAAGGAGAAGACCACCGACCGTGAAAATGAAACCCCGCCTAGTCAGAATGAATTCCCTGAACATCATTTTCTGAATGAGGAGATGGCTGAAGGTGCGAAGCAGGCGGAGCACCTTGACCTCAACATTGGCATGCTACCTCTTAAGGGGTTACACGATCTGCATCTGTAGGTTGTCGAGGAGATATGACATAGAGACATCATCTCTTACAACTAGAATGTACCCCTAGAGGAGAGCTACAAGCAACTAGCATAGGAATGTGCACAGAAGACAACAGAACTAACCAAGGCACAGGAAAAGCAAAGAAGGTTGGAAGAGACAATTGCTACTGTCTGCACACAGATACCTGAATGTGAAGTGCAACCAGAGTTAGAATATATGATAGTACAGATTGGAAAGGTGGTAGGCGATCTGAAAGCAAAGATGGCGGAGATGGAAATCACCCACAAGGAAGAGGTTGCTAACTTCGCAACCCAACAACTACCTACTACACCATAGGATATGGGAGAAGGAAGAGTCGTAGCATTAAAAGCTTCAACAGAGATTATCTCTGCTGAAATAGCAAAGTGTCAAGATTTGCTAGAAGAGGCTACGAAGGTATGGGAAGCATTGCAGGAGGATCCTGCCCTACAGTAGATCGGGATGGATTGTATCAACGCTAGGCAGAGTTAGACGCTGTGAATGTGGCCATGAAGAACTTGATGCCTAGGGAGAAGATCCAAAAGTTCGCGCAAGTCAAGAAATTAACAAAAGAATCGAAATTTTTGAGGGATAAGGAGATTGAGACATCGACGAGACTACAACCAGTGCAATAAGAGGAGCTTTACCTCACTTATGAAATCGAGGAGAAATTGCAAGAACTCCGCACCATGGAGAAGACAGTCCAGGAGTTTTTTTAGGAAGAAGTCTCTGAGGACATGTTGGAGACTGTTAAGGACTCAAAGCAAGAAACAAAGGAATCATTTGCAAAGTTGAGCGCAACTCTTCAGGGCTTCAATGAAAAATTGAGCCCTCCAAAGGACGAGGATCAAAAGCTAAGTGGATGAAAGACGATCCAGGAGTAAGTGTTAGGGGCCTGTTGGGCATGGCCCAAGTTGGCACAATTTTGATGAAGTACAGTTTTGGCAGAAGCGCAATTTAGACTACGAATTTCAAGTGGCACAGTTATGGAAACAACGCAGTTCGGATTGCGGAGTCCAATATGCGCAGTGGGAAGTGCGAAGCCTAAGCATGGCGTAGTTTTGATGATGCGTAGTTCCAGTGCAACAACCATTTTGGGAAAAAGAGTATAAGTAAAGGAAGTGGTCAAGCAGATGAAAGTGAACTGTTTTGGGTAAGCGACTCCATGATTCCAGGAAGTTGGGTAAGGAGCAGCGTGGAAGCAGGCGAAAGCGACTTGTTAGTTAGAGTGGTGGAAACCATTAGAAGCAAAGCCACAGGTTGACAATGAGAGAACGTCCAGGGCAGTGGAAAGGGACATGCCACTATGCAGTTATAACCGTTTCATGAGGACTGCGGCTGTCAGAGCCACGAGTGGCCTAGCAAGGTGTCGAAAAGCGAGTGGAGCAGCTGTCGACTACGACAGGTAGGGTTGGCAGGGTAACTACACCAGTTTTGGTTACTCTGTGGTTTTGGTCCATATGCATTGTAAATACGTGACCTAAGGGGATGATCTATAAAAGGGGCATTTTTGTAAGGGAAAAGGGTTGATTTTTGGTTAATCTCTAAGTTTTTTGTTGATCTCTGTTGAGATAATAAGTATTGTAAAGAGGCTCTGTAGCTATGTGCACAGAGACCCACTAAAGAGAGAAAGAGGCTCCACAGCTATGTGCGCAGAGACCTATATTAGAGAGAAGAGCCTGTAGCTGAGTGTGTAGGCTGGATTGTTGAACCCTTCCCAATAATATAATCAACAGTTTCTGTGGACATAGCTCCCATCCTGGGGGTGAACCATGTAATTATCGTGTTATGTGCTTGAATTTGTGTGTTTTCTTTTGTTTATGGTTAAGTTCATGCTTACAGTTATATGGATCTTCGATTTTATATGTATTCTCTATATGAATGAGTGATGAGAATAATACTTTAAGTGTTGAACATCTATGCTTGAATGTTAAATGTGCAAGTAATTTGGAATATGATGAATGCATGAGTTAATTGGGTAAACACAAAGTCAGTAAAGTCTGTGTAAGTGCAATTCCCTGGAAGCGCAGCACGAGAAGTGCGCGGTTGCATTGTATTTCATCCTATTGCATAAGTTAACGAAGTGCACAGTCCCTTATATTGAATGTATAATTACACTAAGTCGAAGAAGTCTTTAAGGCATGTGATTGTTAAGAAGTAGCGCAGTCGGGAGTTGCACTGTCCCTTTGTTAAGAGCCATTACGAAGCGCGCAGTCCCTATGTGCGCCATATCATAAGAAACAACCACGAAGTAGGTGAAGCTCTACGCAGTTCCCCAGTCTGTTAACCGCGCATCACCTGATTGCAAAAACCTGATTCTGTAATCCCCCATAAACTTCACGTTGGGTGAGACCTCATCTTGTTCGCAGGATGTTGCCGAAAGGGCCAGTGAAGAAGGGTTTTGTTGGATCACAACTGCACAGAACCCGGGTTAGCACAAGAAATATAAAGAACGAGGTTCATATTCCCAACAGATAGAAAATCAACAACTTGTTGTTGTTCTGTGCCTTGACTTGGTTCTGGGTTTTTGTGCGCTTGTCATATCATCGTCTTGGCCTTCTGATGTTGGTTGTATGATTTTCGGGTATGTTGTGATGTGAAGAATCATTGCGGAGATCTAGTTTTTGCAGAAACATTGTATCTGGGTCAACAATGATAATATGATGAAGCTATGTTGGTACAATCTTTGTGTTCAATCTATTCAGTTATGGTAATGTGATGTTGCACTATACGAATAATGTCATGCTTATTTGATGCGATGCTTGCTTTACAATTACTGTCATTGCAATGATGAATGTCTTGGTTGAATATTGCTTTAAATACCATGTTCAATGCTTAGAAATCTCTGTCCCAGTTATGCAATAAGTTTAAATATTATAGCCGCAACCATCCTCCTTCATTCGGCAGAAACATGGTTCCGTTTGCCCTTCCTGGACGCCTCGGATGAGACCTCATCTGCTTCGCAGGTGTTGCTGGGAAAGATAAAACCTGTCTGGGCCAATGGACAGGGAGACTGCGGTATGTGTCGATAGTGAGTGGAACCCCTATCAATTGGGCTTGAGCCAACAAATGGTTCCATTTCCGTGAACATGTTCGAAGTGAAATGAGGAGATGTTGTGGCACTCGATGGAACCGGAGATCCAAGAATGGTTTGATCAGAAGTTGCAGGAATTCACTGAAGAGGAAAGCTGAAACACTCGATTGACAGTAGGATGGTGGGTAGATAGATACATTCACGATGGTCTGCATGAATGGTTCTTTTGTGAGTTCCCGGTCCTATTTTTTGAATGGTTGGCAAAGTTGACATTCCAAAAGAAGAACTTCCAAGGTGGTGAACTGACAACCTACACCCCCAAATTGATTCAGGAACTGCAGGAAGTTGATAATAAAGCATCACAGGCTATTGAAGTGTGGTTTGATAGCATCCTAGAGGGCTATATCACAGAGTTCGTGGTTGATATTCAGAAGTCTTATTGTGAAGCTGAAAGATATTTTTTCTGCGAACCTAGGGGCAGGTTTTACTGTCACTTCAACTGTCGATCAAGATGCTTATTTGCGAAAAGGGTATATTGAAGATGCATCTTGATCAGTAGACAGCCTGGTGGGAGGAGGCCGTGGGTACAACGATGTTTGGGGGGCGGTACATGGAATGTTAAGGGGTAGATGGGTGTAGGTCATGATGAGACTGTGAGTGAAGCCGAGGAAGAGAGTGGTCTTACGAGGGGAGGAGCGAGGTTCCGACAGGAAAAGAGGTAGAGGATGGGATAAGGTCCTGCTGCGGTCGAACCGCAAGGCCGTGAAGGAAGACCACACGAGATGAAGAGAACTCATAGTCCTGACAAGGACAACCAGGATATGCCCAGGATAGAGGCAGGACCAAACCCCAGCACCAACGTACCAACACCTCCGCTCACTATCTCTCAGATAGCAAGAAATACCACTTCGACACCACCAAGTTCGTCAATCCCACAGAAGCTAATTGGAAGTAGTACAACTAAAGGAGTAAGGAAGCCCAGAATGGTGGGAGATGATGATAAGTTACCGTTGTTCCACGGGAGTGCGACAGACAACCCAGAACAGTATTGGTTTTTGTGTGAAGCGGTCTCGGCCATCAAACAAATCACCGATGATGCTGCTAAAAACAACAGTTAGCGACGACTTTGCGAGGTCGTGCATTAGATTGGTTTATGAAGTTCGTTCTAGTCCCTACAGGAGCCCCAGAGAAGTCACTGGATGAGATTCGGGATGGGATGATTGCCAAATTTAGAAGGCCCAAGTCCAAGGCTCAATATATTACAGAATTGAAAGAAATTAAGCAGTATCCCAATGAGATGGTATGGGATTTCAACCAGCGATTCAAGAAACTGATGGAAAAGGTTAGTTTTGATATGAGCATTGTCCAACATAAAGAATGGTTCATCACGGCACTGCTACCATATATTCGCCTACCATTGATGCACCAAAACATCTCGACGCCCAGTGAAGCTTTGGAGATTGCAGTGCGATTGGAGGCGTCGTCGATTGGAGAAAATGCAACCGGGATGTCGCAGATACAAACACAGCTCGCTAACTTAACTATATAGCTGCAAGATTTGAAAAAGGGCAAGGAGTAACATGACGATGTCTGGTGTACACGATGTCAAGGAGAAGGGTATACGAAGGACAATTTCCTAGACTTCCTCAATTATTTTGTTTCAGGAGTGCTAAATCCATTGAATGGTGGTAGCATGCCATAGTGTCGCGTCTTCCAGGTGTATGGGAACAGTCATGACAATTGCCCATATATGCAGAAAATGGTCACCACCCCGAGGAATCTCTATTGTACATTCTGCAAATCGGTGGGTCGTGACGACAAGGATTGTCGTGCATATGGGTTTCTACAAGAAAGAATGTGTGATGCGTTCTATGTAAAGGATGACCAGCGTGCTGTACAACATCCGCAACCGTAGGTAGCCCAGCCACTACCTCAACCGTAGATGCAGTTTGTACTGTAGCAGCAGCAACTACCGTAGTTCATACCACAATATGCTTTGATGCAGAGGGCTCCACAATAGCCAAAGTATGTACAACAACCGCAGTATGCACCACAAGGACAAGGAATGCAACCAGCACCAGGGCAGCAACAGTTTAATCAACCACAATACCAACAGCAGGGAGGATACCGGGGAGGCCGTGGCGGTGGATTTGGTCATGGAGGAGGACAAGGTGGTCACGGACTTCAATGGTATCACTGTGCGGTATGGGGACACTACCAGCGAGACTGTCCGCTACTACAGAACCAGTGTACGTTCTGCTTTGTTAACGATCACACGGTTGAAAATTTTCCACAGTTGATTGCGCGATGGCAAGCAAGAAATACTCCCTATTGTAGAACCAGCCCTAGGCAGATCAGCCTGCCCAGAACCAAGTGCAGCAACCAGTATAGAACCAAAATATGTGGTAGAATCAAAATAAAAATGTGAACCCACCTGGGAATCCACCGCTGAACCAGACCCAAGGTGCAAACATCGCGACAATTTCTACAGAACCAAGACCGCAGGATGCTTCTGTTGCTGTGGTCACTCGCGGAGGAAAGACAACTAAAGCGGACAGCTCAATGATCAAATTAGCTGAACAAAATATGGTAGCATTTGACATTGATGAGGAGTGGGAGACGTTTCTTCAAACATGACATGCACAAGAAAATGATCAAGGTAAATCTGTTGTGTATGACATGCCCTCTACTTTTGATGCCACTTCGGAGGCTGGCCCGTCACAACATTCTAGCACGCTTTGAGCATTTTTGGAACATTGCTTTTCCCTAGCCAGAGATCCCGATGCTCTTGCTGCGATTGAAGCCTTGTTGCGACGACCAGCCCAGGATTGACAAGAGCTCTCAGTTAATTCCCTGCAACGACGGAAGACGGGTAAGGAGATGCGGATGAATATTCAAATTGGTGACTAGGATGTTGATTCGGTTATTCTGGACCTTGGTTCGGATGTCAACATCTTGACTAAGTAGGCTTGGAAAAAGATGGGTAGCCCCCCATTGAGCTAGTCTCCTGTATAGCTCCGGTTAGCTAATCACGCTAAAGTATCACCAATTGGGAGAGTTCCACGAATGGTGGTGGACATTGAGGGAATGATAACATATGCTGACTTTCATGTAATGGAAGTAGTTGAGGGAGGAAGCTCTTATCCAACATTATTGGGGATTGGATGGGCTAATGATAGTGGAGTTGTAATCAACTTCAAGCGACGAATGATGAATTTTGAAAATCACGACCTCAGAGTTATCTCCCCATTGGATCCGGCTGAAGGATGCCGCTACATAGAGCCAGTGAAGGATGACGATCCCAGCGGATGGGACCATGCATTCAATATTTCTGAAGATTATATCCATCCGACTGCCAACGATGAGTTGGGATGGCGCAATGAAAGCTCTGCATCCCCCGACTCTGATGATGCACTAGAATATTGGCAGAACCGCTTGCACGAGGTATCGCTCTGTAATTGTGGGTTGGTTACACAATCAATATGCCATATCGCAACTGAGATAGCTACACTACCCACATATGAAGGGATTCCTGGCTTATCTAATTTTCTCACAGAGTTTGAAGAAAGAGTTTCTGAACCTCAGCGATTGTTGTTGTTGAACGAAGCATTGAAGGCTGCTCCAGCATGCTGGTGGGAAACACATAAGGCATCAATTGATGGATGGTCAAAATTTAGAAGATTGATGATGGTATGCTTTGGCGATACCGAGGTCTACCACACTTGGAAGTATGATGGTTGGGATGACCCTGGTGGTCATTTGATGGAGTGTCAGTGGTTATGGGTATCGCGACCAAAATATGAGTGGGTCCATGCTTTTATCCATACTTTGGATGAGATGCCACGCTCCTGGTATATTGTAGCTGAGTTGCGAGGGGAAATTTCTACTTGGTTAGAGTTCACTGTGTGTTTTACCCATATATTCAGTTTTGCAGATGACGATCCTAAGTTCAATAATGCATTACAACTCATCCACGATGTCATTCTACAGGTTGTCCTGGTGGCCTATCCTACGGATCCACATGCGCATTTCCAGATGCAGTCTCTCATGGAATGCTTCAATATCAGTGGTGGGCCAGAAGATGGTGATGATCTGCGGAATGTGAATATCCCGGAATCCGAAGGAAGTTGTGCTGTGGTACCACCTGATGCGCCAAGCGATCCTCTCAGTCAGCCACTGAAGATCCACAAGATTAACATTAGGACAGAGGACACTCCGAAGTTCACAAATGTCGGGGATTAATGGGATGATGAGTTGATAAGCAAGGTCATTGATATGCTCCACGAGTTTCAGGATGTATTCCCGACAAAATTTTCTGACATGAAGGGGATCCTGGGCGATTTAGGGGAGATGAAGATTCCATTAAAGCCATATGCTAAGCCGGTCCGACAACGACCCTATTGGCTAAATCCGCGACACAAGGAGAGGGTCAAGGAAGAACTTGATCGCATGCTGGACGCTGGTATTATTGAATCGGTCGAGGAGTCGGAATGGATCAGTCCTATGGTGGTGCAGGATAAGAAGAATGGAGAGGTGCGCATCTGTGTGGATTTACGAAAGTTGAACGATGCCTGCTTGCATGACCCCTTTCCGACCCCATTTATTGATGACGTACTCGAAGGAGTGGGCGTCCAAGAGATGTACTCATTCACAGATGGGTTCTCTAGCTACCATCAGATTCACATTGCAAAGGAAGATCGCCATAAGACAACTTTTGTTACCGAATGGGGCTACTTTCAGTACACTGTGATGCTGTTTGGCTTGAAGAATGCTCCTGCGATATTTTCACGGGTTGTCATTGCTGCATTCAAAGATCTCATTCAAAAGTTTTTACAGGTATACATGGACAATTGGACGGTCTATGGGTTTGTTTGCGATCATCTGGTGAATCCGCGGTTGATGCTAGAGCAATGCCGACAGCACCAGATATCGCTGAATTTGAAGAAATGCATCTTTTGTGCACCGTTTGGCATATTGTTGGGTCATATTGTGTGCAAGCAAGGATTGTTGGTTGACCCAGCAAAAATTGCACTTATTATGAGTTTGACACCACCGACTACTGTTAAGCAGTTACAGGTGACGCTGGGACACACAGGGTATTATCGCAAGTTCATCAGGGGTTACGCTGCGATTACTACCCTTATGGAGAAGTTGTTGAAGAAGGATGTGGCATTCCAGTGGAGCCCAGAATGTCAGGATATCTTTGAAACACTGAAGGCAAAGATGGCGTCGGCACCGATATTGGTATTTTTGACCTGGAGTAAGGAATTCCACATCCATGTTGATGCCTCATCGATTGCGTTGGGCATCGTATTGGATCAACTAGGAGAAGGGGATCTTGATCACCCCATTGCTTTTGCTAGCCGGAAGTTGTCATCTGAAGAAATAAACTACACTACTACAGAGAGGGAATGTACAACAATGGTTTACGCTTTGCAGAAGTTTCGCCATTACTTACTGGGAGGCCATTTCAAGATGTTCACAGATCATTCTGCATTAAAATACCCGGTCAATAAGCCTGTGTTGGGGGGGAAGATATGCAGCTAGCTACTTCTTTTTCAGGAACTCAATTTTGAAATTATTGTGAAGCCCGACCAGTTGAATGTCGGTCCTGACCATCTCTCGCGGATCGATACAGGAGAAGAGCTGACCAACATTGAATATGGTTTACCGGATGCCCAATTGTTTTGGGTTGAGGTTGCAGATGGCTACTTTACATAAATCATTAAGTTTATGACAACAGGTACTGCACCCGATGAGTTCACCACCAGTATGAAGAAGTAGTTGGTAGTCAAGGCTGCAGACTTCCAGCTAATCGCAGGAGAGCTATACAAAATGGGTGCTGATGAGGTATTGCACAGATGTGTCTTACTGCGGTAGAGCGATTGCTGGGAAAGTGCTGTGTGCTGGGATGTGGTGGCCCACATTGCATAATGATGCGACAAACTATGCGCGGTCCTGTGATGTCTGTCAGTGAACTGGAAAACCATCCTGACGTGATGAGATGCCACTCATGCCTTAGTTGACATTGCAGCCGTTCGACAAATGGGCAGTGGATTTCGTAGGACCGATCAATCCACCAGGGAAGTGCATGGGTGCACGTTATATTATCACAGTGACAGAGTATTTGACTCGATGGGCAGAGGCAGCAGCAGTAGTTGATTGTTCCGTAGAAACAGTGGCACAATTTTTGTTTGATAACATCATCACTCGTTTCGGCTGCCCCAAGATACTGCTGAGTGACCAGGGCAGCCACTTTCTCAATCGCACCATCAGCGCATTAACGGAGGAATTGCAGATACAACACAAAAAGAGTACACCATATCATCCACAAGCAAATGGCACGGTGGAAGCCTTCAACAAGGTATTGGAGCATGCGCTGACAAAGTTGTGCAATATGAACTGCTACGACTGGGATCTAAAAATCCCAGCGGTATTGTGGGCCTATTGCATGACGTGTAAAAGGTTGACAGGGAAAACACCATTCAGGTTAGTATATGGACAAGAAGCAATTATTCCCATGGAGTATATTGTCCCGAGTTTGCGCATCGCAGCCGCAATAGGCCTGGATGATGCAGTGGCACTAGACGAACGTCTCGAGCAGTTGGTGAAGTTGGAGGAAGATTATTTCATCGCTGGGTTCCACCAGGGGGTAGAGAAGGATCGCTAGAAGGCATGGCATGATCAACACATAAAAAACAAATAGCTTCAGCAGGGCGACTTGGTGCTGTTGTATGAAAACAAGTTTATGAAACATCCAGGAAAATTGCAGATGCATTGGCTTGGTCTGTATTGCATCAATAGTATTACTTCATGGGGTGCAGTTTAGCTGCAGTAGCTGGATGGGATGATGCTCCCAAAACTGGTGAATGGTCATAGGTTGAAGCCTTATCAGTCGGGCTTGGAACAACGAGATTCCTAAGTCGCATGAAAAAAAAATGTGTGTGTTGCAGGATGATCGGTGGTAGGATGGTGCACCCATGGAGAAACAAATGCGCAAGCAGGAGGGCTTGTGTCACAAGTGATGAGCGATCCGCAACAACTGGCCGTGTTACAGCCGGGTCAAATCAACAATAAATGCCAAAATTTAAACAGTTAATTAACGATGTGTGTTTGAATGATGGGAATTAATGGTGTATATAGCCGATTGGCTGACAGGATCGAGGGTGGGTTTGTGTCATTAATACAGGATTTTGGTTGAATTAATCCATGATTTCGTGATGATTATGGTGTTTTCAGCTCGAAGCTATAAAACTAGGTAGGAGTTGGTCGGAAAGCACCGAGATTTTCTTTTATAAGTGCCTGTGCAGAGCCGATGAGTATTGGCATAAACTTGGTGATGTGTTGGGCAAGGTTCTGTTGAATTTACAGAGTGGTGTTAGGTCAAGCCAGCTATTAGTTATAAGCGCTGTGAGGTATGCCAGGCAAACTGGAGAAAGTTGAGATTAGTAGCGAAGTGGAGTCTCCCTTCATCCCGGTGGTTGTTGAGCAAGAAGTTGTGTCATCCGGAGCTATTGATCTTGGATCCAGTTGCAAATATGCCGGTGGGAGCATCAGTCATCGCTAAGAGGTGGTGGGGGGGTCAACACTTTGAGTCCCCGCAGAGTAAGAGGGTGCTTCGGTCATCCGCCACGACGGTAGGAGAAGCTTAGGAGCAGGTGGGGCAGTCTAATCGCTGCATTCGCAAGTCTTCCCCATGGGAGGGACTATCATCTAGTGACATCCTTGGGTATATCCCTCCCATTCGGCCGGATGCCACCCTCCGCAAGATAAACCCAAAACGGAAGTATGGTGTGAGGATGCCGGCACTCCCGGCTGGAATGGACTGCTCTGCAGATATTGGGCCAGCGTTGATGCACCTGCGTTACGTCAACCATGATATGGTGGCCTACCCTGACATTGCATTCTCCCCATATGTTCCTGAGACATGCCGTTCCCCAACGCCGACTGTATAAGACTGGACACAAGGATTGAAGCAGGCCGGCTTGATAGGGCTTATTAACATGCCACATTTCGGGTGACTGGCAGAATTCAATGCGTGCATGAAGCAGCTCCTTGCGTGATTTCATGGTGGTTCGTTGTGGATGGACAGAGAAATCCCGGTCACCATCAATTTAATCTCGCACATAACTGACTTGCCGAAAAATGGAGTTGATCCCTTGCATTTCATCCAAGGAAAGGAAAATGACAAAAGGTGGGCATTGTAGTTGGCACAGATATACGACTTAGAAATGGATGGGCGTGGGTATCGCACCAGCAATGATCAGGCGGTACTCACGGGCATTAAGATCCTATCCTGCAAGGTGGTTAGGGGTGTTTGACCTAACCAATGCAACTCGGGTATTGTTGCATGCATAGAGCAATGTGTGGAAGGAGTCCAAATCAACTGGTCTCTATTTCTCTTGAATCAATTAATGGAGGATGTTGTGGCGGTCCAATCGGGAAAGGGTGCCTTCACATATAGTGTTGGCTACTGCTATTGATCGCCTTTGTGTTGCGACAAGAGAATCATGCGTTGAAGGCCCAGATGAATCCAAGTACGCCTCAGGCTGAAATTGATGAATGAAGAAGGGCAATTGAGGAAGTTGTCGCTCAGATGGAGGAGCTAGAGACACAGGAAACTAGGCTCACGGTCGACACTGTACAATTTTGGGGCCGCATTGTTCACGACAAGCAGGTTGAACAGCTGACTAAGTATCGACAGGAAGCTGAGGAATAGTTGGCCATATTGAAAGCAGCAATGCACACTATGCCACCACTGGAGCAAGTTGCTAAGTCTTAGGAGCTAAAAGATTTGCAACACCGTGTCGCCAAGGCGGACAAGAGACAGAAGATGTGCACGGCAAAGTTAGAGGAGTTCCAGGACAACGACAGCAAATTCATGATGTAAGCTAGTGAAGCTCTGTAGGCCGTACAGAAATGTCGACAACAGGTAGAGGCAAAGCTTACAGATCACCCATCTATTGAAGACGTGGTCAAAAGTCAGTTAACAGCTACGAAAGCCAAGGAGGTGGTGCAGACAGTTGAACAACCGTATGAGGACTTCAAAGTCAAAACGATCGAGTACACCGTATCCAGTTGACGTGGCTCGAGGGTGAGCCACAATATTGTGTTGGGGGTCTATTGGCAAGTGGTTTGGTAAGATGATATCGCAACATCTCCGATGCTGCGACAAGGCAGAAGATGGCGCGAAAGGAGACAAGCCGAAGATTATTTTGTGCATGTGTGGGTCAAGTGTACCGTGGATTGTGGGTTTTGGGTCATTTGGACCACATATTATGTATTGTTGAGTTAGTTATACCGCAGAATGTGGGTTTTTGGTCATTTTTGGACTAGGTCAGTTAGATATTGAGTCATTTGTCCATAGTGTCGGTTAACAAGTTGTTAGAAAGTGGACAAAAGTTGTAAGGCGGAATCCTATATATAGATAAGAATTGCAAGTGTTGAGGAGAGAATCAAATGTTGGAGAATAATGCGAAGCTCTGATGTTAGTTGTATGATTTTTGGGTATGTTGTGATGTCAAGAGTCATTGCAGAGATCTAGTTTTTGCAGAAACATTGTATCTGGGTCGACAATGATAATATGATGAAGGTATGTTGGTACAATCTCTGTGTTCAATATGTTCAGTTATGGTAATGTGATGTTGCACTATACGAATAATGTCATGCTTATTTGATGCGATGCTTGTTTTACAATTATCGTCGTTGCAATGATGAATGCCTTGGTTGAATATTGCTTTAAATACCATGTTCAATGCTTAGAAATATCTGTCCCGGTTATGCAATAAGTTTAAATATTATAGCCGCAACCATCCTCCATTCGGCGGAAACATGGTTCCATCTGCCCTTCCTGGAGGCCTTGGGTGAGACCTCATCTGCTCCTTAGGTGTTGCTGGGCGGGATAAAACTTGTCCGGGCCGGTGGCCAGGGAGACTGTGGTATGTGTCGATAGTGAGTGGAACCCCTGTCGACTGGGTTTGAGCCAAAAAAAGTCATCTTACGAATATAGATATTCGTTACTTCCTTAGTGATAGGCAGAGTCCTCTGAATGACTTCGCATAACTTCTCAAAATAAGTGTACAACTGTATGTAGTTTATTCTCTATCGATCTGACTTCGATTTTTCCCACATGTTAGCAAAAATCGGTCCTCAGAAATCTACAATGAATACTGGGACATTTTGTTGATAGCTAGGCTCTTTCCATCCTACAAAGGAGATCAATACTAGCAACCAACTATAGTGGAACTGGTTTCCACTTTCATGTGTATCTCATATGTCTTCAAGGAAATTTTTCAGCAGATAGCTTGCCCAATTGTATTGAATTCCATCCTTGGTCTTCCCAGCTAAGGATATTGCAGCGACTGGTACCTCGTTCGGTTTGCATTTCCTTAGGATTTTTCCTGCAAGGAGTTGGATTGTGAACTGCGTGGCTTGATCCTTGATCCAAACTGTTGTATAACCACAACTTCCTTTGAGCAAATCAAATTCACTCTTCATCCTTGCAGCAAGCTCTTTATCCTTATTCTTTCCTACAAAATCAACTGTAGGATCAAGACCTCTCTTGGTAAAGTGCATGATCTGGAAGATGAGATCTATATTAATTTCTATCTTGCGGTCTAACCACAAGTATCCCTGGTGTGTGCATGAAAGCAGTGTGCGCACCGCCGCTGTGAGCTATGGGATCCTATCAAAGTGTGGGATGCGTAGTAGGTTCAACAACCTTGATGGCTGCAACAACGCAATCCAGTATTGCAAGTGAATGGTTGACTTCTTGGTAGCTTCATCATGCCTTTTGCACATGTATTGATCTAGTTGGAACTGTGGGTACTTTGCTTCCTGGAGCAAGTCATGGTCCGTGAATTTGCAGTTTGGAATTTTATCGAGCAAATTCTCCTTGATTCACACATGACTTGAGATGGGCGGCATCAGAATCTCGTACTGCAGATTCCTCATGAGAAGCACCTCTAGTGCATCTCATTTCCTTGGAGAGATGTACTCTGGAACAAGCAGGATGGGTCTCTCTTGAGGAAGTTCTTGTGGAAATGGATTCAGAACACTCACGGTCTTTGGCTTTTCTTGTTTAGTGGCCTTCTTTTTGTCTTTTTGGCTATGCTGTGATACATTCCTCAGTGAGTTTCTGGATGGTCCACCTCGTTCTGGGCCTGCTTGCTTCACGAGTGTCTTCATGAGTCCTTCCAAACTAGAATGTCGGAAGTCTCTTAATATTTATCCTAAGATCGACTGCTCAGACATACATTGCCGACTAATGATTGCTTTCAACTGGTAAAAACTTGGAAATTACAGGCAATAAAAATTAAAATTTGCAGTAAAATCGGTAAGTATGCGGGATTTACTATTTGTAGGCGCAACATCACTAAGGAATGCCAAAAAATGGCTAACTTAGCATTAAATTCCATGTCCGGTCGCCAAATATTGCTTAGATATTAGTCCTCTCCCTTCATTGAATGTGTCTTCAATGGATGAATATGCCTTACATGTCGAAACATCTGGTTCCCGAAAGTACTGTACAATGACTACTTTCCGACCAAAACTGTAACGACTAGTTTTCTTTTACTTCACTAGCGGTTAGGTGAATTGGGAGGTTCACTGCGCATTTCTCTTTGCTTAAATTTAACTTCATAGTGCGATTCCTTTCTTTTACTTCGCAACTCAGCTTGCTATGTGTGCTTCGCAACACATCTTTCCTTTCTGTGAAAAAATTTGCATTTTACCAAAACTATGTGCAAACTCTTATCCTTTATTTTTAGTGTCCAATTCAACTGCACTTGTCACTTAAAATTTTCTTGCACTGCTTAACTGATACTTGGAAGAATAGGGCCATCCCTGTAAGGCTTTATTCTACTCTCGTTAACAAGTCCTTTCAAATTTTCTCCAAGTAGTGTGGCTAATTGAACTGTGCCACCATTAGTGATGTGCTTAACTATGTATGGTCCTAACCAATGCATTTTGAATTTTCCTGGAAATTTCATAAATTTGCTATCATAGAGGAGGACAAGGTCTCCTTCCTAGAAACATTTATTCTTGATGTGTCTATCATGCCATACTTTTTCTCCATCTTTCTGCACTTGTTGGTGAAACCCTACAATGAAGCGATCTTCCTCCAATCCAACTAAGTGTAGTAGTCTTTCTTCCATTGTCTGATCATCGACCATATCTGTGAATAATGCAATTCTCAAACTTGGTACTATGTATTCCATGGGAATGACAACTTCCTCTCCATATGCTAACCTGAAAGGTGTAGGACCTGTCAACTTCTTACAAGTTGTTCTATATTCCCATAATACTACTGATATTCTAAGATCCAAATCATCCCTGTTTGTGTTGCATACCTTATTCAATGCATTCTCCAATACTTTTTAAAAGGCTTCTACAGTGCCATTAGCTTGTGGATGATATGGTGTGCTCTTGTGATGATAGATCTGAAATTCTTCTATCAAGGATGCAATAGTTCTATTCAGGAAATGGGTTCCTTGATCGCTCATTAAAATATTTGGACATCCAAACCTTGTCAAAATATTCTCAAAAATCAATTGCACGGCGGTAACTGCACTACAGTCCTTCATTGGTTTTTCCTCTTCCCATATTGTTAGATAATCTGTAGCTGTGATGATATATATTGACCCAATTCACTTTCTTGGTGGGTTAATTGGTCCCACAAAGTCAATAGCCCATTTATCAAAGGCTTGAAGTGTCAATTGTGGCATTAATGGAATCTCATCTCGTCGAGATGGATTTCCTATTCTTTGGCATACATCGCACTTTTGACAATGTTCTTGTGAGTCTTTATGTATCATCGGCCACCATAGTCCCTATCTCAAAATTTTCTGCACAATAGCTCTTCCAGTGTAGTGTCCTCCTGATACACCTGAATGTGCTTCAACCAATATAATAGGTCTTTCGTGTTCTAGTACGCATCTTCGCAATACTTCATCTGGTCCCAATTTGTGCAATTGTCCAACAATTAGAGTAAAGTCAGTTGCTCTTACCACTAATTGTTTCTTCTGCTGTGTAGTAAATTCTGTATGTGCTAATCCTGTAGTTAGAAATTCCACAATATCTCTGAAATAGTCATCTGCTATATGGACAGCAAAAAACTGCGCATTTGGTAGACTATCCTCCAGATTACTAGGTTCTTCGTCCAACTTAATGCGTGAAAGATGGCTAGGTCTGGCGTTCAATCTTCCTGGTTTCACAATGATTTCAACATCATATTCCTGAAATGGTAACAACCATTGGAATATTCTTCCTGCTAGCACTTTTTTATTGACCAAGTACTTCAAAGATGAATGGTCATTAAACATACATAAATGCGAACCTAGCAGATAGTGTCTAAAATTTTGCAATGCGTATACCATAGCTAAGCCTTCCCTTTTTGTCGTGGTATAATTATTTTCTGCTGAAGATAGATTTATGCTTGAAAATGTGATGGGATGATCGATACCTCCCGCACCTGGTTGAGCTAGTACAATGCCAAGTTCTATAGATGAAGCATCTAAGTGTACATGAAATGGTTTATTCCTGTCAGGAAAGACTAGAATATGTGCTGTAACCATTTTCTTTTTCAATGTGTTCAATCCTTTTTGGAAATCTTCAATCCAGCTGTACTTTGCTTCTTTCTTCAACAATTTCTCCATTGGCGCAGTGATTTGCGCATATCCTTTGATGAAATTTATATAGTATCCTGTATGCCCCAATGTAGTGCGTAGCTGTTTCATGGAGTTAGGTGCTGGGAGATTTACAATGATTGCGATCTTCGTTGGATCAACCATCAATCCCTGCTTATATACTATGTGTCCTAATAAAATACCATAAGGAAGACATAAGATACACTTCTTCAGGTTTAAGGAAATCTGATACTGTCTACACTTTGCTAACATCATTCTTAAGTTCGCATGATGATTCTTTAAAAGACCAAATACTGTCCAGTCATCAAAATAAACTTCTAAGAATTTATGAATATAATCCTTAAATGCAACTAGAACAACTCTTGAAAAGATAACAGGTGCATTCTTTAATCCAAAAGGCATAACAGTGTATTGATATGATCCCCATTCAATAGAAAATGTGGTCTTATGTCTGTCTTCTGTAGCAATTCTAATATGATGATATCCAGAAAATCCATCAGTGAAAGGGTATGCCTCCTGTCCACCTACGTTATCTAGCACTTCATCTGTGAATGGAGTATGAAATGGATCATGTAGAGATGCATCATTAAATTTCCTGAGGTCCACAAAAATTTTGATTCCACCTTTAGCTTTCTTATCTTGAATTACCATAGGACTTATCCATTCTGATTCTTCTACTAGTTCAATAATTCCTGTGTCAAGCATCTTATCAATTTATACTTTCACCCTTTCTTTATATATGGGATTTAATTTGTAAGGTCTTTGCTTAATAGGCTTTGCATCAGGCTTGAGAGGTATTTTCATAACTCCCAAGTCACCTAAAATTCCTTTCATTTCATAAAAATTGGTAGCAAATAAATCTTGATATTCGCGTAGCAGGTCTACAATCTGTCCTACTATTTGTTCATCCCAGTAATCCCCAATAGAAGCAAATTTTGGTTCATTTGTAGTACCAATATTGATCTTTCTGGTCTTCACAGAATCACTTAGTTATGGAATTTCTAAATCAGGTCCTTCAACATCGCGTTTTCCTTCAGACTCGGGTATATTCACATTGTGAGGGTCTTCATCTTCATCTTCGTCTAGCATGGAGTTATAACATTCAAGGGCATGCTCAAACTGTATTTCCCAATCTAGTTGTTTATATACAGGAAATGAAACATCATTAAATATTTTCCTTTAATGATCTGTAAAGCCTCATTGACACCCGGACAATCATCCTCAAAAATGAAAGTGGATTGAAAGTCGTTTATCATTATGTGCCAATCTGTTGTACTTTTGTGAAGTTCTCCTTCTATATACCAGTTCTTTGGTATTTGATCCAATGTGTGCACAAACATATGAACCCATTTTGTCTTAGGTATATGTATACAGGCTTGTAAGGAAAACTCTATATGATCTCTGGGATCAGTTTGTCCATTGTATTTTGCTTGTACAATCTCCGTTTTCTCTACAAATATGATTTCCATCATGTGCTTACATTCTTCCCATGTGTTCAGGTTCTCTTTATGCACAACCCACCACCTAGATGGTGTAGCTCGCAATGCTATATCCAAGGTTTCTAACTTATGTTCATTTGAAACTGATACTAAATATTCATGAATAAATGCGTGGATATTTCCTAAACCATCATAAGTAGGAATTGGACTTACCTCTGTTCCAATCCAACGTAGTGACTTTGTTATCTTCACACATCATCTTGCTGATACTTCATGCATTTGGATCTGCCAGTTCTCCATTCATGCGTCTGATTCTGATACGCAAGAACTATCGCATATCCAACTCAATGTTCTATCATCTGTAGGATTAATGTATTTGCTTGATTCAGTGTCATTTTGTAGATATTATCAAGTTCTTGAGCTCTGCATTCTTTTTGGACTGGTTCGACATATCTAGTCCTTGTGAAGGATCCAAGGGTGCGATGACCCTGATATCTGGTCCTTCAAATATCATTTGTTTTTTCTTGAGATTGATAATTATGAGGTTATTAATTGCCCAGTCAATCCCCAATAATGCAGGATAAGGATTTATATCATCTATTATCTCAATAACCTCAAAGTTTGCTTTACTTCACACTCCATCAATGTCTACAAGAACACCTGATAATCTCCCAAAGGGTATAACCTTTTGCTGATTAGCTAATCTCAACTGTATAGGAGACCAAGATAATTTTGGCTTTCCCATTTGTTCCCATGTTCTTTTTGTCAAGACATTCACCTCTGAGCCTAGGTTGAGAATGACCTGGTCCATTTCAAAATCTCCGATTTGCGCATTTAGCCTCATTTCTCTTCCTGTCCTTCTATGGTTATTGATGTGATTAAATTCTTTGTGTGCACCCATAACTATATTACACTATTCGTACTGTCCTAATAGGTTTTGTGATTCTCGTAAGGCGTTTCCATGCCGCAACAACTTTATGCAGCTCTGTAGGAACTGCATAATAGGACTTATCTATTTTGGCGAAGTTCGCCATCCATCAAATGTGATCAACATATCTAGTATTGGTGTCTGATCACTTCACAATTGGGTCCTTGTGGTCGAAGGTTATGAATTCTGAAATCCTTTTCTTGCTTCCACGAATGCCTTTTTCTCCTGGTTAGGGTTAAATGTAGGCATTTTTCCAGTCGCTTTTCTTACCGAAGGCCCATCAGTAGGCTTTGGTCTACTTAAGTGATCTTCAGATGCCGAAGCTTCGTTTGTCCTATTATTTCCTGTCGCGGCTCCACTTCGCGTCACAACATGAATGTTGCGATCTTCATTTCTTTCCTTAGTTGCGATCATCTGTATATTCTGGTTTTTTCCTTTTGGTCTTTTCTCTTGCATTTTTCCTTGCAAAATGGGACATGCTTCAATGACATGGTCAAATGACTTACAGTACTTACAAGTTGTGCACGGGTTCTGATAGTCTTTTGCTAAATGTCCTGGTTGAGCGTAGTTATAACAGACAATCTGAACTCTTCCTCTTCCTTGGCTAGTGTTACGTCATCTTCCTCTGAATCCACCACATCCTCTATATGTGCCTTGATCATACTGCACATTTTCATTATTATGCAGTGTCTCTCCTTGGACTCTGTAGACATCATGATTCCTTTCTATCATGAGATCATAAGCTCTGCAGTTGGTATCATCATGGCCAAATGAATTATAGAATGTTCAGTAAAGGTTCTTTGGTGTCTGTACGTACTTCTGAAGTAGGTAACAATATTCTGGGCGATGTCCTCTACATCGGTAAATCTTACACCATGGTCCTTGTTGTTGATTCAATGGGTTCGGTGCTCCACTATTGATGTATTCTATGAATACAGGGAAATGATCCTTGGAATGTCCCTCTCCTTTATATTTTGTACACCAAAACTCTTCTCTTATCTCTTTTCCTTTCTTCATATCTTGTAGTTGTAATGTTAAATTTGCTAGTTGTGTCTGTATCTATACCATACCCGTGCTAGTTTCACCTATGGTCGAAGATTCTAGCTTCATCGCAATCTCTAGTGCTTCTGTTTGTGATGTTACCTTTTGTTCAATCAACGGTAATCTAATGTGGGGCAACATCGTGGATATAAACCATTCTTGATGTTGTTGCAGTGCTATTTCAAAGCTAACTTAATATAACAATTCTTTGAACTTTTGATCAAACTCCCACACAGTCTCATTAGGTTTCTGTTTGATTTCTTTTAGCTTAGTGATGCATTGAGATTCTAACTTAGGTTTCTTAAATTCTCTAATAAGTGTAGTTTTGATATCGACTAGTGATCTGTTCTCTCCAACAAAATACTTCATGAACCATGTTAAAGCACTGTCTCTAAATGTGGTAACTAGCTGAGCTTGTTTTATAGCATCATCCTATACTTGCTTAATGTTCCATATGACTTCACAGAGAAACCAATGTTGCTTTGGGTATTCTAGAACGGTTCCTTTAAAAATAGGTAGGTTAATGTCGTCTACCATTCTTCTTCTAGGGGTGTAGTGTTTTGAGATGATGACAGTATACCCCTACTTGACTGATTCTGAGTACTTGCTCTTGCAGTATTACTACTACTAGTGTTCTATGAACTCATAATATTTCTTTCTTGTCAAGTGGTCCTCCGGTGCTGACTGGATAGCCTCATAAGTGATTCCGGCAGGTGAAAGAGGCATGTTGTTTCCAATCAAATGCATGGTGGCTTCGTCAGGTATGAGCCATTGATCAGTGGGTTTGGGGAAGGATGATATCATGTTCACCGTGGAAACATGGTTAAGGGGATCCGGGGTTGGAAAGACACCCATAAGAGATGAGTCTTTTATGAGGCCGATCCCCACGCTCTCATATGGTTGCGAATATTGCCTGAGTAACGAGACATTATCACCGGGATGAGTAGCAGTGTCTGGTGTACATAAATCCAGTTGGTTGACTATGACAATTCGACCTTGGTGGGGGAATTGCACAATGCGAAAGACAGATGACCCAACTGGAGTCATGGGATAAAATCAAATACGACCAAGTAAAAGATTATAATCCAAAGGGGCTGCGACCACTTCCACATTAATGGTTGCAGTATTACCCCCCAAATCTACTGCCAAGGCTTGTAATAACCCATGGGGTTGAAATCCATGACTGTCGAAGGCTTTCAAGGTAGTGGGAGAACGATTTAACTCGGGAGAACCAATGGCTCTCCAACATGATATCGACATGCCCGAGGTAGAAGCACCTTCGTCTAACACAGTACGATGGATCGTCTTCCTAGTGATCTTCGTGGAAACTTGAAATGCCAGTTGGTGGGAAATCCTCGGTTTAAAGTACTCGACTCGGAACATGCTTGTATTAGAGGAATCCAGATCAACTACGCCAATGGAAGCGAGAAGAGTCTTGCACTGGTTGGGACAGTTCTGCAAGACCTCGAGTGTCGACATGGCGGAAGGAGCTTGCTCCAAGTCCTCTACAATGTTGTAGTTTTGATCTTCCTAAGCATTAGGATTGAAAACTGATTTTCGAATCGTACTCTTAGGCAGATGCAACACTGACTCTAAGGAAGGCTTCTCAATGGTGAGAGAATCCGGTGGCATGGTGATGTTAGGAATAGAAGTGGAATTTTTTTCAGTATTACTTCCAATAGGTTCCTTAGGAGGGACTGAGTCGTATGAGCATGAGCGTGTGTTCAAGTTAACCATCTCACTGCGCATCATGAGAACATGCGTGGTGGAGGATGTGTCTCCGTGTGATGGAGAGGGTTGAGCAATCATTTGCTGGTTCTGAGTAGGGAGGGGATCATTGAGAATTGCGGGAGTGGGGTTTCTCTTGAGAAAATTGTACACTTCATCTCGGTGGGGACATTCCTTCAAGAAATGTTCACCTCCACACAGCAAACAAGGATACTTCAACCTACAATTATGTTTGGTGTCTTCAGGGGTGGTCTTGGGCTCCTGCTGGTTCGAAGATTTATTGGGTTTACCTTTTCTTTTCTTCTTACCACCGGATTTCTGAGGCGAAGCCGATTGAAAAAAATTCACCTCCTCAGTGGAAGCAGAAGTAGGTGACTTGGTGGTGCTGCTTCTAGCTTATGGTGGGGATGGGTAAGAAACCTGGGGGTTTTACGGTCCATCAGTTTGAGCAGAAGGATGGGAGTTAAGGGAACCAATAATGCCGTCGACCTGAGGTCCCTTAGGTGGTTTTGTAGGGTCATACGTAGGGAGAGGTGCATCAGGAACAATGTCATTCAATGTTCTGGACTAAGTGTAGACAAGGTCTAGGTAGTGGGAACGAGCAATAGCTTGTTTCTTAGTGACGGCCCCTCCCATGCCCACATCTCAAGCTATAGTAGGTAAAAGAGACTTCATGAACCAGTTAGCTAAGAGTTGGTCTGGAATAGGATCCTTAATGATACATCATCTCCTCTGCCACTCATGGATATGATCAGAGATATGAGTTGCGGTGGTTTGACGGAGCGAAGTCAAAAGGTCCATACCATTTTCGTAGCGTATGGGTAACTGGAAATGAGTCAGAAAAGACATAGAAAGAGAGTGGAAATCGGGAAAGGAGTGCTGTGGTAATTAAATATACCACTTGGTAGCTAGGCTAGTAAGGGTCCTTTGAAAAAACCTTAAATGGATCTAGTCGTCCATCAAGGAATTGGATGAGTAGTAGAGATGGTAGGTCATCACATGTTTTTTTGGGTCCTCACCGGGTTTGCCATAAAATTTGGGAATATCAAAGGGTAACTTGACCAGAATGGGTGGCCAATTATAACCATGGAAGATGGGATGGTTGGTTATATGAGACAGGTCGGGTAGGTCCAAAGTAGCCAAAAAGGGAAGCTGTTGGTTCGGCTGTGGATACTGATAGTATTGATATGGCATATATGTACCAGTGGGACCTTGAATCGACTTATTATAAGGTGTTCCCGATAGGAATTGGCCATAAGGGGATGGTCCTCTAGGGTTAGGTGGTGGACCATATGTAGGTCCGTCACCATAATAGGATGGTCCATCGACAGAATGTCGGGTTCCTCCACTGCCGGAATAAGGTGTAACTTCGAGTGGGGGTCATTTGCCACCGCTAGAATAAGGGGGTCCGCCGTCTCCGCCACTAGAATAGGGTGGGACACCACCTTCGCCACCAGAATAGGGTGGGACACCGCCTCCACCACTAGAATAGGGTGGGCCACCACCTCTACCACCAGAATAGGGTGGGCCACGACCTCCAGAATAAGGTGGGCCTTCTCCATAATGTGGGGGTACACCACTACCAGAAGCAGATGATCCTATGCCACTGCCGGAATAAGGTGGGCCACCGCCTCCGGAATGAGGTGGGACTCCTCCATAAGGTGGGGGACCGCAACTACCAAGAGGTGGTGGTACTCCTCCTCTGCCAGAATAAGGTGGCCCTCCACCACCGGAATGGGGTGGGCTTCCACCTCTACTTGAAGGTGGAGGTCCGCCCCCTCTGGAAGGAGGTGAACCATATGGTGGAGGGGCATACGGGAAATTTGGTGGTGGTCCAATTGGTGCAACATTGAAATGTCCCCATGGAGTGTATGAGTTTCTGGGATAAGGTATCCCGTGGAGTATGTTTACAGGATTAAGTTGTCCTGACACAGGGTTAAGATAACCTAGATAGGCTTGACTCCATGGTGGTTGACTTGGGTTGGACAGTCCCTCACCATGAGGTAATCCCATGGTGGATCCCACAATAGGTAAAGAGGTGCCAAGGGAATGACCAATTGGCAGTCCTCCACTTGAATTATGGCTAGAAAATGAGGGTTTCCCCCAGTGATAACGTGTTGACCACTAGTGGATGGTTGACTCATAATGGGTTGTTGACTACTTACTATTGGAGGAACACTGCGCGTAATAAAACCAGGAGGTAAGGAGTATCCTCCCCATGAGTTTTGGGGTGGGGGAGGGGTGGTTAATGTTCCAGTAGTAGTAGTGGGAGGGGTGTTGGACTGTTTTCCTTCAAAATTCTAAGTCATTTGAGGTGCAGAACTTGTCCCTTGACTGAGAGGTGTACTCGTAGGAAATGAAGGTTGACCAGGTTCTGGGTGTTTCCGGTGAAGTAAGAGATAATGAGCGAATGGGAGTGTATTGAAACATGGGTGTCTTCGGGATGTTTCGTCTCCGTGAGAGACTCTAGGGATGAATTTCATCACCGCGTTGATGTAATTGGTCCATGAGTTCATATATTGGAGCCATACACTAGGCATGAGGATCCTAGAGAGGGGAAGTTGCAGTGTCCGGAATGATAGGAAAGGGGGCCCATTGTTTCCCGAGAGAGGTGTCCCAAAAAGATGCAGATGGACCAAATGCTGCGGATACATGGTTTTCCTACCATCACGCGGTGAAAAGATGTGTATTGTGAAGTGGAAGGTTCTCCCTCTTCAACCCTTGATGGGTTAGAGGTGGGTGAATCAGGAGGAAACATATTCGCTCTAGACTCCATAGTGGAGTTTTCTACTTCAAGTGACACGACCATGACTTGTGCGTCCATGCTTACCCTCAAAATTACCTCCTGATTAAGGGAGTATTCTGGCGGTAAGTTTAAAATTCTGTGAGACCTTCTCAAAGGTTGTTCAACCAGAATGAACGAACCAAAATTTCTCCTAAGGGTATACTAAACAAAAGAAAAGTAGTCCAGAAAAATCTACGCAAACTAAGGATGCAAGCAAACTTATGTGATAGGTGTGGATTCAAAAGTCTATAACCTCACGAGATTGTCAAGGCTTCGCAACTCGTGATATACTCCAGGGTCCAATAGTTATGATTGGCCCAATTTTTCAAAGCACTAACCAGGGAGGATTAGCGCCATACCCCTAACCATATAACCCGACTACCTGATAGTACGTGCATAGTATCTCCCCAAGTGTTGTTCTCAGTGTATTGCTCTGCCAAGATGACCAAATGGTTAGCTCAGTTGGTTTCAGGAATCCTAGGAGTGTCTCTCTATATACTCAAGCTATGTGGGAGCTCAAATCTGTGTTGGTGCTGTCTAATGCACAACCATACGACAAGATCCTTCCTATATACTACCAAGTACATGAAACACCTTTGGATATACTACCCAGTATGTGAAGTGTCTTTCGATATACCCCAAGGTACGTGAAAGAGACTTCGATATAACAGTTGGTACATGAAAGAGCTTCGATATACTGGTTGGTACGTGGAATAACTACAATGCCCCCATAATGTAGTGTAGGAAAATAACGACAGCTGCCATGTTTTAAGATGCCGTAACACATCTCTAGCTTAACACACAAGTTGCTAACATTTTTTAACCTAGTTCTACCATTGATTTTATCTGGATGGTTAGGTGAATGCATGAGGTGAGTACATAAACGTAAACATAATGCAAACCCTAACTACATGAAAAATGCATTCTTTATTTTGATGAAATCTATGTATGGGAAGGAGAAATATTTTTCCAATGTTTTCACAAAATAGTAAATTTCAAGAACACTCTCAATCTACCAAAGATGATAATGAAAGTACTCTTTTCCGTTTTCCAATCAAAAACATAAAGATCAACAACACATCAAATCCAAATCAAAGCACTTCTTTTTGTCTTTTTTGATTAGAATGAACCTAAATGATGAAAAAGGAGAATCTCTATCTAGTCTTTTTTTATTAGAATGAACCTAAATGATGAAAAAGGAGAATTTTCACAATGATAACCTAAAAGCATGAAAATCAAAGATGCATATAACTCCTTCAAGCATGGAATCACTTTTGAAAATATTTTACTACACTTGGATTTTTCAAGAAAATGAATGACTCATAATTCAAGAAAAATACAAATGATTAATTCTCTTTCCAAACTTTCCAAAAGATCAAATGAATGACGAATCCCAATGCAGGAACCAATTTTTACAACAATTCTCAAATGCACTTGAAAATGGTAAAAATGAAGCACTTTTGATTTTCCCAATGTATATACCAAGACAAACCTGATAATAATAATGCTTTTAAGTGTAAATGGCTGAAAAGAAAGACTACTTGCAACACTCTAATTACTCAGAAATTCTCAAAGAAATGACAAGCACTCCAATGACCTAAAAACACAAAAATCACTCAAAAAGATCAAATGTAAGCCAACCAAAGATAAATAAGCTCAACAAGAGGTTTGGAAGTGGATCTAGCATGCTGGATAGATCCAGTGAGGTAATCAGGAAGAGCAAGATGGAGTGGATGATCGTGGGGGATTGAAATTTCCCACCACTTCAATCAAACTCACTTGATCAGAAAGACCCAAATACCAACACAAACAAACCAAACAGAACACTACTGAATAAAAGGACCTCTGCCTGGAAGATACAGTGCAAATATGCATGCTGATCAATCCAAAAATAAAAATTTTTGGAGCAAGAAACCCAAGCATCAAGTTTGAAAACTCGACGCAGGTTATGGTTAGTCATAGAGTGCCCGACACAGGCTGCACACAGAGGAAAAGTGTCGGCAGCGCAGGATGTCAAATAGGAAAAAGCACCGGTGGCGCAGTATCCTCAAAGGAAAACAATGCTCTGGATAGACAGGCACACTGGGTACACTACCCAGGTGCGTCAGGCGAGAAAATCAATGTAAACAAGGAAAAAACTCCAAGCAATGATCAAGTAAATGGATTGAAAATGGCTCAACAGACCTAGAGAAAGTCAACGAACTCTCAAAGGAAAGAAACAGATGGTGAAAATAGGATTAAGAGAAAAAGCAATGGCTCATTAAGAAAATAAAGAATAACACACTCAAAATTGAAATCAAAACAAATGTATGTCCCTAGTATGGTCGCCATATTTGTTATTGGACAATCTACTTGAGCGGACGTGAGCCAGATCTCCCTAGTTCAATGCGAATCTAGAACAAATAGAGATAGAATACAAAGATACTTTCCTAGATCTAGTTAGAGATCAAGTACTTAAACGTCTTACCTTCATATTGTAGATATTCTTCCTCGTTGTCGCTCCAAGTCCCGCGGTCATCAGATCTTTAGCTGCAAGACCTGTCAAGACATATGGAAACAATACAAGCAGTAAAATATGTCTAAACAATAATTGATCTAAGCAAACAGTTAATGAATTAAAGTACAAACATCAACAACACAATAAAATTTGTGGAAAGAGTTTATATTACTGTATAAAAGAGGGAAATACAAAGTAGAGAGATGATCACAACCCAAGCCTTAACGCTGCAATCCTCCTCCAAAAAGCCAAGCCAATACCTCCAAAGGAAGTGAGAGTCTCCCAATAGATGAATAGGGATCTCCTAAGCTAATTTCATCAACATGCAAGTGCTATAGAATTCGTCTCCTTGGAATGGAGAGGGGCCTTGTATTTATAGGACCAAGTCGATAGAGTAGGTTGAGGATCATGGGGAGAGGGCTAAGGTATCCTCCCTTGAGGTTAGGGAACCGTAGGATAGCTCACCTAGGATTTAGGGATAGGGATCCACCTCATCCAACTTCCAGAAATCGCTCGAAAGCTACCTTTATCCCAATTAACCAACTCCAGAGAAAGTTGCATGAAGACAATCAAAGCCTGAGAAGGAAAATGCAGGACTAAACAAGACAATATGCACCGCCGGCGCAGTCTAGTAGAACATACTCTGCACCGGCCCTAGTTGGGCGCTCCTGGATCAAAGACAACATGCGTCGACCCAACTAGAAATGTGGACAAAGGGAATAATATTTCTCTACATGACTTACTTGATCATGGGAACTTCAGGGATTGAGGCACTGAGTTGACAATGAACTCATGATGACGATATTTAGGTGTAACACTTACCTCTAAATCCTTGGAAGAAATATCCTTCTATTGTGCTGTAAGACTTCAACGTGTCCACAACAAATTCTCTAAAATAGCCTTCCAGTAAGATATCCAACCAAAGGTCTACTGCTCTTGAAATGTGGTTGTCAATCCCTTTAATCCTCTGAATCAACTCTGGATTCCAAACTATAGGTTCTCCACCCTGGAAATAGTTTTTGCATTCTGCTATCCTCGATATCCATTCATGCAACTCAGTAGCAAAAGATGCGAAGAAAATTTGATGCAGGTCAGTGAATATATACCTTTGCAACCATTGTTCTGTGGTAATACATAGATGTCTGTTGTCTTTATTCACAAACTCAAGTTCTGTTTGGCTTACCTAGTTGTGTATTTCTATCTTTTATGGATACCACATAACACATCACTAGTTCAAAAGTGACAATGCAAGCATTTGTCGGCTTCCTTCTTCACATTTACATAACATAACAACATCGCATATCCCCAGTTCTTAGTGCGGCAACATAAAAATTTTGTTGGTCTGTTTCTTCTATACCTCTTTCTCGGGTTGAACCTGTTTCTGCGTACTATCCTTTACTTTGGATCCAACAAATCCCCTTCACTAGCCCTTTCCGCATCAACCTGCGAGCAGGTTGAAGTCTCACTCGAAGCGAATATGGGTGGTTACAGAATCAAGTTTCTGTAACATGGTGACGTGCGGTTAAGTTATGCGAGCTTGATATGCACAACTTACTCAATATTTACTTAATGGGTTATTATCAATAGGTAACTACGCACTTCGCAGTTGCCGACAACCTACAGACTTTGCTGAATCGTTGCTACCTTTACTCTACTAACTACACATTTTCCATTCTCAACATAACTTTGCAATGTTCATTCATGTGTGTTGCACTACTTAACATATTATTCTCATTCTCATTCATATGAAAATACATATATAAGCATAAAATTCATGAACACGCAACATAATAGAGATTCAAACATATAACACAGATATTTACGTGGTTCACCCCCCAGATGGGAGCTACGTCCACGTGAACTGTTCTTATATTTCTTGGAAGGGTTAACAGTTCTAGTTTGAGCACTCAGCTGCAGAATCTTCTGTACAATAGATCTCTGTGCACACATCTGCATAGTATTTTTCCTCTCTTAGATCTCTCTTAGTCTATATTTAACAATATCCAACCCAAAACCAACATAATTCTAACAAGATATAACCCTTCCTCATACAAAATTTCCCTTTATATATATTGTGCCCAAAGGTCACATCTTTACAATAACTATGGCCCAACCCCCATAGTACCCTTAAACCCAAAATGGCATGGTTCTCCTATTGATCACGCTTTATCTTTACTTCACTGGAGCTCTGCTGTCCTTTTGCGCTGCTTCCTCTGGATTTGACGCTTCTTTGACAGTCGCAGTACAAACCGTGCAGATCTGATGCTATAGTGGTGCGTCCTTTGCACCATTCTGCTTCTTTACTCTTCGCTTCTGTAACCGACAGTCCGCTGCTTCATTCATAACTTCTCCAACTACCTCGATGGTCCTTAGTATTTCTCCTTTACTAAGGGGACATATCCTTTTCTTCCACATCGCTTTGCTCCATACCCTACTCCTAGGAATTGCGGAGTTGCTTCTCCCAAAACTGGTCAATGTTAGGCCTCGCCCGACTTGTACTTTCTCCATCAAAACTTCTTCCACTTGGGCTGCGCCCAACAATAGCCTATTCGAATTGCCTTGCATATTTATTCCTTTCACTTCATTCATTGAAGCTTGATGTAATACAAAATTCTCTCATGTCATTTCCTTCTCTCTTTTGTACAATGATTAATGTTTAACACATTTATTGCATGAATTTGTTAGATTGTTGATCTCTTTCACAATATTGATATCTTGTTTAGTATCTAGATCTATATGCTGAACAAGATAGCAATACTATGAAAGAGATCGAAAATATAACAAATTCATGCAATAAATGTGCTAAACATTAATCATTACACAAAAGAGAGAAGTCAATAACATGATAGAATTTTGTATTACATCAAGCTTCAATGAATGGACTGAAATGAATAAATATGCAAGGAAATTCAAATAGGCTTTGGAAGCAATTTGAATTGCTCATGCAATGCATGAGATGCTAGTTAGGCTTAACTAGAGCCAAAGACCCTTAGTTATCCATGCAAACTATCCAAGATGAGTTTAACTGACTCGTGACTTCCCAAACACTAGTTCAACTAAAAGAGGCACATGCAATTGAGTGCATGCACATGCATGAGTAGTAGGATGCATGGAGTAGAAACTATTGTAAGTGCATACACGCAATTGGAAATTTTGGTGTGGCATCCTGCTTATTGCGATCCTCCTCTTTCTTTTCTTCAAAGAACTTTTTGTACCTACAATTTTCTTCTTTATGTGGGCCTTTATTGCAGTAATCACACCATGGATGATCCTCTTTGGTCTTTCCATCATTGGAATCAAAATCTTCATGAGAAATCCTTAGTTTTTGCACCTTTTTGACCTTAGTTTGGGGGATTTTGTTTGCTTGTTCCCTTCTTCCCCTCATTGGTTGCAAGTGCATGCGCCTTTGAGGTATTTTGTAGGCCCATTTGTGAGATATTTTCTTGATCTTGAAGGAGGGAGGCAATAAATACATCCAAATTATGCATTTCTTAGGAGGCTCCATGGATAATTTTAGGGGCGAAAATTCGTCCATTGGCGAATTTAAAGGGATTTCCAAAATTTAATGGGCTAGTTTTTATATGAAAAAAAAAAATCGTCCAAGTTTTATTTAAAAATTAATATTTAACATTGCAATCGCCCTCCATTTTCCATGAGTGAGAACCCCCGAAAATGGATTTCGCCCACAGAAAATTATGTAAAATCATTCCTTCGCCCATGTAAATCAATTAAATTTGTCTTTCATGCCTCAATCGCCCCTGGATTTATGGACATGGAGGTTAATAATAATAGTTTCGCCCTATATTTTGCTTGTAAATCCAGGATACAACTGTCATTGCCCCTGGATTATTGGTTAGGAGAATTTTTAACATAAATCCATCCATATATCATGGAATCGGGGCAGATAGTAATGATTTCATCCCTATATATAATTATACATAAGCAAATTTCAAAGGTTAATAGGTGTTGAGGCTTTGGGTTTCAAATTTGCAGAATCAAGCAATACATTTTGCGCAAGATTTTGTGATCTTAAAACTGAACTTCGATCCTGTGAGTTTTACGACAAATTAAGTCATCTGCTGTCTGTCAAGTTTCGTGCTCAAATGAGTATTCCAGGTAATTTAATGTTCTCTCTTTTGAATGGATTAGTTTTGTTTAGTTTTGCCATAAATCTTCAATATTTTCTAATTCTTACCCAGAAGATGATACGACATTATGTCGATAGCTGCCTTGTGTTGAATTTTAAAACAAGAATTAAATTTTTTTTCCATAAGTAGGTTCAATATACTTGTTGGTATGATATAGCTTAGAGGAATTACATATCTAGAGCTTTTAGGATACTATTTTTTCCGTAGGATCTACTACAAGGTTGCACTGCACTGATCCAAATCTGAGTGTTTAATTCAGCTTCATATCTCTCCTAACAGCTCGTTTGAAAACAATCGCCTTGTATTACACATAATATTAATATACGTCTCAAATATATGGAGTGAATGTATGTTTTGAATTTGCTTCTTCGGATTCTATGTTTCCAGAATATTTTAAGTTGAATTTGCTTCTCAGATAATGGAAGACAACATATCACTGCCTCCCATCTATCTCTTTAAGCAGAGTTTATAGGTCCTATTGCTTATTTGGTTTTAGTGTTTGGGGTCAATGCAGTATATGCTAATAGATCTACTAGATCGGGAAAGTATTTCCGAACAATTGTACTTATTAATTGAAAGGAAATGTGGTTTTAAATCCCAACAACACTTCATTTCCACTTCTTGGCTTAGCCAGATATTGATTCATGAATTCATTAGGTCTTGCATGGCTATGTGTGCTCAGTTGACTATATATCCAAGATCTGTGCCCACCCTGTTTCCATCAAGGTATTTTACAACATATTCCGAGACACTTTGAACAGCAGGACACTTTTGCGAGAGGTTTTAATTATTCGACATGTCACCTATCCTTTTATCATCAGACTCATTAGTATTATGGAGCCCACGAATTTAAGCAAGATTGGCTCTCTTTCCATTGTTTTGGACAAAATGGATTCATATTTGCATCATTTCCTCTAGTGGGGAAACAAATCTTAGCAGTAGGAGTAGCAATGATGACGAGAAACATAAAAAAGAGAAGAGTAGCAGTGATGATGAGAAAAATGATGAATGCAAACTGATTCTGAACCAGGTATATGTATCCTAATACAATACACGTTCAAATTTGAAATTCATATTCAAGGGTTGAGATCGCTCTTTCTTTTTTGAGATAGAAAATCTGTATAATATTTTAAATCCATAATTTTATTAACTTTCTAACAGTTCTTTTCATACTTAATAAAGTAGTTCTTACCAAGAAGTCTTGGCAATTTAATTTTCAATCGTTTAAATTGTTTTGATGAAGGTATAGATGGATTCAACGCCCTTATCTAAATTATGCAAATTTTCCATTGTTTTATTAGATTTTAAAATCTCTTCCCTGATTTAAAATTTCAAATATCATTCCCAAAACATGTGTCCTCTCATAAACCAAATCGTCTAAATTTTAAGCTACAGAGCTACAGGGTTTCTTACTTGTATTTATTAAAATCAAATAAACAAAAATTGGATTAATTATAATCATAACTATAACAAAATGCAAAAAAAATCCAAAATTTCGAAATAAAAGTTCAAAAATATCATGAATTCACTTACACTTATTATGTTATAAAAATAATTATAAGATTGCAATGTTTACTTTTTTGTTGGAAGCTGCTACGAGGCCTCGAGTACACTCTGCAAACATCCTCCACTGAGATCTGAAGCCCCAAAATGTTCTCATTGGACCTAACCGCATAGTAAAAATAGGAGACTTCGGTCTCTCTAGGACTGAAAACAGCGAAATGACCCGGTACATTATGAGTTCCAAATACAGCCCCCAATAGCTCCTCTACATGAGCGACCCTGAAGCCAATGTTCAAGTGTGTTATTACAGCTCAACAATCGATATCTGGTCTCTCGGTTGCATTTTTGCAGAGCTGATCGGCCACGAAAACAACGACGGTGCTCTTTTTCAGAAGCTGAAGGACAACCTGGATACCACGGTCATCCTTTGAGAGATCCTCATCGTGGTTCCAAATCCCTCCGACAACTATCCCCTCGACTTATATGAGAGCGCTACAGTCTTTGTATCTCACCATGCCCACGTCTTCTGTGAGAAGCGTGGTTTATCGTGTGCCCCCCGATGCAGTGGATTTATTGGAGAGGATGCTTGTTTTTTACCCACAAAAGAGGATCACCGCAGCCGAGGCTCTCCTGCATCCATACGTGACCGACGTTACTGTGGACGTTCTTTCCCAATCACTCCGACTGCAGCCTTTGGAGGTTGAGATATTGAAGATTGGCAGTGCTCCCATGGTTAACAACTTAACATCCGCGATGATGAAATAGAAAATGCAAACAAGGACTAGCTCAAAAAACTCATAAGCGAGTTTCCGAGCAGAACGTATAAAATTATCATGATGGCCATGCTTGACTGAGCTTTTCTTGCCATGTATAACCACATATCCCTTCAAAATATACACTTTTTTTAAATTCATTCAAGGCGATGCTACAATGACCAGAGAATTCTATACACGGCAAATCCAATATTTGAATCCCTTGGCTTCAACCATGGATGCAAATTCAATTTGATATTTGTAGTATGTAATAATAATTTATTAATATTTTTAATGTCAACTATGCTTCCCACAATTGTGAACTCTTAATTTATTAAGATTCTCCACAATTTTTTAATTAAAAAATTTATTGAAAAAAGAAAAACTCTAAATTGTTTATAATAAATAAAAAATGATTTTATAAATTTATTGATTTTTAATGTAATTTATGTAGTTTGGATGGTTAAGAGAAATGATTTTTATCTTTTTTACTCAATTTCAATTTTTTAAAGTGATATGGCCATTCATCTTGAAATTAAAAGTGAACTAGTTAAAAAAATGTAATTTAAAAAATAAAAAATCAAATGTTTAACCAAATTAATATTATTGAAAGATTTAAATGTGTTAATATGTTGTGTAGATGATTCAACCAATATAATTATTTCATATATGTATATTGGACTAATTCTTTTTAAATAAAGCATATTAATCTATTAAAGGTGTCATATTAGAGATGCCATGCTAAGAATCATCATTTAAATTTATTATATATTTTTTATAATTTATAAAATAGATGTTACAAATATCATTTCTATTGGGTGGTATTATTATTATAAGAAGATAGAAAATATAGAACATAAATATTCACTTTTTTTAATATATATATTATTGTTTAATATAAGTTTTTTTTTTTTTTTAGTTTGATAGTTTAAGATTTCTTATTATTTTTCTGAGTTTGTTTCCTTTATCAATTTTTATAATTTTTATTTTCTTTTCATTTTTCTTTTTCTTTTGTATAGTAGGATTTCTCACATGCAATACTATGTGTTACCCAAAACCATGTGTCATTAAACCACTAATGGTAATATATGCATAGTGGTATGCTAGTCAAAGAGTTGTTATCAACTAAAAAATCACAAAAGTAAGAAAGAAGTGTAATGTTAGTTGATGAGGCATAATTCAACTAGACAACTTTTGAGGTATCAACTAGGAGGAAAAGACATAAATTGTATGCTATTTGATGACATGGACGCATAAAAGAGACAAAATGATGCCATTTAGAGTGGTGATGTATGGAAACATAAATAAAGAGGATGAAGATGATCGAGTTCAATGGGTTGGTTGGCCAATTGTAGAAGAGATTTGAGGAAGTAGAGAGTTGGAGACCTGCGTAGGTAGTGAATAGTTGTGAATTTAAGTGATAGGGAATATTATCATTGTATTTAGTTTCCCGTGGGAGACAAATTATTTGTTTCTTTACAAAGTGGCATAAGGATCCACATAAAGAATTGCCAAGGGAAATTTTAGCTCAAAACTCAAATTGAGTTGTGGCTTAAAGAATTGTCAAGGGAAATCCAATAATATAAGGCATAAAATCTTAAGCTTCATATTGGAATCATTAAGACAAATACATACATTGACACTTTACCTTATGTTTTGGCATAAATTCCTTCTAGATCATATCCTAAATCATATCCTTGTAGGAGAAATAAGCTAAGAGGGAAATGCCATCCTTGTCAGAACACTTTTATATATGAAACATACATTAAATATCCCTTGGAGATAGAAATTGAAACTTTCTTCTAAGATATAGTTTAAGTGACAAAATTAAGCAACAACAATCAAGATAATGAAATGTTGAAACCCATTAAGAAAGACTAATGAATTAGTACAATCCAATTACAAGAAAATAAATGTTAAAAATGGTATCAAGTTATAAGATTTTAACAAAAACTTTATTAAAGAAATTAAGAAGTTGGAGTTCAAATAAAAACTACAAAATAATATTTATATCCCTTTTTTAATAAATCAACACACCTTAACCAAATCAAACTTGTACCATTCCTAGTTACTCAAACTACTCAACCACTAAAATACATCGAATACAGTTGGGATGGCACCATCTTGCAAGGTTAAAGATGAAAATATTTTGTTATTCTAAGATAAAATACATAAATCATACAAGGAAATAGTCAATGATATATATATATATATATATATATATATATATATATATATATATATATATGAGATAGAATACATAAATCATACAATGAGATACTCAAGGGAATACTAGATAAGAGTTTTCATTTACCTTGTATGTTTCTTTCATAAAAGATTTCTCCTGAGTTAAATTGTTGTGTTGTAACACTCTTAAAATATAGTGAAATTGGTAATACTAGTGTAAGAATTTTTGAAATCAAGCTTGAAATCATGGATTCACACTGAAAATATTTCATTTTTATTTCTATCTTTGTGATTCAGGGAAGCAATAAAACAGGTCATGGCACTAGCTGCTTAGTCAAGGAAGGATAAAGATGACGATATCCTGCTTAGTGGACACTGAAGATATAGTCGTCCCCTTAAAAAAAATTCCTTTTGACTCCTGCCATGTGTATAAGGTAGTTCATATGCATGGAGAGCTATTTTTTTTGTTATCCAGTGGTCAAATTTTCTTTTGGATGTCTATTGAAAATCCTCATTGCAATTATACTATATAGGATGTGTCAACCTAACTTGGGATGGCCTGTAATCTTCTCACATTGTTATCTAACTTTTGTACTACTAGAAGTCATTTCCCTTTTGAAATATTCAAAGGTCGAAAGCAATGAATTCACGAGAAATGTGAAGATCTTATTCTCAATCTTCAGCATTTGGTATTTTTCAGATTCTATTGCTTATTTGTATTTAGTAGATCCAACAAAACTGACCCCATTATTATTTATTTATCCTTCTCATAATTGTGCATTATGAGAGTAATATAAGGCCTTGATATCAACAAAGTTTGACATCTTGATTCATTTCACAAGGAAAAATATGATACCATTGAACTTGATGCAATCTTTGATCTACTGTAAAAGTTTCATGATATGATGCTCTAAAGAAAATGAGCACATACATAAGCATGTGCTACTTATTGAGCTATGTAAAAGTAACTATAGTTTGTCACTGTCAAGCATATTCTATAGAATTGGTTACCATCCCTTGTTTGTATAGTTTCAAATCCAAATGCATATAAATGACACAATTTTCCATACGTCATGTGAAAAATAAAGAGGTGAAGTGTTGTATCTTGCAGATGATTGGAATTTTGGCTCCCACGTCAGGGATGACATAAATAGTGGGTATGGATATATATATGGATAAGGTATACACAAGCATGGGGGTTTGTCCATAGCATGAGTAATTACTAACGCCCTCAGGAACTCCCTTGGTGATGTGCATTTTATGGAATTATTTTGAATGTGAAATATGTAACTAGATTTGGATGAAAACTATTGTTCTTTACTAGATATAATTAACTATGCTCCCGAACCATTCTCACTTTGTTAATTCTATTCATTATTGGTGCATATTTATTAATTCCCACAAATGGTTTCAAGGATTGCATACATATAACAAAATTGTTATGTGCATTAGTGCTATGAATTAGTGGTGAATGTGCAATGGTTTGGCATATATTGGTAATACATTAGGTTGTACACATACTTCTCATCATGCCTAAGGGGTTACATACATAAAATATCTAATGTTGGCATACAACCATTCATAAATATAAGCCATAGTGCATGCTTGAATCTTTGAGAACTTTAGATTTGGTTTATGGTGTTTGTTACAGAGTATATTCATGCATCACATTTATGTATATATGTGCATAGTAAAAAAAATAATGTTGAAATAGTCTCACCCACCGCTTTTATTACTAGGAATGCAAATAGAGTAAGCTACAATCTTGTATGAAAATGGTTGAGTGAGTGTATGCTTAGAAATCCCTTTGGAATAAAGCTACATTTTATTAATATAATAGTGGGAAAATTTGAGATTTGGTTGGGTTGCTTCGATATATTTGTTGAAGTTGGAAAACATTCATGTAGCTTATTTGGTTAATCCAATAAACCTTGTTTTGATATCTTACCTATAAACTTATATGTTGATGAATGAGGTCATTGTTGCATGGGTGATGTGTATTTGGAGGCCTAAGCTTCTTGTTATTGGGTGAGATTTCTCACAATTAAGCACACCATATGAATGAATAGGCTATCAACACAACACAATTATATCCAAATTTATGGTGCACTCAACGGAAATGGTTATGTAACCATCTAATTGCTTAACACTTGGACACAAAAAGAGAACCACCTAAGTATGATATTAAGGTATTTGTGTTTGGAGTGGTTAGGGTGCTTGTCACATGTGGATGTGTGCCTCCATAACCTTGGGTGCATCGATTGAGGAAGGGTTTTATACTCAGGGGTGGAAATGGAGTTTGTTTGAAGGAAGATTATCTTGGCACATGTGGGGTGCCCTACTCAGATTGTTGCTTGGAGAAGTGTTCTCAACATAAATGGTTATGCAGCCATCTACTTTCCTAAAACTTGGATAGAACACCACCTAAGTGCAATACCTAGGGATTTCTGTTTGGAGTGGTTAGGGTGCTTGGGACAAATGGATTTTTGACTCCCTAACCTTAGATGCATAGTTTCAAAAAGAGTGTTATACTCGGGGTTCGTAGGCTATCTTGGATATTGTGATGAGTGATTGAAGGTGGCACACGTCTCAATGGGTGATCCACTTGTGAATTTGAACACATGCTTCCTTGTAACCTACTCTCGGGGTTGAATATTTTCATAGTCGTAGGTCCTAGCAGATGCATAAACCATCATTTTGGTGTGTGCAATTCAGGCACCAATTACAAGGGATCTATCAATGGGCTATGAAATGACACAGTAGATCACCTAAAAAAATGGATTTTGTTTACAAGGTGTCCTAATGCATGAGTACATGGGAAATCTAAAGTGAATAAAAAACATGTAGGAAATTTTATTAAGTCAAATTTCAACAAATATTTCGAGAATTTACAAGTTTTTATAGTTTAGTGTAAGATTCGCCAAGAATTCACAACATTTTCTAATTCTGTGAAAGATTCGCCAAAATTTTTACAAGTTTTTATCATTTTGTGAAAGATTCGCCCAAAGTTTACAAGATTTTATAATTCTGTGAAAGGTTCGCCAAAAAATTATATATACATATTATGTTATTGATAAAATAGCCTTCACACTTTCATGTGTATCATGGATATTCGCCCATTTTTTATACATATAAATTTGGGGGGGTTCTTAAAATCATCCCTGGGAGGCTCCAAGATCCAATCTAGTTGAATGAAAAGAGGAAACAAACACACTATAATATGGACCAAATTTGGAGAGAATTGAGAGGACCATTTATGTGCCATCCTTTCAATATTACACATCTTGAATTGCAAAAGAATTGATTTGAACTTGGTGAAAAAATGTTGAATAAAGTCAAATTCACTTGGTCTCAAGTTCATTAGTTACACCTTCAATTGATGACCTCTCATTTCATCTTGTGTTCCGAAGAGGGTGGACAACATGGTCCAAAATTTCTTTGGAGTCTTCTTGGATTAAATGTGGCAGAGTAGGTTCAGAGAAATAGAATATCAAAACATCCCAAATGCTTCATCCATTCTATTCAAGAATTTAGACTTTTTAAAAAAGAAGAGGAAAAGGTACATGTAGTCCCTGAACAATGGAGTAAACTCCCTAGAGTCACTCTATAACTCAAGCTTGCAACATGGGATCCTAAAATCAAGAAATTAAGCCCTAATTGAAGGAATTTTCCCTCATATGCCAAAATAGACTTTAGGAGTTCTAAAAAAGGCAGATAAGGTAGTTTAGGACCCTTAGAGTTTATAAGTAAGCTCTAGGGTGACTTAGATGATCAAATTGAATGAGATTTGGCCCACTAGAATCATGAAATCATATTCTAAGTCACTAGGTAGGAGAATGAAGATAAGGAGAGGGTTATTCTTCTCTAACACCCCCCATAAGCTAAACTAGGTGAATACATGCAATAAAAATGGGTCCTGACAATTTGCAGCCATGTTAGGTACTCATGTACAAAAGATTCTCTAAAACTGAGTAAGAGAGAAAAATCACATGGGAGACCCCCAACCCCCATAAAAGAGATTGTAAATGAGAAGGATAAAGAGCCTGCTCAAAAGGAGTCTTCAATTTCAAGGCATTTCATAACTTGGTGAACTACTTCTCGATGAAGGGCTTTGCGAAGATCCCTGCAAAATTTTGTGAACTCCTCCTCTTAAAATTCATGTGATCCCATTCATGAGTTACAAACACTTTGAAGTGATTGAATGATGGTTCTTGACCACTCCTTGCTTCAAATGGAGGAAACCACCTAAATATTTTGTGTGGAACTTAGTGAATTGTAGGAGCAAAAGTTTTAGATCTAAGGTATGGAGAGACATTATGGAGGTAGTCTTCAATGACAACCTTATTTGGGACAACTTCTTTGATAGATCCTAAGTATAAAGACACATTCTAGAGGTCTTCTTCAATGAGAACTTACTTTGGGACAAGTTCTCCAATGGATATAAAAAATTGTTGATCACCTCTTCTTATGGGCCTGTAAAAGGGCATTCCTTAGCTAAGTGGTGGATCAAAACCAATGCATCTCCTGTTGTGGTAATATTTATGCAAGGCTCAATGGATTTGAAGATGTCCTCATGGGCCATATGTTGTGAATATTTTAGGGCCTCTTCCAACCTGTCAATGTATTTGAATATGTCCTCATAGGGCATATGTTGCAAAGCTTCTGGGGCCTCCTTAAACCTTCAATAAGACTGGATCCCTGTAAAAACTAATATACCAACTTGTTTAGCACCCCTACAACTTTGATACCATGTATAATTTGAGCATGTAGATCCAGATACTAAGAAATATATAAATAATGCGAAAGACATCAACAATCTAACAAATTCATGCAATAAATGTGCTAAACATTAATCACTACACAAAAAAGAGAAGTCAATAACAAGAGAGAATTTGTTAGATTGTTGATCTCTTTTGCAGTGTTGCTAGATTTCTTAGTACGTAGATCTACATGCTTGGTATTGCTATCTTGTTTAGTATCTATATCTATATGCTCAAATTCTACATGGACAAGGAGTTCTATGATGTGCTAAGTTTAGTTTTTGACATTGTGAACAACTTGAATGTTGGTTGAATATTAGGCAGCCTGCATGGAAAAATTAGACAACTTTGCAATTGTCCAAGGCATGGTAAAGCAAGAGTAAGACTATTACAAGTTAGGAAAGGGAATTGTAAGAAGCAAATCCTAGTATGCTAAGAGGTTGGGTTGACGAGTATTGGCTATAGGTAGTTGTGCCTTGGTTATTTGTACATTTGTAATAAATGCATAGTTAGTTGGGTAGACTCCCTTGTTGTGTCTTTGTAACATACTTCATATTAATAAGTTAAGGCATCCACCTTGGCTGTGCCCATAAGTTTGTGTTCTGGTATATTTAATTGTAGATTTTATTGTTCCTTGCATTAATATGGATGGCTAATTATTGATAAATATTGACCAAGTGTAAAAATATTGTTGGGATGTTTTAAGGCCATGGTTGGATGCGTGGCTATTGTTAGAGAACTTGCTTGTGTTGAACTTAGTTATAGATATTTAACAAGTTGTATCTTAAGGCATAGTTATTAGCAAGACCTTTAGTGAAGAGGTGTAGTTTAATTGTACACTACAACAAATCACCCTTTTAGAGGCGGTTTTGATGAAACTGGCTCCAAATGTTTTTTTGGTCTTTGGGAGCAGTCCTCAACCCCCCCCCCAAAAAAAGTCCTAAGAATTGAATTTTGTTTTTTGGGGGGGTTTAAACCCCCCTAAAAGTATAATTATCAGGACTTCCTTTTTGTGGGGGGGGGGGGGGTTAAAAGAACCCCCATAAAGGTGCTTTTCAAGGCAGTTCTGAAACTCCACCTGAAAAAAAAAACCTTGAGAATTGGAGTTTTTTTTTTGGGGGGGGGGGATTGTAAAAAAACCATCACCAAACATCCAATTCTTAGGACTTTTGGGGGGGAGGGGGGTTGTTGAAAGACCCATGCTAAAGATATTTTTCAAGGTGGTTTTTGAATCCCCCCCAAAAAAAATTCATGAAAATTGGACTTTTGGGGGCGGATTTAAAACATGTGAAGAACCTGCAATAATTAATCAATGAAAACACACGAAATAGCGAAATAACAGAATTCAGAATCACTTTTATATTGATCGCATGCCACTTCGAGGGGGCAACATCCTTTGAGCAAGCTCAGTACAAATAACTTCACGGAACCTTCATTGGTCTCAACACAAACTTATATACTAAGTCTAGGCACCAATACCATGGGTCAATACCATGTGTCAATACCAACCATGGGCCAATACAAAATATGGATCAACAATTACTGCGGGACGAATTACAAAGCATATGCGTCCAACAACAATAATACAAACTATGGATCAACAAATACTACGGGACGACTTACAAAGCATATGCGTCCAACAACAATATACTAACAAAGTAAATAGAAGGGTTGACATGGGTTCATAACAAAACAACCCCCCTAAAAGACATAAGAATTGGAATTTTGGGAGTGGTTGTTTTAAAACCTCCCCCACAAATCCAATTCTCATGACTTTTCATTTTTTTGGGGGGGGGTTTTAAAGCCGCCCCCAAAAAATCCAATTGTCATGAATTTTTTTTGGGGGGGTTTGAAAGACCCCCCCCACCCCCACCCCCCCCCCCCCCCGAAAGGTCCTTTTGAAGGCAGTTTTTAAACACCCCCCCCCAAAAAGTCACAAGTTCTAAGTTTAAGTAAGCTTAACTTGTGGCCTAATAAACAAAAAAATTTGAGCAATTAGCCTACAAGTATCTAGACTATAAAAAATGGTTATTGTGGTGTTCATTATTTCCTTCACGTTCTCCATTATCCATGTTGGTCCAAAATTTTAATGCTTCTTTCGCTCTTTCTTCCTCTGCCCTTGCTTCTTCTTCTCTCCTCATTTCTTCCTCTCGCCTTCTTTCTTCTTCTTCTTCTTGACGATGTTCCAACCACTCTTCTTTAGTGATTTTGCGCCTGTTAATATGACATATCTCCTCTTGGCCCACTGCACCTGCAACACTTCCTTTTTCTTCAGGAGGTTTCTTCTCCGGAATAGGAGTTGAAGGTCCGATTGCGTTCTCCACAGTTTATGGAGATGTTTCAAGATTAGGGATAATGAAGTTTCCTCTTCCTGAAGATGCTCGTGGTAGTCTGGTAGAGGAATCAAATTTGGAAATTATATCATCAATGTATGTCTGTCTTCCCAAACCTTGGTTACGACCATGACCTCTTCCACCTGCAATGTTAGTATTTTGAGGAGGTTCCCGATTTTTTATTTTCGTATTCATGCATGATTCAAATAATCATAGCTAAAATGAAATCAATAAATGAACTACTATCTATGTCTATCAATTACCATCCTTGGAAACGACGCCAAAATGTTGGTCACCCTATATGCTAATCAATTACAACTATTGCACAGGATGCTCAATATAAATTGTCAACCCAGGTAGGTCTTTTTATTTCAAAGAAATTAGCACAATCTATGCATAAACATTATCTACCTATCTGCTCAGTCAAACTCATCTCATGGATAAAACTAATCTAATTTATCCATCTAATATTTCAAAGTACATTTACCTTCCTACAATCATCACTCCAACAATCCCTGATCTAAGAAGAATTAAGCGAGACTTACTTTTGCAAGAAGTTAAATCCTAAAGATATCACACTACAATGAATTAACGATAACCTGTCTAAAATTATATAATCTACAAATTATAAATGACAGTAAGAAATCAAAACCAATTTCAATCATAATCTGACTAATTCAATAAACTTCAAGAAAGATGAATAACAGAAATAAACTAGAGTTGAGCTGACTGTAACATCTAACTAGCACACTTGCATAAAAGGAACTAACCTACATAGTCGATTGTCACACCATGCAGTTACAATAATTCAGAATGCAACTATTTAACTACCAAAGGAAAATGAAATTATCAATTACTACTGTTGCAGCTTCTCTGTAAAATTTATCTACTGTAAATCCACACCACACAACAGAAATAAACTAAAGTACCTTCTTAACTCAGCAATCTCTGTGAGAAGACGGGCCCTTGCCTTCTAACAGAGATGCCGTGAACTAACACGAATTAAAACACATAAATATGAAGAACTATGCTCCTTGTATTAAAAATGGTAATTCACAGTTATAGCACTCTGTTACAGCTCGTACAAATGTTAATTAACCAACCCCGGGATCTGAATGCCTTCACATATTTATACATGCATAATACAATCCCGATCCAGTCAATTCATGCAGCCATGAAGATCTCTGATCTTCAGGCTGTCAAGTCGCAACAAAAACAGTTACAGCCATGAATGGATTTGAATGAAGCCATTGGATGCAGAAAGCGTTGTTACTCTGGTTGTCAATGCCTCAACGGACTTACTGACCGAGAAGTGCTCTGTCTGTTGCAGTGAAGTCTTCTTATAGCTACAACGTGGAGAGCTGATCACGCTGTTTCTATTCAATGTATGAAATCAGAATTGAGAAGTAACAGCTGGCACCAATTGTACCTTCCTTCCATGGGCTTAGTGGGATGCTACTCCTATGTCTCTCAATGCTTTGAGATTATCTTAATGAAACCGACACAAGTTAGCATAAATCAAAGAATACAATTCATAACCATAACAATCTTAGTCATTAATAAAGTAAGGAAATAATAAATCACACCTATCGGAATTCATGCTCAACTTGAGGAAAGACATATATCCGGTTTATGGAAATAAGGTAAGATAGGACAAAAAGAGGTAATAGGTGTGGTAAAAAAGGGACAATTCTAGGACCCAACACAACCAAATTTCTTGGATAGTTGCATTCATAGCCCCTCTGTACTCTTCCTCTACTGAAGAAAGTGCTTCTTGCTTCTTGCTTCTTGCTTGACCAACATATTGGTCTTGATCCCAACATGAATACGTACACTAAAGTAGAATTCCTATCAGTATTGTCTCCAGCATAGTATTAGTCAGTAAAACCAATCTAGTTGAGCACTAGTAGAATAATGTATACCAAATCCTCTCGTACCTTGCACATAGTGCAAGATCCTCTTAGATTCCTTCCAATGCAGCTCATGTGGCTCCTGCATGTACCTAGCCACAACACCAACAACATATGATATATCTGGTCTTGAATGTGTCAAATACAACAAGATACCAATCATATGTCTGTAAAGAGTGCTATCAACCAAGGGAATGGAACCACCTTCTTCCAATATAATTCCAAATAGGAAGGGAAAATATGTGGCTTTGCAATCATCCATATGAAACTTTGGCAGTAAATCATATGCAAACCTTGACTGTGAAATCATGATCTCTGAAGCATTTTGAGTTACTTCAAGACCAATGAATTGTTTTAACAGTCCTAGATATGTCATAGCAAATGATTTGTTCAAGGAATACTTGATGTACTTCAACCCAGTAGCAGATCCATCGGTGATGAGAAATTCATCCACATACAAAACAATCAATACTATACATCCTCTCTTCTGTTGCATGTAAACATTGCAATCAGATTTGCATCTTTCAAACTTTAGTGATAGTAAGAAGGAATCCATATTTGCATACCATGCCCTTGGGGCTTTCTTGAGCCCATACAATGGTCTCCTCAGTGTACATACCAAGTAAGTATCATCAGTGTAAAGCTCAGGATGTTTCATGTGATCTATTCTTCTAAGTCACCATGCAATAAGGCACTCTTTACATCCATGTAATGTACCTCCCATGCAGTCGAAGCTACAATGGCCAAAACAACCCTTACTGAATCCATTATTGCTATAGGAGAAAATGTCTCATTGTGGTCCAAACCTTGGACTTGTGAGTACCCCTTTGCAACCAACTGACCCTTGTACTTGGTTGTAGATCCATCAGATGCAAGCTTTGTTTTGTAGATCCATTTGCCTTGAACTAGTTTCCTCCCTGGGTGAAGAGGGACAAGATCACATGTCCGATTGTTCTGCAGTGACTCATGTTCTTCAGCCATGGCTACTTGCCATATAAGATCATGGAAAGCCTCTCTGTAATAATGTGGATGATATCCCACCATCATGAATCACCTCTCAGGGAGAAGTGGATTTGTATGGAAAAGTGCAATGTTTGCATCTTGGTATTGAGATCTTGTTCTTATGTAGTTAGATGGATCTCCTACAATGTCCCCAACTGCCTCAATAAGATTTTAATCACAATCAGGATTTGGATTGGGAGTAGGTGTTGGATCTGGATTTGGATCTGATAGATCTTCATGATCAATATCTAGATCTGAATCATATCGATCTTCTTGTTTGGAATCTGGATGTGGATCACCTGTAGAAACATCATTAGGAGAAAATGGAGGAGGTAGATCAATTATACCTTCTTCTTCAACTAGTTGTATATCATGCAATGGATCATCATTGAATTGAACACTTCATTCAATGAATCATCTCTTGCTTGCAATCTCCATTAGCTTGTAAGCCTTTTCATCTTTTGCATATCCAAGAAGGATGCATTCGCTACTTTGAGGTTGAAGTTCTTTCCTTTTGTCGGAGGGGATTCTGGCCCATGCCTTGGATCCAAAAAACCTCAGATGAGAGAAATCAGGTTTGTGTCCCTTTAGTGCTTCGAATGGAGTGACCCTATCAACATATTTGTGGGGTACCCTATTATGAATGTATGTTGCACAGTTCACTGATTCTACCCAGATATTTGAAGGGAGATCTCTTGCTTCAAGCAAGCAGCTAGCCATCTCTTTTAATGACATATTATTCCTCTATGCTACACCATTTTGTTGTGGTGTGTGTTAGCACTCAAACTGACCCTAAGGTTGTGGAAAAGGTCTCTTCAAGGTAACACACAAAACCAAGCTTTAGGAAAGAGAGATAGCTTCTATCTTTCCAGAGAGGGATCTCTCAATATTTGTTTATCAAGGCCAGATATATGAATTAAAATTAAGATCAGATTGTTGTTTGGTTGAAGCAAAGTGAACATTCATTGGTAAATGGAGTCAAAGATATTTAAGATGGTAAAATGGCAATGCTTTGCATAAGAATTCTTAACATAGGAAGGGTAGATACTCATTTACAGTCAAAAAGTTGTTTGTCTGGTGATAGGGAAGAAAATAAGAACAGTCCATTAACACATAGCATTATAAGATGAATTATGCATTAACTTTAGTAGAAAAAGGTTTGTGGATGCTTGGAATCAAAGAAACAGAGCATAAACATATGAATTCTTCCGCAATATACACTTATCCATACATGAAAAGAAAACAATATGGCATAGATAACAAGGAAACATTCACATGAAGAAAAGGAGATACAGACTGTAAAGCAAATAACACGAGAATATCTGCTTCAAATCACTTGCTAGGATCTTCCCACTTTATTAAAGGAGTATCTGAAATTTACATAGCACAAGGACTCACGGGTTCCAACCAACCACCTTTACTCTCCATTACATATGAATATATATAGGAGGTGATAACCTCATTTCTCCAGCTTGAGATATTCTACCCTAGCTTCCAAACATAAAGTTGTTACAAAATTCGATGACACCTATACAGACAGTTTCATCCTCTTCGAGAATCAGTTACAACCAAAAAAAGTGAATGCTAATAGGTACGCTTAAAAGCCTTTACAAGTTCCCTCGAGCATTTACTAGCTAGTAACAAACTCTAGTAAATAAACAAAAATCCTTGGTAACTACTTTCTTAGGATGCAAATATTAATGATCCTTGAATCTTTATGGATGGAGTGTTAGTTTTCCCTTTCCATACTTCTCAACAGTATTCCACTAGTCTGGAGCTGGCAAGTCTGATGAGGCCACCTCCTTCAACAATACTCACATCACTATATGGTCCTTGTATGAACAGCTCCTAAGGCGTGCACAAACTTCTTTGAAGACTAAAACTAGACCAAATTCCTTTGCCAACTTATCCACCACTGTTTTTCCTAACAATGACTGGTTCATGCCAGCAAAGTCTGTATAATCTAACTTGCATCCTCTCAACCTGTTTTGATATTCTTCTTGTGTCAGCATGGTGACATCTTCTTCCCAAAAGAGGGGAAGTCCCTTCTTGAATAGTGGATCAAACATCTCTCTGAAGAGTCTTACTTGATGTGCTAAAATGTCTATCCCTGCCTGAATTGTGTCCAGCTGGTGATGCTTGTTCACCACCTTCCTTTCCCAAATGATTGTAGAAAATATGTCCTTGATGTTAGCATCCTTCAACTCGTCCTTAGTCAACCCGTTCAGAAACTCAATGGCATTTTCAACATACTCTTGTTCAATTTCTCCTTTACTGTTGTTATGCTTTGCTTAGCCAACTTAATTACCTTTTTTTGTCTAAAACAAAGTCAAGGTAAGGCCTTAATTTGTCTGCCTCAGCAATGATGTCATCCCAAATAGCCTGCTTGACTTCCTGCAATGAAGTTCGACCTGTAGCCTGATTTACCAATTCATCATACTTAACCTGCAGCTCTAGGTACTTGGCTTCCCATGTTTTCCTCTCCTGCTCCTCTTCTGTAACCCTGCTTCCCAGGTTTGCATTTTGCTTCTGCAACTTTTCTACTTCTAAGTCCTTTAGACTTTCCCGTGCCATGGTTTGCACAATGGATAAATCACCAGATTCAATGGAGGAGGGGGTGATCATATTCTCTAATTCTTTCCTCTTTTCTTGCAATTTCCTTTCAAGGTATTCGGCTTTGGATTTCAAACCTTTCTCACTTTCCACCACGAGAGCTATATCCACCTACCACTGCTTTTCCTTCTCTTCAAGCTTCAACAATCTAGCTTTGCAGTCTGTCAACTCATTCTTCAGCTCCTCCCTCTTCTCTTCCAGCTCTATCAACTCAGAGGATTCTACCAGTTGGGTGGACGGGATCTTTAGATTCTTTTTAAAGTCTGAATGGTATTGTCTTTGTCATTTAACATATTTTGAATACTAGCTCTCTTGTCTGCCTAGCCCTCAGTAGCCACTATTTCATTGTGTAGCTTTTTGATTTGGGCCATGTGGGAATTTTTTTCCACTCTTTCTTTCCCAAGCTGATTTCCAACCTTGTTCTTACTGGCTTGAAGTTTGGACAATTCTAGTGCAGTCTTTAACAGTTTGGCATAGATAGCCTCCCCAGTTTCTTTGTGCAAGTGGATCATATCAGGAACAAGGACATCTTCCAAGTTCACTTTTAGTTCCGTGGCTTTGTTTTTGGTAGCTAAGTTTAAGTTCAAGGTGTTCTAGGCATGGCTCTTACTAGCTACCAAAGACACATCTTTATTGGAAATCTGCCTCACCTCTGCATACAGCTTAGACTCTTCTGAATCTTCCTCTTTGCTTTCTTTATACTCATTCAATAATTCCGCTCTACTCTTTCTTTTTGCAAAAGGCTCAGCAACTTCCCTATTAAACACATATTCTTTGATCTCGAAGGCAAGCAATTTGGCCTTCACCTACTTCCTTTTAGCTTGAACAGTTGACACCTATACAATCTGTTTCTCAGGTTTTTCTACTTTCTTCCTTTTGGGATCTCTTTCTGTGTCTTCATCTATATCCATGACATCAATGGTTTCCAATTTGTTGGATCCTCCAGAGCCAATGGCAGGGAGTATGACTTCTGCAACTGCTGGAGCCAAGCTAGAGGAGTCGGGTAGTGGGGGTATAGTTGTCTGCACTAGAGAAGTGGAGTCATCTTGTACATCTACATGCACATTCCCTTTGTTGGGATATTCGAACCAGTTGGAAGTCTCTGCCATACCTGCAAGCTCGAAATGTATAAAACCTTTTCTGTTGATTTCTTTCTTCTGTTTGAGATGATATGGTGGGGGTCATAGTTGATGGCTTCCTTTGTTTGGAATCCCATCTCTCTTACCATACATTCAATGGATGGCATGGAAGCCTTACTCTTGACGATGAATGGGCCTACAGCCCATGGGAATGCAATATCTGAGGCATTTTTAGGGTCCAAAAAATGTTCAACTTCTACTCTTAGCTTCTTCTTGATAAACTCCAGCGTAAATACTCTAGGGGTTAAAAAAGCTGGCAGCACATAGGGTGAATAAGCAAACCCATAAAATCTGATTGTTGTGTTGTGTTCTGAGAGGAACCAGTCACCTATATTCTTCTCAAGAGAAGGCTGCAACATCTCCTTCATTTCTGTTAACACTCTGGGAGTTTCTTTTGAAAGAAAACATAGTAAACCTCAAACATGAGGTTGTTCATGAATTTACTGTAGTCTGTGAGCATCTCCTTTGTAAGCATTAGCTTAGGTAGCTGCAAGTTCTCTTCATTAAAGGACAGGAACATTCTAAGCATATATGACTAGAATATGAAGCTTCTATTTTTGTGGAAGTCCACTAGCTAAGAATGGATATTCTCAGCTAGGGACTCATCAAATTTAAGGCAAGCACATTGGATGGACTGACTAGGCTCACCAGACTCAAGTTGACATGTGATGAGGACAAACATTAGGCTCATTAAAGGCTCCGAGACATACATGTTTGTATCTAATCCTAGGAACTAGCTTAACATAGTTATAACACATTTGGATTCCTCAGTGAAGAGATGGATTTCAACTGGGATGACATGGATCTGCAATGGGACACTAGGCTTCAAGTAGGCCCTGTAGAAACTTTGCTTCAATTCAATTGTGGATTGTCTGAAATATTGAATTAGGGCTTCTTCCTTGTATTCTTTGGATTTTTGGCAGAATTCTTTCGGGATTGAATGGGCATAGGATCTTTGAACTGGATGCATCCATAATTATCCTCTCAAAGGAGGAGTAATTGGTGGCGCACTAGTCGATGAACTCAGGACAGGTAAGGGTTTGGTCGACTATAAATAAATGGAAAAATGATTGGTAAACCTTATGGACATCTACATTTCTCTCCCTAATCAGATTCAATCTATCCTTAGCTGTCTAAATGGGGCCATTTGTCAAAATTGTATCATAAACCTCAACATCTTTATCTTCAAATAGTGCCTTTACTTTATGGAGCTCAAAAACCGGGGGCTCTACCTCTCCTAGCTCAGCCATTTAAATAGTTTTGTACGGGACATAAGGCCTACCTGGTTACTGCCAGCTGGTCTAAGCTCATGGCTGAGTTGTCTGCTTCTGCACAGTCGTCGTCTATCGTTTTCCAATGCAACCGAATCAAACAATACTTAGATCCCCGTGCATTCCATTTTTATATTATTTATCCTTTTCTTATCCATCTTGCACCCCTAGCGATAAAGGGATTCTTTGGGCCGTCCATCGTGCATGATCGATCTAGTATCATCGATCTCTTTCCATGCTTAGTCTTACATCCTTCCGCAGTTTCCATCCTTTCACTCATTTCCTTCCTCGCACCTTCAATCTATGAATCTAGTGGTGACCATCGATTTGGGCCTAACCTGCATCTCAGCCATCCAAAGGTGCGGCTCCTACCATGGTTCATAAATTTGGAAAGTGTAAATAACCCATGCATGTTAAATCTGCGAACTACACATCCATCGTCGATGCCTTTCCCCGCCAGATCTGCACCGTCAAAACATGTGGTCCCTACCAAAACTTCGCAGATTTGGAAAATCCATTTACTTGCACACTTTGAAATCGTGAACAAACTGATGACCGTAGATCTGTCCTTCTACCCATTGATCTGATTTCCAACTCGCTCGCGGGCTTGCAACACTCCGCCGACGCTTAAACCCATCCATCTTACTCTGGGAAGAGCACTTGTGATAGTCGATCTCCATCGCCATAGATCTACTTCATCCATTTATGCCCCCATATAACCTTGAGCGGGTTTTCACAGTCCATTTTCATTGTAATATTAAACTTAGGATTATTGATCATTTTCATTTTGAACTTAGGAATAAACGTTTTGGGTTCTTATTTGCAACCTCTAGGTCGCATGACTTACAACTCTGGGGCCTTACTCATTATTTTCGGGGATATAAACCCTTCCAACTGTTCAAACCAAAATTGGTGCTAACAATTGGCCCCAATTGGGGATGCTATCCTCCCTGTGAGGTAGCAAAGAACCCTGCAGACCCAGTGCTTTATCCATTTGGCTGCTCTCCAAAACTTCAAACCATTGTTCCTGCTTTTCTGCATATAAAAACAAAACAAAAGAAATGGCTACCCCTCCAAATCTCAGGGCCTTCTCCTCAGGCTTCCAATCTCTTGGTTCACCGTCAATACTGATAAAGTGTAAAGAAATATATACATCTATGATACAAGGGTTACTTGTCATTCTCAGGACAAGTAATGTTTCAGAAATCTTCCATTCCCTGGGCCACTATTCAGCTAAGACCCATCTTGATGCTAAAAAATGAAAGAATTTACACCTCGGTATGTTGCAATGACGTATGGACCCCTCCACATATGGTCAAAATTTCCATGCTTTTCTTCTCTGGGACCATCCCACTTTAAGACCAAATCATCAATCTGGAACTGTTCTTCTTTCACCTTCCTATCAAAAGTATTCTTCATTTTCTCCTGATGCACTTGTACCTTGTCATAGGCCTTGTCTCCGATCTCATTCAACTCTATCATCTAATTTATCCTTCTCTTCATATGATTTTTCTCATCCTCATGTCCCTACAGCAGCTTCATGACTGGAAATCCTAAAGATGTTGGAAAAACAACTTCAACTCCATATACTAACTAGAATGGTGACATTCCAATTGCCATTTTTGTGTTAATCCTATCATCCCATAGAGCATATTTCAGATTTGTATGCCATTCCCTTTTGTTCTCCTCTAACAACTTTTTAATTATTTTTACCAGGATTTTGTTAGAAGACTCAACCAATCCATTCCCTTGTGGATAATAGGTAGTAGAATGGTTCAGGCTTATGTGGTACTTATGGAAGAAACTTATCATTCTCTTAGATTTGAAGGAAACTGTATTATCTGTCACAATTCTTCTAGGGCATCCAAACCTAGCCAAAATGTTATTCTCTAGAAATTCCATGATTACAACATCAGTTGCTCTCCTTGTGGCAATGGCTTCAATCCATTTTGTGAAATAATCTGTTGCTATCAGAAAACATTTGTGTTGACCTGAGGAATTTGGGTTGATTTCCCCAATGAGGTCTAACTCCCACCACTGGAAGGGTGCCTCTATTGAAATTGGGTTAAGAGGAAGTGAAAAAAATTTCCTCTTGCCATCGAAGATCTAACACTAATGACATGTGGTAGTCTCTTTAGAAATATCAGAAAACATAGTAGGCCAATAAAAACCAGCCCTTAGAATTTTATTCACTATTACCTTCCATGAGTGGTGCCCTCCATAATATCCTTTATGAAAATCCTTCATTGTTTGCTATGCTTCATTTTCCAACAAGCATTTCAACAATACACCACCAGGGTCTTTCCAATATAAGTATTCATTCATGATGCAGAACTTTGCAGCCTTTAGCTTTACAGATCTAGCTCTAGTTTTACTCAATCCTGCAGGAGCTTGTAGATTTTGCAGTACATACACAATATTAGTATACCATGGAGACATAGAAAACTTTGGAATTACCTGCATCTCTGTGTCTAGCTGGTTTGAATGACTGGTCAAGAAGTTGAGTTGTAAATATTTGTAATTAACCTCTGTCATTATTTTGGCAAGCCCTTGTCCCTTAATTAACTTGGTAGGCTTGATCTCAAGATCATATTCCAACAATACGTCAATCCATTTTGCCCTCTTCCCTTCTAGATCTGGTTGGGTAAGAATTCTTTTTACTGCATTATTGGGAACATGTGCAACAATGTGCAAATGAAGAATGTATACCCTGAAATATTTCAAAGATTTCACCAAAGCATAGGCCTACTTTTCCATGATATCATATTTCAACTCCCCTTCTCTCAATACCCTGCTGAAGAATGCTATACGCTGCTCAACATTTTGGTTATTCTTCTGCAATAGGACTCCATCTATTGTATTCTCAGATGCATAAGAGAAAACTAGGAAATCTCTAGTGAAATTTGGACTTGCCAAAACTGGAGCTTCAGTAATGGCATTCTTAATACCCTTGAAAGATTCTCTAGCACACTTTGTCCATTTTATTTTATTCTCCTTCTTCAGCATGTTAGTAATATTTCTCAATATCTTTGCAAAGCTGGGAATGAATCTCCTCAGGAAACCTACCTATCCAATAAAGGACTGCACCTCCTTCTTGCTCCTAGGCTCCTCAACCTTTAAAATTGCCCTAACCCTTTCTGGATCAATCTTAGTACCTTCCTTCGAAATAATATGCCCAAGCAATTTAGCTTCTTCTAGTGCAAAGTTATATTTTTTGGGGTTTAGTGAAATACCATACTTCCTGCATTTCAAAAAGACCCTCTCTAGGTGCTTGATATGTTCCCTGTCAGACCTGGAATACACAGTGATATCATCCATGTAAACAACTACAAATTTGTCCTTTTCTTCTGCAAAATCAATGTCTATATCACATTGAAATGTAGCTCCTACGTTCATTGGGCCAAAGGGAATTTTGGCATACATGAATGTACCCCAGGGTGTAGTAAGAGCAGTCTTCTCTTGGTCCTCTAGGAGCACTTTGATCTGGTTATAACCTGAGAAACCATCCATAGTTGAGATCCTTTCAAACCCTACCACCCTTTGCAGAATGTGCTCCTTCTTAGGTAGTGGGTAATTGTCCTTCAATGAAACCCTGTTGAGGTTTCTGAAATCAATACAGAGCCTAATCTCACCATTTTTCTTTCTCACAGGAACCAAGTTAGCCACCCATTTTGAAAACCTCAAAGTTACAATAATCTTAGCATTGAACAACTTCTTGATCTCTTTTCATATCATAGGAAACAACTCGGGGTTTACTCTCCATAACTTATGTCTGAAAGGCTTTTCTCCAGGATTTATTGGAATGGTATGTTGTATGATAGAGGTACATACTCTTTGAGGTCTACATAGCTCCAGGAAAATACATATGTGTATTTCTTTTCAAATTGAGGTATTCTTATTTCTCTTTTGTAGGTAATTTCTTGGACATCTTTACGATTCGTGGTGCTTCTTCAGTACCTAAGTTCTGCTCTTCAACGAAATCATCAGCAAGTTTCACTTTAGGGTCTTTGGCCATGTCGTTCTGATCAAACATCTTCTCTAGGGGAATCAAGCCTCGTGGAATAAAATTACTTTTCAACTGGATTATGTCCTTACCTCCCAACATATTTTGCCAAGATTTGTTTTCAGCTTCTTCATCTTCAATCAATTCACCATCTTGGAAGCACTCTAAATTTTCATTTTCTGAATCGATCTGAGTGTTCACAAATTCATCATACATTTCCAGAAATCTCTTTATTTGCATATCATCATAAAAAACTTGCCAGTATTTGGAGTTGTCTGGTATTGAGGGTCTGTTTACAACTTCAGCTTCATATTTTTTCTGAGAATGGATAGGAGTCTTGAAACCACTAGCAGTTGTAGCCAAATATTTTTCTACTTGATTTTCAATTCTGGGAACCACTCTGATTTTATGCTCTGTAAAATAATTACCAAACATGTCCCAAAATTCATTTCTGTATGCTCTCATTCTAGGATGTTTTGTTTGGTAACCGTCATTCACTTGATTTACCACAAGCTCTGAATCCCCAAAGACTTCTATTCTTTTTGCTCCCATGTCTTTCAAAGCCTTCAAACCCAACAACAAAGCCTCATATTCAGCTACATTATTAGTACATTCAAAAGTCAGTTTATAAGACAGAGCTTTAAATTCTTTGACTGGGGATATAATCCAAACACCTGCCCCAACTCCATTTTTACTTAAAGACCCATCAAAGTACATATTCCAAAACCCTTCTTCATTCTTTTTCTTCTCCAAGGCCTCTTGTCTTTTTACAAACTCCTCATCCTCCTTAACTTCAATCTGTACAAGAACTTCAAACTCAGTGGGTGGTCCATCATTGAAAAATATAGAAGACCCCAAATCTGTATCAACAACATAAATAGGATGATTTTCATGCTTATCTTGACTTTTGACCACATAGGCTAGACTCTTCTCTCTATATAACCTTCTGTTGCCCCTGAATAAAGGTATAGTGGCATATGGCATATCCATTTGCAAAGTTCCTTTCAACTTCGATGCTCAAGACCTTGATAACAACATGCCAAAATTGGCAGAAATCTCAGCTACTACAACATCCATGACAATGCTTTTAGCTGGAAGTTGTACAAGGGTTACCACCATATCCTTTATCAATCCTAGACATTTGACCTTTCTAGAATCAAAAGAGTATAGGTCTTTGTAGGGCCTAGTAACCTCCAAACACAAACTTTCTACTACTGTCTTTGGCATTAGATTACGAAATGCACCAGAATCTATTATAGCATTGTGGAGGATCATATCATGGATATTCAGACTTAGATAAAAATGGGGGACTTCTTCATCATTTGTATCTTCAATTTTGGGTCCAAAGAAAATAGTGGGAGCATCATCTGTCACTTCTAAAATATCTGTTTGACACTCACCTTGGTTCCTGACCATTTTAGTGATTTCTTCCCTATATTCATTATTCTTCAACAACTCATTAAAGGGGATAGAAATATTGACCTTTGACAACTCTGTCTTCAGGATGAAGGATGAAATTGGTTTATCCACATCAATTGGCCTTAACTGTTTAATTTCCTTTGGTTGTTGTTCCTTATTTTCTGGGTTCTCTTGTACAACATCCTCCTTCTGCTTTCCTTTTTGTTTTTTTGAATTTTTCTTGGTGTTGGAAAGCTAGTTTGGACTGAACTTTCCTCTATTTGCTATCACATCACAGTTTCTCAACTTTAGTTTTCTCTGGAAGTCATCAATGGGATTCTGGTAGCCTATTTGATATTGTTCTAAATCCAGCTCTGGAATGGGACTATCATTTTCCTGGGTGAAGAAATCATGTTCCTTTTCAGTCACATATATTTCAGGATCAATGTCATCAAAGTGATGAATTTGGTTATTCATTGGATCTTCTTGTCCTTCCTCATCAACCAAATTTTCTGGGAATGGTGGTCTTATTTGTTGATCTTCAGGGTTTCTTTGAGGAAATGGTCTTCTAAAATTTGGATTTCTTATTTGATTTTTAGGTTGATCTCTATTAGGTGGTATGTTATCTAGGGCCATCCTGTCCATCAATTTATCCTTAGTCTTCATCATCATTTCAAACTTGACATCACTTGCAGAGGAGGAAGCAGAAGTGGATGGTTGGGTTTCTTGTCTCTTCTTATCTGTCTCAACTCTAGCTTTCAGTTTCCCTGAAGCCATCATATTTGTTTCTACTTCTAGAGAATACTTCAACATAGCTGACTTCCTCTCCCTCAACATACATGAAAAATCTCCATCAAAGGCATCCACATAATGAAGCTTGGCAGCACCTACCAAGGGTTTAATATCAGCTGGGATGGAGTTGTATACCCTCATAAATATGCTAGAAAATTCATGGACAAACTCAAAGTTTCCTTTCTTTAAATGGTCATATTGAGATAATATTTGCAGAGGGATCTTTTTGCCTCCCACCTATCTAAAATAGTGTTTGAAAAGCCTCAAAGGTAGGGATAGATGCTGCTGGTAAATCTTTAAACCATCTCTTAGCTTCCCTAGACAAAATCTGTGCAATCAACCTCATCTTTGCATCATGATGATCCACCTCCTCTAAATCAATAAAATATTCAAATCTATCCATATGTTGCTTTGCTATAAAATTTCCATCTCCATCATATAGAGAAATTCTCTGTGAGTACTTTTGGGGGAGATTTTGCAAAACAACTGGGAAAGCTAAGGGTGAAAACCTAGCTGCCATTGGTCTAGGTAGATTCTAAGGTATAGGAGGGTTTTGAGAAGGATTCTAAGGAGGAATTTTAACAAGGTTTGTAATATGAAGCCGAGGGGTCTGAAAATGAGAGCTTCTTTCTTCAACTTTAACAGTTTTTGGCAAGTTATACCATAAGGGATCTAGTAAGTATGACTCAAACCTATCTGAGTTGATTTATGTTTGCTTTAGGTTTGACTCTGATTTCGACCTTAATAAAGAATTTCTACATTTACTTCTGAATCCAAATCTTGAAAACCATAGAACCTTTCTTGCGATAAGAGCTTTCAATATTAGAAATGCTATCCTTCTCTTTCCCACTTCTACGTCTCCACAAACTTTCTAGGTTTTGAACACCTAGTAAAGTATCAGGATTAGGATTACCTCTTGTATAGATCCTTATAGGGGCCAGGATTCCTTTTGAAACCTTCTTTGGAAATCAATGTGGAGTTTCCAATCTCCCCAGTGGAGTTACCTTCAACCGAAATCCTGATGAGTGGAGTCGCCAGAGCAAATGTACAACCTTCTTCAAATGCAGAAATCTCTGTTTGCCCACAAAAATCCTTTCTTTCTATGAAAACTTGAAATCTTTGTCGTTTCTCCCAGGGACAATATGAATTTCGGCCCCCGGAAACGCTGCCAATTATGTTAGCACTCAAATTAACCTTAAGGTTGTGTAAAAGGTCACTTCAAGGTAACACACAAAACCAAGCTTTAGGAAAGAGAGATGGCTTCTATCTTTCCGGAGAGGGATCTCTCAATGTTTGTTTATCAAGGCCATATATATGAATTAAAATTAAGATCAGATTGTTGTTTGGTTGAAGCAAAGTGAACATTCATTGGGAAATGGAGTAAAAGATATTTAAGATGGTAAAGTGGCAATGCTTTGCATAAGAATTATTAACAGAGCCAGGGTAGCTACTCATTTATAGTTGAAAAGTTGTTTATTTGGTGATAGGGAGGAAAATAAGAATAGTCCATTAACAAAGAGCATTATAAGATGAATTATGCATTAACTTTAGTAGAAAAAGGTTTGTGGATGCTTGGAATCAAAGAAACAAAGCATAAACATATGAATTCTGCCGCAATATACACTTATCCATACATGAAAAGAAAACAATATGGCATAGATAACAAGGAAACATTCACATGAAGAAAAGAAGATACATACTGTAAACAAATAACACAAGAATCTCTGCTTCAAATCACTTGCTCGGCTCTGCCCACTTTATTAAAGGAGTATCTCAAATTTACATAGCACAAGTACTCACGGGTTCCAACCAACCACCTTTACTCTCCATTACATATGAATATATATAGGAGGTGATAACCTCAGTTCTCCAGCTCGAGATATTCTACCCTAGCTTCCTAACAGAAAGTTGTTACAAAATTCGATGATACCTATACATATAGTTTCATCCTCTTCGAGAATCAGTTACAACAAAAAACAATGAATGCTGACAGGTGGGCCTAATAGCCTTTACAAGTGCCCTTGAGCATTTACTAGCTAGTAACAAACTCTAGTAAATAAACAAAAATCCTTGGTAACTAATTTTTTAGGCTGCAAATCTTCATGATCCTCGAATCTTTATGGATGCAGTGTTAGTTTGGCCTTTCCATACTTCTCAATGACCTTCCATTGGTCTAGAGATGGAAAGTCTGACGTGGCCACCTCCTTCAACAATACTCGCATCTATGTATGATCCCTGTATGAACAACTCCTGAGGGGTGCACAAACTTCTTTGAAGACTAAAACTAGCTCAAACTCCTTTACCAATTTATCCACCACTGTTTTGCCTGACAGTGATTGGTTCATGCCAGCAAAGTCTGTATAATCTAACTTACATCCTATCAACCTGATTTGATATTCTCCTTGTGTCAGCATGGTTCCATCTTCTTCCCAAAAGAGGGGAAGTCCCTTCTTGAATAGTGGATCAAACATCTCTATGAAGAGTTTTACTTGATGTGCTAAAATGTCTATCCTTGCTTGAATTGTGTCCAACTGGTGATGCTTGTTCACCACCTTCCTTGCCCAAATGTTTGTAGACAATCTGTCCTTGATGTTATCATCCTTCAACTTGTCCTCAGTCAACACGTTCAGAAAATCAATGGCATTTTCAACATACTCCATAGGATTCTTGTTCAACTTCTCCTTTACTGTTGTTATGCTTTGCTTAGCCAACTTAATTGCGTTTTCTTTGTCTAAAACAAAGTCAAGGTAAGGCCTTAATTTTTTTGCCTCAGCAATGATGTCATCCCAAATAACCTACTTGGATTCTTGCAATGAAGTCTGACCTGTAGCCTGCTTTACCAATTCATCATACTTAACCTACAACTCTAGGTACTTGGCTTCCCATGTTTTCCTCTCATGCTTGTCTTTTGTAACCCTACTTCCCAAGTTTGCATTTTGCTTCTGCAACTTTTCTACTTCTAAGTCCTTTATAATTTCCTGTGCCATGGATTGCATAATGGAGAATTCATCGAATTCAATGGAGGAGGGGGTGATCATATTCTCTAATTCTTTGCTCTTTTGCTGCAATTTCCTTTCAAGGTCTTCGGCTTTGGCTTTCAAACCTTTCTCACTTTCCACCACGAGAGCTATATCCACCTGCCACTACTTTTCCTTCTCTTCAAGCTTCAACAATCTAGATTTGCAATCTGTCAACTCATTCTTCAGCTCCTCCCTCTTCTCTTCCATCTCTGTCAACTCAGAGGATTATACCAGCTGGGTGAAGGGTATCTTTAGCTTCTTTTTTAATGTTTGAATGGTATTGTCTTTGTCATTTAACAGATTTTGAATACTAGCTCTCTTGTCTTCCTGGCCCTCAATAGCCACTATTTCATTTTGCAGCTTTTTGATTTGGGCTTTGTGGGATTTGTTTTCCATTCTTTCTTGCCTGAGTTGATTTCCAACCTTGTCATTACTGGCTTGCAGTTTGGACAATTCTAGTGCAGTCTTTAACAGTTTTGCATCGATAACCTTTGCAGTTTCTTTGTGCAAGTGGATCATATCAGGAACAAGGACATCTTCCAAGTTCACTTTCAGTTCAGTGGCTTTGTTTTTGGTAGGTAAGGCCAAAATCAAGGTGTTCTGGGCATGGCTCCTGCAAACTACCAAAGACACATATTTATTGGAAATTTGCCTCACCTTTGCATGCAGCTTAGACTCTTCTGAATCTTCCTCTTTGCTTTCTTTATACTAATTCAATAATTCCGCTCTACTCTTGCTTTGTGTAGGAGGCTCAACAAATTCTCTATTAAATACATATTCTTTGATCTCGAAGGTAGGAAATTTGGCCTTCACTTGCTTCTTTTTAGCTTGACCAGTTGACACCTGTATAATCTGCTGGTCAGGTTTTTCTACTTTCTTCCTTTTGGGATGTCTTTCTGTGTCTTCATCTATATCCATGAAATCAATGGTTTCCAATTTGTTGGATCCTCCAGAGCCAATGGCAGGGAGTATGACTTCTGCAACTGTTGGAGCCAAGCTAGAGGAGCCGAGCAGTGGGGGTATGGTTGTCTGCACTAGAGCAGTGGAGTCGTCTTGTACATCTACATGCATATTCCCTTTGTTGGGATATTCTAACCAGTTGGTAGTCTCTGCCATACCTGCAAGCTCGAAATGTATAAAACCTTTTCTGTTGCTTTGTTTCTTCTGTTTGAGATGATATGGTGGGGGTCATAGTTGATGGCTTCCTTTGTTCGGAATACCATCTCTCTTACCATAAATTCAATGGCTGGCATGGAAGCCTTACTCTGGACGATGAATGGGACTACAGCCCATGGGAATGCAATATCTGAGGCCATTTTAGGGTCCTACTCTAGGCTTCTACTCTTAGCTTCTGCGAGATAAACGCTAGTGTAAATACTCAAGGGGTCAAAAAAGTTGGCAGCACATAGGGTGAATGATCAAACCCATAAAATATTATTGTTGTGTTGTGTTCTGAGAGGAAACAATCACCTATCTTCTTCTCAAGAGAAGGTTGCAACATCTCCTTCATTTTTGTTAACACTATAGGCAGTTTCTTCTGAAAGAAAACATAGTAAACCTCAGACATGAGGTTGTTGATGAATTTACTGTAGTGTGGGAGCATCTCCTTTGCAAGCATTAGCTTAGGTAGCTGCAAGTTCTCTTCATTAAAGAACATGAACATTCTCAACAGATATGACTGGAATATGAAGCTTCTATTTTTGTGGAAGTCCACTAGCTGAGAATGGATATTCTTATCTAGGGACTCATCAAATTTAAGGCAGGCACACTGGATGGACTGAATGGGTTCATCAGACTGAAGTGGACATGTGCTGAGGAAAAACATTAGGCTCGTTAAAGGCTCAAAGACATACATGTCTGTATCTAATCCTAGGAACTGGCTTAACATATTTACAACACATTTGGATTCCTCAGTGAAGAGATGGATTTCAATTGGGAAGGCATGGCTTTGCAATGGGATACAAGGTTTCAGGAAGGCCCTGTAGAATCTTTGCTTCAATTAAACTATGGACTATCTAAAATATTGAATTAGGGATTCTTCCTTGTATTCTTTGGATTTTTGGCAGAACTCATCCGGGATTGATAGGGCTTTCCTAACAGTGAGGGGATTGACTAGGCATAGGATCTTTGAACTGGATGCATCCATAATTACCCTCTCAGAGGAGGAGTAATTGGTGGTGCACCATTCGACAAACTCGGGATAGTTAAGGGTTTGTTTGACTATAAATAAATGGAAAAATGACTGGTAAACCTTATGGACATCTACATTCCGCTCCCTAATCAACTTCAATATATCCTTAGCTATATCAATTTAACCATTTGTCAAAATTGTACCATAAACATCGACATCTTTATCTTCAAACAATGCCTCTACTTTATGGAGCTCAAAATCATGGGGTTCTACCTCTTCTAGCTCAGCCATTTAAATAGTTTTGTATGGGAAAAAATGCCTTCCTGGTTATTGCCAGCTGGTCTGAGCTCCTGGCTGAGTTGTCTGCTTTGGCACAGTTGTTATCTATCATTTTCCAATGCAACTGAATCAAACAATACTCAGATCCCAGTGCATTCCATTTTTATATTATTTATCCTTTTCTTATCCATCTTGCACCTCTAGTGATAAAAAGATTCTTTGGGCCATCTATCATGCATGATCGATATGGTATCGTCGATCTCTTTTGACGCTTAGCCTCACATCCTTCCGCAATTTCCATCCTTTCACTTATTTCCTTCCTTGCACCTTCAATTTGCGAATCTAGTGGTGACTGTCGATCTAGGCCTAACCTGCATCTCAGCCATCCAAAGGTGCAGCTCCTACCACGGTTCATAGTTTTGGAAGGTGTAAATAACTCGTGCATGTTAAATCTGCAAACTACACATCCATCATTGATTCCTTTCCCCACCAGATCTGCAGGGTCAAAACATGCGGTCCCTACCAAAACTTCGCAGATTTGGAAAATCCATTTCCTCGCGCACTTTGTAATCATGAACAAACTGATGACTATAGATCTGTCCTTCCATCCATTGATCTAATTTCCAACTCGCTCGCGGGCTAGCAACACTCCTCCTATGCTTAAACCCCTCCAACTTACTCTATAAAGAGTGTTTGCGACAGTCGATCTCCATCGCTGTAGATCTACTCTTTCCATTTATGCCCCCATATAACCTTGAGCAGGTTTTCACAGTCCATTTTCATTGTAATGTTAAACTTAGGAATATTGATCATTTTCATTCCGAACTTAGGAATAAACGTTTTGGGTTCTTATTTGCAGCCTCTAGGTCGCATGACTTACAACTCTAGGGCCTTACTCATTGTTTATAGGGATCTAAACCCTTCCAACACTTCAAACCAAAACTGGTGCTAACAGTGTGTATGGGACATAATGGTGCATTTCAATACCTTCCGAAGCACACAACTGCTGCAAATCCTTCTTGATGTACTCCCCTCCATTATCTTATCTGAGTGCCTTGATCTTGTTTCCAACAGTGTTCTCAACTAAGGATTTGAAAACTTTGAAGCTTTCGAACACCTCATATTTCTATTTGAGAAAGTAGATCCGATAGAACCTAGAGTAGTCATTAAGGAAGGTTAGAAGGTATCTGGATCCATTCATTAAAGCAGTGGGCATTGGTCCTGAAACATCACTATGAATCATATCTAGGATGGAGGAAGCTCTCTTTGCCTTCCCAACATCATACTTTCACTCTGGGTGCTACCCTACCAAGTAACCTTTGCAGATTCCTTGAGAGAACTTTATGTTCAGCAAACGTTCAACCATCTCTTCCTTGTGCAACTATTGTAGGTATTTTAATTTTAGGTGTCTGAATGTTTCATTCCAAAGTCTGCTTGTCTCATTTGCATGAGTCAAGAGAGCACTTTGATGTGAGTATGGAAAGAAGCAAGAGAAATCATATTCCTTGGAGGCATGGCTTTCAAATCCTTTGGCTATCAACTTCCTAGATGAGATCTCTGCAACATCAACTATGTCAGGTCCAAATACAACTCTCTTTGGAGAACATGTGTGTGTAATATGATAAACATACAACAAAATAGCTGCTAGAGAAGGCACATACAACACATTGTTGAACTTTCCATGCTCAAGCTATATAGTACCCTTCCCTTCACAAACAATTTGAGATTCATCTCCCATGTGTATGTTGGGTACATTGGTGATATCTAATGAATAAAATGTCTCTCTAGAGGAAACCACGTGGTTGAAGGATCCGGAACCAATAAGAAAAGCTTGGGATTGTGAGAATCCATCCTTCAATGCATGGCATCTCTCATGATCCTGACTTCTCACCTGTATCAGTCTTCCTTGTTCCTTCAGGGAGGGAAATTTTATGATGTTCAAGGAGTTTTACCATTTCATCTATGGTCTTCTTCATACAAGAACTCTCAGGATGACTCCCCTTCTTGTAGGATGTACACTTGGATTTCTCAAATTTATTTTTTGTGTCCTTCTTGGAGTTGGAGGATCCTTCCGATGGACTAGACTTGGAATTATACTTGGGTTTAGTTTGCCTCTTCTCTTTCCTCTTTTTCTTCCCTTTTGCATTCGCACTCTTTGATTCTCCAACCACAAGAGCTTGATTTTTGGAGGGCTTCAGGGCGCCCATATGGATCAATTTGTCTTGTTCTTAGATGAGAGATTTAGTGAAAAAATGCAAGGATGGCATTTTCCAACTAGGGATTGACAATCTCCCTAAATGGAAGGTAGAGACAAAGATGGATAAATCATGTGTTGTTCAGGATTTCTACCTTATAGTGAGGAGATGGACACTACCAACTGGGCAGGGTTGACAGGTAAATACATTTATTATGTTGCAACTAGTTCTTGCAAATGACAGAGATCGGGATATCGAAAGACATACCTTTAATCGACGGCTGGTCCTAGGTTTCACTTGACCTCCCGCTTGATGAACCTGCAACACAAATGATACCTTCCTCAACATATCTTGATTATATAAAAATATGATGAAATCAAAAAGTAATTGAACATCAAATATAATCAGATATTAAACCAAATAGACATACAATCCAATAGACATCTGATTTGGGACAGGAAGGGTATTTCGACCTTTTTATTGTCAAAGAAACATGAATCAATACAATATACCTGATGTGTAGAGATGTTTCTCCAACCAGATCCTGGGCTCCTGCTCTTCACTCTGACTTGGGAATTCCTTCAACATAACAGTACTCAAAGCATTCTTTCTAGGTTTTTCACTTCTTTCTATCTCTCTCTAACCCCTCTCATGGATCCTCCTTGTATTTATGGGACAAGGTAGGCAGTTGGATTCGAGAGGTAGTTGAATTGGGAGGTTGGGGAAGTTGCAGAACCAACTTCAACTAATCCCAATTCGTCAACTTAATATATTTTTTGATTTCATCTGAAGATGTACACGAGTTTTATACAACAAGAGTAGCGTATAGTGAGCAAATTCTGTGCTTTACAACATGCGTTTACAACATTTTGGGAGATGTACGTTGGTCGTCCTTGAGCAAAGTAGAGTATTTTTCCAAGGTGTACGCTGGTTTGCTATACAGAGAGGGGCGTGCATGTGGTAAAATCATGAGAAACTGCAATATTTTCAGCTGAAGAGTGTACTTCTAGCAACAAGTCATCCAGGTCAATCAAACTCTTCAATCCTTAGTGCCCTTTTGTGTGATCAACAAGGAAATGTGATCAAAGACGGAGAAGTGCAGATTTGACCTATAACATCATGAATTAGATTTCTCAGAATGGATAAAAACAACTTCTCATCCTTCTTCACAATGCCACACTGCTTGCATTGCATGACTAAGGATTTGAATTGGGAAAAGAATTCCAGGATGGTCTCGAAATTACTTGGTTTAAGCGAAATCAACTCATTCTAAAGAATATGGCCCCTTAGCTCATCTTGTTTTCCAAAGAGGGTCTCCAAATTCAACCAAACCTCTTTTGGATTCTTCAATCCATCGAGGTGGAAGAGTATATGTCACCTACCCAAATTTCAAAAATTATTATTTTATTAGCAAAATACTTTATGTTAAATTTAATTACAAAGTTTTGTAATTATGATCAGTTTTGATCAAGGATGAGTGTAATTACTGATTATTATTATTTAAATAGATTAATTAGGAGACAAACACCCATGGGGACTGTTAAATGAGTGTTCACTGACCCACTAGGAGGAATGGAAGCTGTTGGAAGGTATGGGACAGATGGCAGCAATTGCACCACACCACTAGCTGTTGGTTATGGGACAACTACCCCTAAAAATGTGGCATTATCCCCCAGGTGGTGGGAGTGGGAAGGCAGCTCATTTAATGACCCAGTCACAACTGAAAAGGCCTAGGCTTCCTACATAAGGCAAATTCGAATTGAGCAGGCATCTCTTAGACAATATTTCTGCAAGAATATTTCCTCATGTGCATCAGGTGTTCACTGAGAGATTCAAATAGGGAGACTAGCTGTTATTGCAATCATAAGTCTGCATACTATATTATTAAGGAGAACCGGAGGTGGTGGAGCAAGTCCCTTGGACTGCTAGTTCTTGAAGATTCAACAGTTAGTGCTACTGCAGGTGGAGATCCTAAATTTCTAAGTTTCTTCCTCCTGGTGGTTCAATGAACAAGCTCGGGGGTCCTATGGAAAGTACTTGACTATATTCAGGAATTGGTTGGGTGCAACAGTCTTCTTGGGCTGTTTGTTTCCCTACAGAACTATTCCAGGTTTCACTATCTCCTATTTTAATTCAATTATTAATTTCTGTTTCGAAGAAGAAATGTTTTCTGATTCTGTTTGAAGGTCTGCATGTTAAAGTTTCAATGATGATATGAATTGATAAACCAATCTCTACATTTTTCCACATGTTGTTTGATGCATCGTACTCTTGTGTAGAGACACAAATTATGTATAGATGAGAAGATAGGCAAATTGCCATTTGATTCGATAGATAAATATAGGAATTTATATGTTTATTAGTTTCTGCCCTATAGTTAACAATAGTAGAAATTTTCTGTATAGTATCTAAATATTATAGAATATTTCATTGTTTCATGACAGACAAAGATTGTTTGTCTTCTGTACAATTAAGTTGTGTTTTCTTTTCTTATCTCTAATTATTACATAGGAAATAAATGTAAATTAAATTCCCATACAACATATCTGTAATATAAATAGTATTACTGCAAATAAACAAAATTGCTATGTTTGAACATAGTTGCAAATTATAGTCATCACATAGCTTTCATACTTCACATACATTGTTTTCACTTCCTGTTATAACAATTTCATAAATTATTGTATTTCTATCAGAGCATGAAAACAAACGTAAACCCTACTTTGTTTTTCATTCATCTTATCTGTTGTTATTTTAAATTCATTATGTATCATTCAAGTCTGGTTTCCGTATCAATCATAGTAATAGTAATACATCCTTTTCATCGTTTGCAAAAAAATGAACGAACATGGTTTTTACAAAACCCAGTTTTTGGCTCGAAAACCCTTTCTAGAAGTTTATATTTAAATAATTGTTTATTTCGAAGACAAGCTTCAAATTAGCGTTTGACCCTGTTCTTTCAACTTACAAAACGAAAAGAAAAACCATTCTACCATTCGCATCCTAAAGAACTTTATCCTCTACAAAGATGCATATAAATCCTCACATAGTTCGATGGTCACATTATCTACAATACTCAAACATATAACGCATAACAAATAGTATAACACAATTTCCTACATTGCCGAGAATTAAAAAATTATAGCACAGAATGAAACTAACATTTTTTTTATATTACCGAGAAGAAATGTTTTACATCCACAGTAGACAAGCCTCAACTCCATTCTTTCTACTCATATCATAAACTCACAGGTTGTCGCTCAAGATCTTAAACCAATACAAGTTGCAACTTCAAGAAGGAGAAAATCAATGATCTCAGAAATAAAAATTACAGTATGTTCCCAAACAAAAATCGCACAGGGTTTAATTCTCAAGCTCAAACGTTTAAAACGAGTTCAAAATCCTTTAGCATTGACGAGTTTTATAACTTCCAATTCGACGAGCTAGGCATCAAACTATAAGGCCGAGTATCATACCAACAACGAGGGTTACATCCCTGTACATACATCTCTTGAATAACAAAAAGTTATTCAAAGCTTTCAATTGACAGACAACGCTGAAGTATGGCAAAAACTTGATTTCTCATATCTTTGAAAACCACATCAACCAAAGTCGAAAGGCACCTACAAGGGTTTGATACCCGGGGCTTACCAGGAATGGAAGCATGCCAACTCTTTTTCCCAAACCCTTGTCAAAGTCGCCATTCGAACCTTGCAACTGATATAACAACAGTTTAATAGTTATACAACTGTATATTTTAAAACCATAAGTCGAAGCTTCAATAAAAGAACCACTAAAATTTAGGAAATTTTTTACCTTCTTGACAAACGACCGAGCTCTTACATTCCCTAGAAAAATGACGAGCTTCTGCTATAGACAAGACCAGTATACCCTCTACCATTTTGTAGCATTGTATTTTCCACTCACACTCTAAACAAAGAGCTTTAAACTATCAACTCTTTAACATATCAAACCAGAGACCCAACATTTTATCACAATGCCATTACAGTGAGAAGAACCTACAACTTCAAAACTTAATCTACACGTCTCGAGGTCAAAACCTCATACAAGCTTTGTAACCATAGAATTCGGCAGCCTGTCAGCCACATAGACTGAAACAATAGAAGAATAAATGACTTTCACTCCTCATGAAACCAACACAACGACACAACACCAGGGTTGCATCCAACAACCAGAATTCAAGTCGATCAACGATAACAAACGAGCCAACACAACTACCTTGGGGATCGTATAGCTTTTTCATTTATTTCTCTATCATTTCAAATGCATGGCCTTGCCACCTTGGCTCACGTTGGATCATTCTACATCCAACTCGGAGGTGTTTCAAACTCACAACCATTACACAGTGGTTACCGTAATCACCATTGCATTTCTTTTGCATTACGTGGAAGGTCAACAAACCCTGTCACTTGATTTTTGAACTGAGCCTTTAATACAAGACCGAAACACTACCTACACGCCAGCTCTAGGCACATGCCAAACTTAAATACCAGCAACTCGTCCTCTCTATTGACATTAATACGTGTCAGTATCATTAAATCAATGATATGTTTTCCAAATCGATATTCACAAACTTTTATTGTTACAATTGTATAGTGGTTTTAGTTCTAAGTTATGATCGCAGATCAACATTAGTGATATTTCATTTGATAGTAAATTCAATAGATTAGCCACGATCATAGTTATGCTAATTATGAGTTAATATAGAGTGCATTATTTAAATTTCAATACATAATGTTTTTATATTTGTAGTGCTTAGATTTAAAAATGCTAAAGTATTGCCTAGGATAATAATTCATAAAGTTAACATGATAATTTTGAATTATCATAGTTTTTCATTTTCCTTGCAAATATTTAAAAGATAATAGTTTGTATTTTCTTCAACTGTCAAACGAATCCAATGTAGGATAATAGCACATAAACCATGCTAATACTATGTTTTCATAACCTAATTTCTATTTACAATGCAATTGTTGAGTAGTGATACAACTACTACCAGAGTACCGAGCAAGTATTATTACCTTAAGACGACGGCCAACAAAACTATAGCAACGTCATGGGTTTACGACAACAAAATTAAAAAGCATGTAGACTTTCTAGATGTCATTATTTTCAACATTGTTAAAAAGTAAGATAGTGACGAGAAACTAGGAAGCAGTACTAAACCATCATACCTACAGTTACTTTGTCTTCACAAAAAGAATTCACAACATTTATTATCCGACGTTGAATTGAATCATACACGTATTGTAAAACTATACAGTCATTGAACTTCTTACATGTCATCTACACATAGAACATTCAAATGCTTTAGCGTTGCAGCTAAGTAAGCTCCATGGTACCTCGTAGGACACCCTTGTTCATAAAAAGTCAAACTGTCAGTATCATTCCAAAAGAAAAGTGTTGCATCATAGTTATGACCTGTTAGTTCATTTATTACCATAATCATGTTCGTCATTATGTGTTAAAGTTGTCATTTGTCACATTGCTTCTAAAAACAAAAAACAAATTATGTTTAGTACTAACGATTATTAATTAGAGCTGTTGTAATCAAACAATTAATATTTCCGCAATTATAATTTTTATATTTAATGCCGTTTTCAAAAGTTTTTAATTTTTATGAAAATTCGGGATGTTACATGTGGTATCAGAGCTCATGTTCGAACTCTAGTTCTGAAAGAGGTCAAAGAACACGCATCAGAAAATTTTATACATCAATTTTTTTTTACTAATTTGAATTTGAATTATGATGTTATCCAGAAATTATTTTAAGCTACAGGTATGGAGAATTCAGCTGATCATATAGATGACATATTTCATCCAAACAGTCACAATTTGGGACAGCACTATGTAGAACAAGGTCACGGTGAACTAAATAACAGTTCGTTAGAATTGTTACGTGCTTTTCATGAATTAAAGGTAGAAATCAGATTTGTGAAACAAGACAATGAAAGAATTCTGCAGGAAGAAGAACAATTAAATCAAGTGCTGTTTGAACAGTGCCCAACTGAGGAGCAAGAGAGAGATAATGAAGATATCTCTAAAGTTGAGGATCTGCCTCATGCTAATAAAAATAAAAAAATGAAAACCAGTGAGGTGAAAAAATGTTCAACCTCATCAAGAGATGCTATCGAAGTGCGTAAAAAGAAACGTAACTACACCAGTGATAGCAGTCAAGGAGATTTCAAACCTAGAAGGAAAAATCATAAGGAATACGAGCAGATTTCTGGAGAGTTAAAAAAGATTAGACCTCCAACTTCCAATGGATAAACTGAGAAGGGTGAGACAACTGAAGCTTGGTTGTCCGGTATGAAGAAATACTTCCAGATCTATACCTATTCAGAGTTCTTGAAGGAAAAAATGGCTATATATAACTTGACCGGAAAAGCAGATATTTGGTGGTAGGACATCAAAAGAGTAAAGGGCATCAAAGATAAAGATGTAAGCTGGAGTGCTTTTAAACGATATTTTAAAAAGAAGTATCTATCTGAACAGTACTATGAAGAAAAATCCAAAGAGTTCTACGATTTGAAGCTGGGAGGTATGACCATGAAGGAAATGAACAATAAATTTCTGAACTTACTGAGATATGTGCCATACCTCATAGAAGAAAAACCAAAAATACAAAGGTACTTGAGCTATTTGCCTTTCAATATTAAGGACAGAATCGAGTACGATAGTCCTAAAACTTTGGAAGAGGCTATGAGAAAGGCAGTTTTCTGTTATGACACAAATTGGAAAAGAGAAGGAATGTCAAACTGGAAAATCATAAGCCCAACAACTTTGAGCAGAAAAGGAAAAATTTCAGATTCAGTGGAAATTCCGGGTTCCAAAGGAAGAATTTTTAGAATCGGAATTTCCAAGCGAATAATTCTAGAAATAATCAACAGCAGAATTCTACAACACCCAGAAATGCACCTAATATTACTAGAACTAATGATCCAAAGGCACCTATCAAATGTTTTGAACGTCAAGGTCCCCATTACGCATCAGAATGTCCCTTGAGGAATTGAAAGGCTAACAATATCAACTCTATTCAAACTGAACCTACTGTTGGATACGTGGCGACGGAGATGCCCAGAATTAATGCAACACTCGACAATAGGCAAGTAGATCATCAAATATGCATCGTAGAGATTGAAGGTATGATACAAAATCATCCTGTTACTGTTTTAATTGACCTAGGTGCTAGCTTAAGTTATATATCACCAGATATTGTGCAAAGTCTTAATTTGAAAGCATAAAAGTTTAGTAAATCTTGGCTAGTAAGACTAGCAACTGGAACAAAGAGAAAAGTATTAGATTTCATAGAAAGTTGTACCTTATCCATGAATCATTTACAAACACAAATCAAGTTGAATATTCTACCCTTAGGATCTTATGATATTATAGTTGGGATGGACTAGTTAGAATCCCATCATGTCATTCTGGACTGTTACGGAAAAACTTTTACATGTTTCAATGACGAAGGAAAAACTGTAGAAATAAAAGGCATCCCAAGGAAGGTAACCCTTAGACAGATTTCAGCCATGCAAGTTAAGAGGGCAGTTAGGAAGGGATGCCAGTTGTTTGCAGTAAACATAGTAAATGATGAGTTTATTGGTAAAGAGGACATACTGAAATTAGAGGACATACCTGTCCTAAAGGATTTTAAGGATGTATTTCCTGAGGAGATTCCAGGACTTCCTCCTAAAAGAGATTTAGATTTTAGCATCGAGTTAATACCAGGAGCAGTACCAAATTCAAAAGCCCCATACAGAATGAACGTACTGGAATTAAACGAATTAAAATCACAGTTGAAGGAACTTATTGATAATAAGTATATTAGACCCAGTGTGTCTCCTTGGGGAGCACCTGTCATCTTTGTTACGAAGAAAGATGGAACCCTAAGACTGTGCCTAGGCTATCGTCAGCTTAATAAGATGACGATCAAGAATCGGTATTCGTGGCCCTGCATAGATGATCTATTTGATCATCTGTGTGGAGCAATGATATTCTCAAAGATTGATCTAAGATCAGGATATCATGAATTCTGGGTTAAGGATGAATATATTTTCAAGACAACTTTCAGAACTCGGTATAGACATTAGGAGTTCGTAGTCATGCCATTTGGCCTGACTAATTCCCCGGCTGCATTTATGTGTTTGATGAATAATGTTCTGCACAAATAATTAGACAAGTTTGCTATTGTATTTATAGACGACATTCTAGTGTATTCTAAAAGTAAAGAAGAGCATGATGAACATTTACAGATTATTTTACATGTTCTGAGAGATCATCAACTATATGCTAAGTTTAGCAAGTGTGACTCCCACAAGGACAAAATTCAGTATTTAGGACACATAATTCTGAAAGAAGGAATCTCGGTTGACCGCGACAAGATAAGGGCCATAAATGACTGGCCGGTTCCTAAGGATGTGTCGGATGTAAGATCATTTATGGGCATTACTGGATATTACAAAAAATTTATAGATAATTTTTCAAAGATTGCCAACCCCATAACTTCTTTGCAGAAGAAAGGGAAGAAATTTGTGTGGGATCACAAATGTTCTGACAGTTTTAAGAAATTAAAGGAATTATTGACGACAACACCTATCTTAAGGATAGCATACCCTAACAAGGATTTTGTAGTTTGTACATACGCATGCAATGACGGACTCGGTTGAGTCCTGACACAGGAAGGACATGCAGTGGCATATGAATCTAGAAAGATGAAAGTACATGAAAAGAACTACTCTACCTATGATTTAGAGTTATTGGCAGTAATTCACGCCTTAAAAATGTGGCGTCATCACCTTATTGGCAGAAAATTTACGTTATTAACAAATAACATGGGTCTGGAATATTTATTAGATCAGACAAACCTGAACGCTAGACAAGCTAGATGGTTGACTTTCTTAAGTGAGTATGATTTTGAAATTCAGCATATTAAAGGAAATGAGAACAAGGTTGTAGATGCCTTGAGTTGTAAGGCAAAACTAAATTTATTTCAGCCATCAGTACTTATTCAACTGATTTGGAAAATCAGATTCTTGAAAAGAGTGAAACATATGAAGAATAAAGAAAAATGAAGGAAAAGACAACAAACAACAGTTCTGAAAATTTTATGGCATATTAAAACATGAAGGAAAATGGGTTATTACTATATAAAAACAGATTGTATGTACCAGACATACCAGAAATAAAATTTCTGATATTAAATGAGATGCATAAAAGTCATTATTCTGGTCATCCAGGTTATCAAAAGACCATTACTATGCTAAGAAAAGAATACTATTGACCCAGAATGAAAGATGAAGTAGCAGAGTACATAGATAAATGTTTGGATTGTCAAAAAGTGAAGGTTGAACACCAACATCCTGCTAGATTGTTGCAACTGTTACCGATACCAAGTTGGAAATGGGAAGTGATCATCATAGAATTTATTACTGGATTACCTAAAAATCAGAAACAACATGATTTTTTCATGGTGGTAGTGGACAAAATCAATAAAGCAACACATTTCATACCTGTGAAGACTACTCATAAAGCTCCAGACATTGCAGAAATCTTTATGAAACAGATTTTTCGACTACATGGGATACTGAAAGTAATAATTTCAGATCGTGACTCTAAGTTTACCCAAAACTTCTGGAGCTCACTGTTTAAGGGGTTGAATACAACCTTAAATTTCAGTACAGCATTTCATCCACAAACGGATGGACAGACAGAAAGGGTAAATCAAGTTTTGGAAGATTTATTAAGAATGTATGTTAAGGATCATCCTAGTAAGTGGGAAGACTACTTGCACTTAGCAGAATTTGCTTATAATAATCATTATCATGCATCAACCAGACTTAATCCTTTTGAAATTCTTTATGGTAGGAAATGTGATACACCTGTTTCATGGAATGATCCATTAAATAGAGTTGTTTTAGGACCTGAAATATTGCAGGAGTTAGAACTAATTGTGAAACAGGTACAAGGACATTTAAAAGCTTCCCAAGATAGGCAAAAGAGTCAAGCAGATTTTAAAAGGACTCATAAAGAGTTCCAGGTTGGTGAACATGTATTCCTCAAGGTAAGACCGAAAAAGAGTTCACTGAAATTGGGGAGCTGTGCCAAGTTGGAACCTAGGTATTGTGGTCCTTTTGAAATATTGTCCAAAGTTGGACCAATGGCATACCAACTGGCTTTGCCACCAAACTTAAAAATACATAATGTTTTTCATATATCGTTTTTAAAGAAGTATGTACATGATGCTACTCATGTTGTAAACTGGAATGATGTACAGGTGGGACAAGACGGATATTTTTAGGTGGAACCGGACTGTATCCTTAGAAGGAGGGAAACTATTCTCCGGAATCGCACCATTGGGAAAGTGAAGGTGCAATGGAAGCACCTTAGCCCAGAAGAGGCAACCTAGATGTTGGAGAGTAGTATGCAGGTAGCATACCCAACTCTGTTCCAGGAACACTCAAGGAGTGATTAACAAATATCGAGGACGATGTTGAGACCTAAGGGGGGTGTATGTCACCTACCTAAATTTCAGAAATTATTATTTTATTAGCAAAATACTTTATGTTAAATTTAATTACAAAGTTTTGTAATTATGATCAGTTTTGATCAAGGATGAATGTAATTACTGATTATTATTATATAAATAGATTAATTAGGAGACAAACACCCAAGGGGACTGTTAAATGAGTGTTCACTGATCCACTAGGAGGAATGGAAGCTGTTAGTGGAAGGTATGGGACAGATGGTAGCAATTGCACCACACCACTAGCTGTTGGTTATGGGACAACTACCCCTAAAAATGTGGCATTATCCCCCAGGTGGTGGGAGTGGGAAGGCAACTCATTTAATGACCCAATCACAACTAAAAAGGCCTAGGAATCCTACATAAGGAAAATTCGAATTGAGCAGGCGGCTCTTAGACAATATTTATGCAGGAATATTTCCTCATGTACATCAGGTGATCACTGAGAGATTCGAATAGGGAGGCTAGCTGTGAGTGCAATAATAAGTCTGCATACTATATTATTAAGGAGAACCAAAGGTGCTGGAGCAGGTCCCTTGGACTGCTAGTTCTTGAAGATTCAACAGTTAGTGCTACTGCAGGTGGAGATCCTAAATTTCTAAGTTTCTTCTTCTTGGTGGTTCAGTGAACAGGCTCGGGGGTCCTAAGGAAAGTACTGGACTGTCTTCATGAATTGGTTGGGTGGAACAGTCTTCTTGGGTTGTTTGTTTCCCTACAGAACTATTCCAGGTTTCACTATCTCCTATTTTAATTCAATTATTAATTTCTGTTTCGAAAAAAAAATGTGTTCTGATTCTGTTTGAAAGTTTGCATGTTAAAGTTTCAATGATGATTTGAATTGATAAACCAATCTCTACATTTTTCCACATGCTATGTTATGCATCGTACTCTAGTGTCGAGACACAAATTGTGTATAGATGAGAAGATAGGCAAATTGCCATTTGATTCGATAGATAAATATAGTAATTTATATGTTTATTGGTTTCTGCCCTATAGTTAACAATAGTAGAAATTTTCTGTATAGTATCTAAATATTATAGAATATTTCATTGTTTCATGATAGACAAAGATTGTTTGTCTTCTGTACAATTAAAATGTGTTTTCTTTTCTTATCTCTAATTATTACATAGGAAATAAATGTAAATTAAATTCCCATACAACATATCTGTAATATAAATAGTATTACTGCAAATAAACAAAACTGCTATCTTTGAACATAGTTGCAAATTATAGTCATCACACAACTTTCATACTTCACATACATTGTTTTCACTTCCTATTATAACAATTTCATAAATTATTATATTTCTATCAGAGCATCAAAACAAACGTAAACCCTACTTTGTTTTCCATTCATCTTATCTATATTTATTTTAAATTCTTTATGTATCATTCAAGTTTGGTTTCTGTATCAATCATAGTAATAGAAATACATCCTTTTCATCATTTGCAGAAAAGTGAATGAACATGGTTTTTACAAAACCCAGTTTTTGGGTCGAAAACCCTTTCTAGAAGTTTATATTTAAATAATTGTTTATTTCGAAGACAAGCTTTGAATTAGGGTTTGACCCTGTTCTTTCCACTTACAAAACGAAGAGAAAAACCATTCTACCATTCACATCCTACAGAAATTTATCTTCTACAAAGATGCATATAAATCTTCACATAGTTCGACAGTCACATTATCTACAGTACTCAAACATATAACACAGAACAAATAGTATAACACAATTTCCTACATTGCCGAGAATTAAAACATTATAGCACATAATGAAATTAACATTTTTTTTTATTTTGCTGAGAAGAAATGTTTTACATCCACAGTAGACGAGCCTCAGCTCTATTCTTTCTACTCATAACATAAACTCACAGGTTGTCATTCAAGATCTTAAACCAATACAAGTTCCAACTTCAAGAAGGAGAAAATCAATGATCTTAGAAATAAAAATTACAGTATGTTCCCAAACGAAAATCACACAGGGTTTAATTCTCAAGCTCAAACATTTAAAACGAGTTCAAAAACCCTTAGCATGGACGAGTTTTATAAATCCCAATTCGATGAGCTAGGAATCAAAATATAAGACCGAGTATCATACCAACAAATGAGGATTACATCCCTGTACAGACATCTCTTGAATAACAAAAAGTTCTTCAAAGCTTTCAACTGACAGACAATGCCGAAGTATGGCAAAAACTTGATTTCTCATCGCTTTGAAAACCACATCAACCAAAGTCGAAAGGAACCTATGTGGGTTTTATACCCGGGGCTTACCACGAATGGAAGCATGCCAACTCTTTTTCCCAAACCCTTGTCAAAGTCGCCATTCGAATCCCGCAACTGATATAACAACAGTTTAAGAGTTAGACAACTGTATATTTTAAAACTATAAGTCGAAGCTTCAATAAAAGAACCACTAAAATTTAGGAAGATGTTTACCTTCTTGACAAACGACTGAACTCTTACATTCCCCAGAAAAACGACGAGCTTCTGCTGTAGACTAGACTAGTATACCCTCTACCATTTTGCAGCATTGTGTTTTCCACTCACACTCTAAACAAAAAGATTTAAACCATCAAATCTTTAACACATCAAATTAGAGACCCAACGTTTTATCACAGTGCCATTACAGTGAGAAGAACCTGCAACTTCAAAACTTAATCTACAGGTCTCGAGGTCGAAACCTCATACAAGCTTTCTAACCCTAGAATTTAGTAGCCTATCGGCCACACAGACCGAAACAATAGAACAATAAACGACTTTCACTCCTCATCAACCCAACACAACGATGCAACACTAGGGTTTCATCCAACAACCAGAATTCAAGTCGATCAATGATCACAAACGAGTCAACACAACTACCTTGGGGATCGTATAGATTTTTCATTTATTGCTCTATCATTTCAAATGCACAGCCTTGCCACCTTGGCTCACGTTGGATCATTCCACATCCAGCTCGGGGGTGCTTCAAACTCACAACCATTACACAGTGGTTACTGTAATCACCATTGAATTGCTTTTGCATTACGTGGAAGGTTAAAAAAACCCTGCCACTTAATTTTTGAACTGAGCCTTTAATACAAGATCGAAACACTACCTCCACGCCAGCTCTAGGCACATGCCAAACTTAAAGACCATCAAATCATCCTCTCTGTCGACATTAATATGTGTCAGTATCATTAAATCAATGATATGTTTTCCAAATCGATATTCACAAACTTTTATTGTTACAATTGTATAGTGGTTTTAGTTCTAAGTTATGATCACAGATCAACATTAGTGATATTTCATTTGATAGTAAAATCAATAGATTAGCCACGATCATAGTTATGATAATTATGAGTTAATATAGAGTGCATTATTTAAATTCCAATACGTAATGTTTTTATATTTGTAGTGCTTAGATTTAAAAATGCTAAAGTATTGCCTAGGATAATAATTCATAAAGTTAACATGATAATTTTGAATTATCATAGTTTTTCATTTTCCTTGCAAATATTTAAAAGATAATAGTTTGTATTTTCTTCAAATGTCAAACGAATCCAATGTAGGATAAAAACACATAAACCATGCTAATACTATGTTTTCATAACCTAATTTCTATTTACAATGCAATTGTTGACTAGCGATACAACTATTGCCAGAGTACCAAGCAAGTATTATTACCTTAAGACGACGACCAACAAAACTATATCAACGTCATGGGTTTACACCAACAAACTTAAAAAGAATGTAGACTTTCTAGATGTCATTATTTTCAACATTGTTAAAAAGTAAGACAGTGACGAGAAACTAGGACGCAGTACTAAACCATCATACCTACAGTTACTTTGTCTTCACAAAAAGATTTCACAACAGTTATTATCCTACATTGAATTGAATTATACATGTATTGTAAAACTATACAGTCATTGAACTTCTTACTTGTCGTCTGCACATAGAACATTCAAATGCTTTAGCATTGCAGCTAAGTAAGCTCCAGGGTACCTCGTAGGACACCCTTGTTCATAAAAAGTCCAACTGTCAGTATCATTCCAAAAGAAAAGTGTCGCATCACAGTTATGACCTGTTAGTTCATTTATTACCATAATCATGTTCGTCATTATGTGTTAAAGTTGTCATTTGTCACATTGCTACTAAAAAGAGAAAATAAATTATGTTTAGTACTAACGACTATTAATTAGAGCTATCGTAATCAAACAATTAATATTTCCGCAATTATAATTTTTCTATTTAATGCCATTTTCAAAAGTTTTTAATTTTTATGAAAATTCGGGATGTTACATGTGGTATCAGAGCTCATGTTCGAACTCTAGGCCTGAAAGAGGTCCAAGAACACGCAGCAGAAAATTTTATATAGCAGAAAATTTTACTAGTTTGAATTTGAATTATGATGTTATCTAGAAATTATTTTAAGCTATAGGTATGGAGAATTCAGTTGATCATATAGACGATAGATTTCAGCCAAACAGTCACAGTTCGGGACAGCACTATGCAAAAGCAGGTCACGGTGAACTAAATAACAGTTTGTCAAAATTGTTACGTGCTTTTCATGAATTAAAGGAAGAAATTAGATCTGTGAAACAAGACAATGAAATAATTCTGTAGGCACAAGAAAAATTAAATCACGTGATGTTTGAACAATGCCCAACTGAGGAGCAAGAGAGAGATAATGAAGATATCTCTAAAGTTGAGTATCTGCCTCATGCTAATAAAAATCAGAAAATGAAAACCAGTGAGTTGAAAAACAGTTCAACCTCATCAGGAGATGCTATCGAAGTGCGTAAAAAGAAATGTAACTACACCAGTGATAGCAGTGAAGGAGATTTCAAACCCAGAAGGAAAAATCATAAGGAATATGAGCAGATTTCTGGAGAGTTCAAAAATATTAGACCTCCAACTTTCAATGGAGAAACTGAGAAGGGCGAGACAGCTGAAGCTTGGTTGTCCGGTATGAAGAAATACTTCCAGATCTATAACTATTCAAAGTTCTTGAAGGCAAAAATGGCTATATATAACTTGACCGGAAAAGCAGATATTTGGTGGTAGGACATCAAAAGAGTAAAGGGCATCAAAGATAAAGATGTAATCTGGAGTGCTTTTAAACGATATTTTAAAAAGAAGTATCTATCTGAACAGTACTATGAAGAAAAATCCAAAGAGTTCTACGATTTGAAGTTGGGAGGTATGAACATGAAGGAAACGAACAATAAATTTCTAAACTTACTGAGATACGTGCCATACCTCGTAGAAGAAAAACCGAAAATCCAAAGGTACTTGAGCTGTTTACCTTTCAATATTAAGGACAGAATCGAGTACGACAGTCCTAAAAATTTGGAAGAGGCTATGAGAAAGGCAGTTTTCTGTTATGACACAAATTGGAAAAGAGAAGGAATGTTAAACTAGAAAAATCATAAGCCTAGCAACTTTGAGCAGAAAAGGAAAAATTTCAGATTCAGTGGAAATTCCGGGTTCCAAAGGAAGAATTTTTAGAATCAGAATTTCCAAGGGAATAATTCCAGAAACAATCAACAACAGAATTCTACAGCACCCAGAAATGCACCTAATAATACCAGAACTAATGAGCCAAAGGAACCTATCAAATGTTTTGAATGTCAAGGTCGCCATTACGCATCATAATTTCCCTTGAGGAAGCGAAAGGATAACAATATCAACTCTATTCAAACTGAACCTACTGTTGGAGACGTGGCGAGGGAGATGCCCAGAATTAATGCAGCACTCGACAACAGGCAAGCAGATCATCAAATCTCCATGGTAGAGATTGAAGGTATGATACAAAATCATCCTGTTACTGTTTTAATTGACCCAGGTGCTAGCTTAAGTTATATATCACCAGATATTGTGGAAAGTCTTAATTTGAAAGCATAAAAGTTTAGTAAATCTTGGCTAGTTAGACTAGCAACTGGAACAAAGAGAAAAGTATTAGATTTTATAGAAAGTTGTACCTTATCCATGAATCATTTACAAACACAAATCAAGTTGAATATTCTACCTTTAGGATCTTATGATATTATAGTTGGGATGGACTGGTTCGAATCCCATCATGTCATTCTGGATTGTTACGGAAAACGTTTTACATGTTTAAATGACGAAGGGAAAACTGTAGAAATAAAAGGCATCCCAAGGAAGGTAACTATCACTGAATCCCCATTTTTTCCCTCTTTGTATTAAATCGTAAATGATGTAAATATTGTAATTCAATCATGGTGAGGAGCTCAAGGCCAAGGCCCGACCATTGATTTAGCATTTTATGTATCGGCAATTAAAGAAATAGATGCCTATGGTTCTTGTGCTAGAAGGGCACGATGTAAGTAAGACATCATGTAAATACGAATTTTAATGAAAAATACCCACAACTAGCTATGCAATGCAACAAAGAGATGCGGCATGATTCTACAAGGAATAGGGAGGGAAATTATCCAAACCCTTGAGCCAATGGTGTTAATCCATGTGTCAATGAGGAAACCCATGAACTCTCAACTACCCATTTTGGGTTATGGACCCAATCATTTAATTCTTCTAAGAAATTGGTTAAGGCAGTTAATGCCTTGGAAATGAAGAAGTATGGCAGCCAATTTTGTGCATGGGCAAGCTATCAACATGAAAATTCATGTTTTTGCTTGTTGGGCAAGAAAACACCCACGAAATGGTACCCAAATCCATTCTGAACAAGCAGTCTTCACTCACTCACGCAGTTGGAGCTAGCTGGGTCTTTCCCTACACGTTTTTCATCCAAATCCTGCATTTTTCCATGCCTGGGAGTTCGTTTTTGCATATACAGTAGCTTGGGAGAGAAGAGCCACGTTTTGGGGATTGTATGGAGGTCGTTTTTGCCCCCGAATGTCCAAGGACGTTTTTCTAAAAACGGATTGGCTTCCCAGGGTTGTTCCCCATCTTCCCATTTCGTTTTTGGGTGTTCCCACGTTTTTCTGAGTGAGTTGAAACCCCGTCTCATGCATCCCACTGTGGAAAACATTTTCCTCATGCCCAGCAAGTGTGGTTCTATTGTGATGTGCATCCTTGTTTCATTTTGACCCTGTGAGCAAGAAACTGGATTGGTAGTGGACAGAATTGGCTTGATAAACCTAGTGTAGGGAGTAACCTCTCAAGAAGATCAAGAGGGCTGGCTACTTTTCTATGCACACCCTGAGAGCACTAGAAAGGAAGGTATGGCTTGAGGGACTGTGTGGCAGTGAAGAGAATACTTCCTTGTGTTGGGTGTGTAGGCATTGTGAGTGCCAAGCTGAATAGATCTGGGAGGGGTACCCCTAGCTCGGTGGTTGAGCTCACTAGCTTAGCAATTCTTCCTACCCATTTCCTAGCAGCCTGATAAACCCAATTGCAGATTGGCTTGGCTCATCTTGGTGTATGCTTGGCTATGTGTGAGTTTGCTGTCCCCTGGTTCCTTGTAGTAATCATGCCCAGCTCAGGGGTGGTAGTTGTATCAAGAGGTTGAGAAGCACAACTGGCCTATGGTTGGGTGGAACGTTGCAGTTGCATAGCCAGTTGCTTGGGACTGCCTTATTGATATAAGTATCCTCCTGTATTAACTTGCAATTACTTATTTGATGAACATCTTAAATGTATGATGGATGTGCAATTCTTAATATTCCGCTGTGATTTTCTTAAAATCATACATTTCCATATGCCTCTGTTATATTATGTGAATTCTTATGGTTAAATGTTTCATGGGGCTAGACGCCCAGTTTAGCATCATGTATGTTATGCACTGTATATGTACATTTTTATTTTAATTTGAATGCTGGTTTAATATGTATGGGGATGGATGCCCGGTTTAACCTCACGATCCTCTCCATCTAGCTGGTAGGATGCGAGGGGATGTGACAGAATGGTATCAGAGCTGCGTTGCAGCATTGGGCCTCTATGGGCCAAATCTGATAGCAATTACAAGAAAAAAGTTTTTTTCTTAAGAGTTTTGAAAAATTTTGGTTTAAGTCTGTTTCTGGAAATTTTTGTTTTAAGTCAGTTTCGGGAAGTCGTCCCAAAACTGTGGAAAGGTTCGGCGAACCTTCCCGCAATTGCGGAAGAGTTCGGCGAACCTTCCCGCAATTGCGGAAGAATTCGGCGAACCACTCCGAAACAGCAGAGAAAAATTCTTTTTTTAGTGAAAAATTTTCTAAGTGTCAGCGTCGAAAGGAATTTTGGAAGGATTTCTCTTCCGAAATTTTGGAAGGAATTCTCTTCCGAAATTGCGGAAGGATTCCGCGAATCGTTCCGCAACTGCGGAAGACTTCGCCGAATCGTTCCGAAAAAAAAATAAATAAAAAAATCATCCGAAACCGGGGAAGCACTCCGCGCAACGGTGGAAGCATTCCGCGAACGGCTCCGAAGCTGCGGAAGCCTTCGCCGAATGGCTCCGCAACTGCGGAAGCCTTTGCCGAATGGTTATGCAATTGCCGGAGTATTGGCCGAATGGCTCCGCAATTGCGGGAGTATTGGCCGAATGGCTCCACAACTGCGGAAGCCTTCGCCGAATTGCTCCGCAACTGCGGAAGCCTTCGCCGAATGGCTCCACAATTGCGGGAGCGTTCAGCAAATCGCCCCGCCATTGCGGAAGTGTTCGATGAACTGCTCTGCAATTGCGGAAGCCGTCGCCGAACCGCCCCGCAGTTGCGGGAGCATTCAGTGGACCGCCCCGCAGTTGCGGGAGCATTCAGTGGACCTCCCCGTAGTTGCGGGAGCAATCAGTGAACCACCCGTCGTGGCCGGATTCAGTGAACTGCCCATTGCGGCAGAATTCAGCGAACTCTTGTTGCGGCGTGATTCCTAAAAAAAAATGCCACAAGGGGGCAAGCCCACTTGACCCCCTTTTTTTTTTTTCCCTCATATGTCGTTGTTTGTGATTTGACGAATTGTCAACGTAATGTTTTCCCACGTGCATGATGTAATTTGTGAATTCTGAGAATGTAATGCAGCTAACAATTGTGTTGATGAACACATTTCAGAGAGTGACAGTTACAACAGGTAACACTCTAGATAATACAGTCAGAGAGTTTTGGATCTTGGTTGGGCCAAGAAAATGAACATCATGAATGATGCACAGGATCCCTATGAACCTGAGACAGATGCCATGGGGGAAAACATACATGTTGAAAATGCTGAAACAGAATCTAATGGGAGAAGAAATCAAGAGACCCCTCCAGATGTTGCAGCCACCATGAGAAGCCTAAGGGTGGAGTTGCAAAGTTGTAGGGAAGATAATGAAAGGATGATTAAAGCTCAGGAAGAACAAAATCAGCTGAATGCAGCCATGCTGCAGAGTTTAACAGACATCCAAAGGCAAATAAACTCTGGGCATTAGATATCAAATCCAGAAAAGAGTGGGAGTAGCTCTAGAAGGAATTCCCGTAAGAGGGCCAATAGTTCAAGAAGAGTTTCTACAGACAGGACATATACTCCAGAAATATCTTCTAATGAATCATCTAACTCTGAAGAATCCATTGAGGGTTCAAGCTCTTCATCTCACATGAGTAAGAGGAAGAAACACTACAAGAACAATTCACATGGGGAATTTAAGAAGGCAAAACCTCCTACATTTGACGGAGAGGTAAAATCTGGTCAAGAAGCTGAAGCTTGGCTTCTTGGGATGAGAAAGTATTTCGAAGTCCAAGACTACTCGGGAAATATGAAGGCAAGGGTAGCCATCTTCAACTTGAATGGAAGAGCATCTATATGGTGGGAACACACCAGGCAAGTGAAGAAGATCAATGAAAGGAAGATTGTGTGGAAGCAGTTCAAGAAATACTTCACGCAAAAGTACCTCTCTGATAGGTACTATGATGATAAGATCAAACAGTTCCATGAGCTGAGATTGGGACAATTGACGATGGAAGAATATGCAAACAGGTTCTTGGAGCTGCTAAGGTATGTCAAGTACATTCGAGATGATAAGGTAAAAATTCAGCGTTTCCTAAGTGGACTACCCCAGTCATATAAAGATAGAATTGAGTTTGACGAACCTCGAACTCTAGAGGAGGCCATAAGAAAGGCCAAGTATTGCTTTGATCAAAATAGAAGCAAACCATAATTCCATAAGGCATGGAAGGATAAGAAAAATGAGAAGTTTGATCAAAGGAAGAAGGGGTTCAAGCCTCCTCAATTCCGGAATCAGCAAAGGCAGCCATCACAGGTTGTGACTAAGCCAACTAGGATGATGGGAGACAAGCCAAGAGATCCAAAGGAGCCAAGAGAACCACTTCAATGTTGGGGTTGTGGAGGAGACCACATTCTTAGGAACTGTCCACATCGGAATGGGAATGCAAACCAAGTTCACAACATCCAAGGAGCTGGAACTGTGGTTCAAGTGGCGAGAGCAATCCCTAGAATCTATGCAGCAGTAGACGACCGCCAAGCAAATCATTAGTCAACTGTGGTTGAAGTTGAAGGTAAGATTGCTAAGCAATCTGTTTCTATTTTGATTGATCCTGGATCTACTCACAGTTATGTCACTCCTAGAATTGTTGAGGTTTGTGCTTTCAAGAAATTAAAGCATAGTAAATCATGGTTAGTTCAACTAGCCACGGGAACCAAGAGAAGAGTTAGCGAAATAGTAGAGAAATGTCCATTAGAGATGGATGGGCTATTCACTTATGCAGATCTGAATATTTTGCCACTTGGTTCCTATGATATTCTCATGGGAATGGATTGGTTAGAAGCACACAGGGTTAAACTTGATTGCTACAATAAGACATTCGAATGCATGGACGAAGAAGGAAACCCGAGGGTTGTAAAAGGCATTCCAAAGGTGACTTCCGTTAGACAGGTTTCAGCAATGCAGTTGAAGAAGTTCTTTAGGAAGGGATGTCAATTGTATGCAGCCCACATTTTAGAGGCAACAGAGAATGAAACTCAAAAATTGGAGGACTATCATGTATTGCAAGAATTCAGGGATGTTTTTCCTGATGAGATTTCAGGACTCCCTCCAAAGAGAGACATTGACTTTACAATTGAACTTGTGCCAGGAGCGGCACCAGTGTCTAAGACACCATACAGGATGAGTACACCAGAATTGCTAGAATTGAAAATGCAATTATAAGAGTTGCTGGAAAAGAAATATATTAGGCCAAGTGTGTCCTCGTGGGGAGCACCTGTTCTATTTGTGAAAAAGAAAGATGGAACACTCAGGTTATGTATTGACTACAGGCAGTTGAACAAAGTCACTGTGAAGAACAAATACCCATTGCCCCGAATTGATGACCTTTTTGACCAAATGAGAGGAGCAAAGGTATTTTCAAAGATTGACTTGAGGTCTGGATACCATCAGGTAAGAATCAAAGAAGAATATATCCATAAGACAACCTTTAGAACAAGGTATGGACACTATGAGTTTGTAGTGGTACCATTTGGTCTCACAAATGCACCAGCTACATTCATGTGTCTCATGAATAATGTTTTTAGCAAGTATTTGGACAAGTTTGTTCTTATATTCCTAGATGACATTCTTATCTATTCTAAGAATGAAGAAGAGCATGAAGAACATTTGAGAATGACAATGCAATTACTAAGGGAACATAAGCTGTATGCAAAGTTGAGTAAATGTGACTTTTATAAAGATAGAATTCATTATTTGGGTCACATCATCTCCGATGAGGGGATATCGGTAGACCCTGAGAAGATTGAAACCATTATGAATTGGCCAACTCCAAGGAATGTGACTAATGTGAGATCTTTTATGGGCCTTGCTGGTTACTACAGGAGGTTTATCGAAGGATTCTCCAAGGTTGCAAACCCGATCACTTCTTTGCAAAAGAAGGGGATAAAGTTTGAATGGTCACCAAGATGTGAGGAAAGTTTTCAACGGTTGAAGAATCTTCTTACAAGTGCACCTATTTTGAAGATTGCAGACCCAGAAAAGGACTTCGTGGTGTGTACCGATGCATGCAATCAAGGATTTGGAAGAGTTCTTATGAAAGACAACCACGTGATATGCTATGAGTCAAGAAAGTTGAAGGAGCATGAGAAGAACTACGCTACTCATGATATAGAGCTTGCAGCCATAGTACATGCTTTAAAGATGTGGAGGCATTACTTAATGGGAAGAAAATTTGAGTTAAGGACAGACCATTGTGGATTGAAATACTTGTTTGATCAGCCAACATTAAATGCTAGGAAAGCTAGATGGTTGGAATTTTTGTGTGAATTTGATTTTGAGATCAAACACATAAAAGGGAAAGAAAACAAGGTGGCTGATACACTCAACAGGAGGGTACATGAAATGTATGTGGTAGCACTTAGTACTTGCCAACCAGATTTGAAGCAGCAGATTGCTAACCATATGGTTGGGGATGAAGTGTATGAGTAGGTAAAGGACAAATTGCAGCAGCAAGACCTTGGCAAGAAGTATGAAGGCTATCATTTGGAAGAAGGAGGACTTCTTACGTATAAGAATAGAGTCTATGTTCCGAGTGTGGCAGATTTAAGGAGAATGGTTATGGATGAAATCCATAAAGCTCCATACTCTGGTCACCTAGGATATCAGAAAACAATTGCTACAGCAAGAAAATATTATTTCTGGCCAGGTATGAAGAAGGACATCGCTGAATACATCTCTAAGTGCATGGAATGTCAGCAGGTGAAGGTTGAACACCAACACCCAGCAGGTTTATTGCACCCAGTGCCAATCCCAGAATGGAAATGGGAAATAATTTCCATGGATTTTATTACAGGATTGCCAATGACTAAGAGACAACATGATTCCATCATGGTTGTGGTGGACAAGTTAACAAAGGCAGCACATTTCATACCGGTTAAGTCCACACATAAAGCCGATGCCATTGCAAATATCTTCATGAAGGAAATTTTCACATTACATGGGTTGCCTAAGGCAATAATTTCTGACAGGGATACCAAGTTCACTTCCAATTTTTGGAAAGGTCTCTTTGCAGATTTGGGTACACAGTTGAACTTTAGCACCGCGTACCATCCTCAAACAGACGGGCAAATAGAAAGAGTAAATCAGGTGCTTGAAGACATGCTTCACATGTATGTAATGGACAAGCCATCCAAGTGGGAGGATTATCTACACCTGGTAGAGTTTGCATATAATAATGGGCAGCAAGAATCATTGGGAATGAGTCCATACGAGGATTTGTATGGAAGAAGGTGTAGGACACCAGTGACTTGGGACAATCCAGTGAACCGAATTGTACTTGGGCCAGAATTGCTTAAGGAAATGGAACAAGAGGTTGCAAGAATCCGACAAAGTTTAAAAGCAACCCAGGATAGACACAAGAGCTATGCAGATAAACATAGGATGCATAGGGAATTCAATGTTGGGGATCATGTATATCTTAGAGTGAGATCAAGGAAGAGTTCCTTGAAGCTTGGGAGTTGTGCCAAGCTATCACCTAGATATTGCGGACCATTTGAAGTGCTTGAAAGAATAGGGCCAGTTGCATATAGACTTGCATTGCATGCTGGCACTAAAGCTCATAATGTTTTTCATGTCTCTTTGCTTAAGAAATATGTACATGATCCTAACCATGTGATTAATTGGGATGTGATCCAGGTGGAACCCGAGGGAGAATTCCAAACCGATCCATTGCGCATCCTAGAAAAGAAAGTAACATTGCTCTGGAACCGAGCCATCGGACATGTAAAGGTGCAATGGAAGCACTACGGTCCCGATGAGGCTACATGGAAGCTGGAGGATGCTATGAGGATGGAATATCCATTTTTGTTCAATTTTGATGAGCACTGAGGACAGTGCTAATGTAAGGGGAGGGGTATGTCATGTCCCCATTTTTGCCCCCTTTGTATTAAATCGTAAATGATGTAAATATTGTAATTCAATCATGGTGAGGAGCTCAAGGACAAGGCCCCACCATTGATTTAGCATTTTATGTATCGGCAATTAAAGAAATAGATGCCTATGGTTCTTGTGCTAGAAGGGCATGATGTAAGTAAGACATCATGTAAATACGAATTTTAATGAAAAATACCCACAACTAGCTATGCAATGCAACAAAGAGATGGGGCATGATTCTACAAGGAATAGGGAGGGAAATTATCCAAACCCTTGAGCCAATGGTGTTAATCCATGTGTTAATGAGGAAACCCATGAACTCTCAACTACCCATTTTGGGTTATGGACCCAATCATTTAATTCTTCTAAGAAATTGGTTAAGGCAGTTAATGCCTTGGAAATGAAGAAGTATGGCAGCCAATTTCGTGCACGGGCAAGCCATCAACCTGAAAATTTGTGTTTTTGCTTGTTGGGAAAGAAAACACCCACGAAATGGTACCCAAAGCCATTCTGAACAAGCAGTCTTCACTCACTCACGCAGTTGGAGCTAGCTGGGTCTTTCCCTACACGTTTTTCATCCAAATCCTGCATTTTTCCATGCCTGGGAGTTCGTTTTTGCATATACAGTAGCTTGGGAGAGAAGAGCCACATTTTGGGGACTGTATGGAGGTCGTTTTTGCCCCCGAATGTCCAAGGACGTTTTTCTAAAAATGGATTAGCTTCCCAGGGTTGTTCCCCATCTTCCCATTTCGTTTTTGGGTGTTCCCACATTTTTCTGAGTGAGTTGAAACCCCGTCTCATGCATCCCACTGTGGAAAACGTTTTCCTCATGCCCAGCAAGTGTGGTTCTATTGTGATGTGCATCCTTGTTTCGTTTTGACCCTGTGAGCAAGAAACTGGAGTGGTAGTGGACAGAATTGGCTTGATAAACCTAGTGTAGGGAGTAACCTCTCAAGAAGATCAAGAGGGCTGGCTACTTTTCTATGCACACCTTGAGAGCACTAGAAAGGAAGGTATGGCTTGAGGGACTGTGTGGCAGTGAAGAGAATACTTCCTTGTGTTGGGTGTGTAGGAATTGTGAGTGCCAAGCTGAATAGATCTGGGAGGGGTACCCCTAACTCGGTGGTTGAGCTCACTAGCTTAGCAATTCTTTCTACCCATTTCCTAGTAGCCTGATAAACCCAATTGCAGATTGGCTTGGCTCATCTTGGTGTATGCTTGGCTATGTGTGAGTCTGCTGTCCCCTGGTTCCTTGTAGTAATCATGCCCATCTCGGGGGTGGCAGTTGTATAAAGAGGTTGATAAGCACAACTGGCCTATGGTTGGGTGGAACGTTGCAGTTGCATAGCCAGTTGCTTGGGACTGCCTTATTGAGATAAGTATCCTCCTGTATTAACTTGCAATTACTTATTTGATGAACATCTTAAATGTATGATGGATGTGCAATTCTTAATATTCCGCTGTGATTTTCTTAAAATCATACATTTCCATATGCCTCTGTTATATTATGTGAATGCTTATGGTTAAAAGTTTCATGGGGCTAGACGCCCAGTTTAGCATCACGTATGTTATGCACTGTATATGTACATTTTTATTTTAATTTGAATGCTGGTTTAATATGTATGGGGCTGGATGCCTGGTTTAACCTCACGATCCTCTCCATCTAGCTGGTAGGATGGGAGGGGACGTGACAGTAACCCTTAGACAGATTTCAACCATGCAAGTTAAGAGGGCAGTTAGGAAGGGATGCCAGTTGTTTGCAGTAAACGTAGTAAATGATGAGTTTATTGGTAAAGAGGGCATACTGAAATTAGAGGACATACCTGTCCTAAATGATTTTAAGGATGTATTTCTTGAGGAGATTCCAGGACTACCTCCTAAAAGAGATTTAAATTTTACCATCGAGTTAATACCAGGAGCAGTACCTGTTAAATTTTGAGCATTAATTTGCAATACTCTAGGAGCTTCACTGAGAGAATAACATATACAGTATATCAATGCATGACAATCACAATAAGCATCACAAGCATCACAAGAATCAAAAGCATGAGAGACAAGAGACACAGAGTTTCCGTGGGAAAAACCTTAAGGTGAAAAACCCCACAACTTCCTCAGAGATAGAGAGAGAAATGGCTCAACCAAAGTACAACTAAAATACACTGAGATAGTCTCCTAGTAGCAAATGATCCTCCTCCTATCTAGTGCGCCACTTTCTGAGTGAGAGAGATATGACTTTCCAAATGATCTAAATAGAGATCTCCTGATCTCTATTTATACTAACCTGTTTTCCCAGTGACCTTATGGGGCCAACTTGTCTAGCTAGGTACATCCACATTATAATATATATATTTCAGGGCCGACCCCACATATGGTGGTCTAATAACCCATCGGCAAGTACACACACTTGCGACACTTGTCAATCCACATGATGACACTTCCTTATAGAGGAATAACACATCTCTAATAAGGGTACAATAAATATATATGAAATACATAGATGAAATACATTCCGAAGTTACATATACATCAACACTCCCTCTTAACTAGGAAGGTATTTCTCGACATAGATCTGCTAGACAAGTCTTCTTCTCGGGATCATCATCATCGATGCATCGTCATCGTCATCGTCACTGATGCTGCTATCTCAACCAATCTCTGACTCTACTCGTCATAGGAAGTTCTACAGATCCAGTCCTTTTTCATACTGGATGTAGGCCCACCACCTGCAGGTCTTCGTCATCACTGGCCATATTGTGGAATCCTCAGGACTTATTACATGCGTCACAAAACCTCGAAAGAGCATCCTAGGCTGTTACAAGCACACGGATCTACCTATAGGATCTCCCAGGGCCATATTATATGTGACCTCACCACAAAACCTCGCAAGAGCATCCCAGGCTGTTACGGGCACACAAATCTACCTATAGGATCTCCCAGGGACAGATTATATGTGGTCACCACAAAACCTCGCAAGAGCTTCCCAGGCTATTATGAGCACATAGCTCTAACTATAGGATCTCCTAGGGGCAGATTATATGTGGTCATGGAAAAACCTTGCAAGAGCATCCCAGGACTTATTATGGGCACACAGCCCAACCTATCGGATCTCCCAGGGACATATTATATGCCATAGGACAAAACCTCGAAAGAGCATCTGCCAAATATCCTAGGGCTAGATTATATGCCATAGGAAAAACCTCGAAAGACTATCTGCAGATCTCCCAGGGCCAAATTATATGTCCTCCCAGAGCAAAACCTCGAAAGAGCATTTGCCAGATATCCCAGGGCCAAATTATATGCCATAGGCAAAACCTCGAAAGACTATTTGCAAATCTCCCAGGGCCAAATTATATGCTCATCTGCACAACCTGATCCATGGCCATAAAGTATCAACCTGATACTCACCATACATCATCCTGATGTACACATGATCATCCTGATCATCATCACTGCAACATCCTGATGCATGTCATCTGGAGCAACATCCTGAAGCTTGTCATCCATGATCATCCTGATCATACAATGCATCTACCTGATGCATACCAAGTATCTATCTGATACATATCATCATACATGATCCACCTGATCATACAATGTATCCACCTGATACAAATACAAATACATGATACATATCACCATACATGATCCACCTGATCATACAATGTATCCACCTGATACATATACAGATACATGGTCCAAGCATCCAACATGATGCATATACAAAATACATACAAATGATCCTATTGATCATATCCAACATCCAACATGATGCGTACATACATATAAATGATCCAACTGATCATATCCAACATCCAACATGATGCGTACATACGTATGATCCAACTGATCATATCCAACATCCAACATGATGCATACATACATATAAAAATGATCCAACTGATCATACAAAGCAGAAACCAGAACATCATCCTGATGCTCATCATCCAGCGCTTAAATCCACAGCCATGTGAAGGATCCTCCTTCCAACATGCTTGGAATGGATTCAACAAATGTGTCCATCACTTCTTCCTCGAAGTATCATCAATTTGAATAACGCCAAGCCTCTCCCTGAAGTACTCGAACTTCACCCTGGCTAGTGTCTTCGTCAGCACATCTGCAATCTGCTTGTCCGTCACAACATACAGGAGCTTCACAGCTCCTCTCTGCACCATATCCCTGATATAGTGATATTTGATCTCTATGTGTTTCGACCTGTCATGAAACACTGGGTTCTTGGACAGCTTCACACAACTCTAGTTATCACAAAAGATACCAGTAGCATCCAACGGGAGATCAAATAATTCAGACAGTAGCTTCTGTAGCCATACTACCTCACAACTTGCTGAACAGGCTGCAACATACTCTACCTCAGCTGTGCTTAGTGCTACAAAGGACTGCTTCCTGCTAAACCAAGAGATCACACCTGATCCCATACTGAAGCAGCATCCAGATGTGCTCTTCCTATCTGCAGCACTGCTAGCCCAATCTGAATCAACATAACCCTGTAGGTTAAACTTTTGATTCACCTCATACTTGAGCCCATAATCCACTGTACCCTTCAGGTACCTCAGAACATGCTTTACAACAACCAGATGAACACTCCTCGGATCTGTTAGGAATTGACTCAAAGTGTTCACTGCAAAGCAAATATCTGGTCTAGTGTTCGTCAGGTACATCAAGGACCCAATCATCTGATGATACATAGAGACATCAACTGGCTCAGATGAAGCTTCAGATTCGATGCCATAGGTGTGGCCATGGCCTTGCAATCGACCATCCTGAATCTCTTCAGGATATCTACTGTGTACTTCCCTTAACCAAGGAAGATCCCACATATACTCTGCCACACCTCCATACCTAGGAAATAATGCATCATTCCCAAATATTTCATATCGAACTCGGTAGAAATCTTCCTCTTAGAATCTGCAATCAATCTGTCATCTCCTGTTACAAATAAGTCATCCACATACAGAAGTAGAATCACAGGATTCCCTTCCTCAACCTTGTAGTAAAGGTTGGAATCCGCTTTACTCTTGGTAAAGCCCAAACTAGATAGGAAACTGTCCATCCTACCATACCAAGTTCTGGGAGCTTGTTTCAAGCCATACAAGGCTTTCTTCAATCTGCACACATGTGACTCCCTGTCAGGTCTTGGGACTACATCCCAAACATCTTCTTCATGATCGACGGATCATGGCATTCCATTTCTTCATCCCATATCGTGGGAACTTCAATATCTTCAATAGATATTTTTGATGCTGGAACAAATGTTGTAGTCCTTTTTGTAGGTGAAGATATACGGTCTTTCCTACAAAAAAAGTTAAATTGCATGATTAGAAACATCTCATAATTTTCAGATAAAATTCTTTACACATAAAGAAATATGTCATGCAGTCATGCAGTTATCTTGGCTAATGCTTTAATACAACATTTATCCATGTTCGACAACTTTCTAGATGCCTTCTAGTCTCTACCAGAACATTGTTAAGAATTTGCACTACTCCCAACATGTCAGCAAAGAGGTTTCATTCTAGATAAGTAGCATTGGAATGTTGTACAGTACCATAGGCCACTTACCCATCACATGCATGTTAGTAGTATACTGTTCATTAATGCAATCATTCTAATATGCACAATACATCTCCTAAGTCTAGGAACATAAGCATAATATTATTTAAACAAACAAAATAGGCAAGAAATGATAATTGAAATACTTATCTTTGTTTGTTTGTTGGGTGGACTCCCTCTGAGTCTTTGCTTCCTGGCAGGAGCTGCTGAAGTAGCTTCTTCTACACTTTTCTGTTGTGGAATGTAGGAAGATGGTCAACTCCCTCTAAAAATCTGCATCCTTGCAGGAGCTGCTGGAGTGTGCTCCCTCTTGATATTTGCTTCCTGGATTACCTGTTCTTCCTTTCTGCAACTCCATTATGTTGAGGATTATAAGGAGCAGTCAACTCCCTCTTAATCCCTGAATCACTACAAAGCTTCTTGAATTCACCTGAGGTGAATTCTCCACCATTGTCGGATCTGAATGTTTTGATCTTCTTGTCAGTTTGATTCTCCATCAAGGTTTTGAATTCCTTGAATTTATCAAACACCTCATCTTTGCTCTTCAAGAAGTATACCCAAGTATTCCTGGAGAAGTCATCAATAAATGAGACATAGTAAACATACCCACTCAGAGAGTTGGATGACATAGGACCACATACATCTGAGTGGATGATTTCCAGGATGTCTTTTGCCTTGCTTTTACTACTTGGGAAAGCCTTCTTAATGTTCTTACCTTTTGCACATCCTTTGAAAACACCTTCATGTTTGGTCTTGATCTCAGGAAGACCCTCTACAGCCTTGCTTGCAATTGGAAGTGCCCTATAGTGCATATGAGCAAGTCTTCTATGCCAAAGTTCACTTGGATCCATGGATTCATGTACCATGGCATGTTCAGGTTGTCCCTTCAATTTATACAAACCTCCCTATTGCTCTCCAATCAGTACTATATCATCTATGTTCTTTCCCTTTGGCCACATTAGGACTTGGTCATCCACAAATGCAACCCTCATACCTTTTGCATCCAATGCAGAGATGGAGAGTAAGTTCTTCTTGAGCCCAGGTACATAAAGGAATTCTTTCATCTTCAAAGATTTTCTAGAATCTAGGTTGTAGGAGGCTTCACCACTTCCTTTGATTGGGTATTGATAATCATCCCCAAGTTTCACCTTATGGGGTCATTCATGTTCAGATAGATTCACAAAAGATTCCTTAAACCCAGTCATGTGTTTGGAAGCCCCACTATCAATCAACCAATCATTACAACCATGGGAGATAGTACCTGTGAGAGCAGAGATTAGAACATACTCTTCTTCACTTGATGAGTCATCATCACTTTCTGCCCTAGCCGTCTTCTTTGGAGGTTCATCATCCTCGGCAGCATGAGCATGGAACTTTCTTTTGCTGCCCTTCTTCTTCTTGCTGAAGTTGTTGTTATTATCCCTTTTGTTCTTGGGACAATCTGAAGCAAAGTGACCCTTCTCATTGCATCTGAAGCATCTTAGATCCTTCTTATTATTTTGATAGGATCTTTTGTAGCGAGAGTGCTCCTTATTGGGCTTGCTTCTTTTGGTGTGAGTTGCGAGAGCTTGATCTTCACCTCCCATCTTTTCCTCACAAGCTACAAGTCTAGCTTCTTCTTGAGAGCATTCCTCCCATAGTTTACTGAAAGAGATCAATTTATTTCTTGCACAGATTCCTTGAATAAAGGAGTCCCATGACCTAGGTAGGCCATTCAGAGTGGTCATAACAACTTCACCATTGTCCACTACTTCATCCACAGCTTCAAGTTGCTCCTTGATCTGAGAGACCTTGGAGAAGTAAGATTGAATGGTTTCTCCATTCAACATCTTGACCCCTTTCAATTGATTCTGTAGATTCATCTTCCGATTTATGTTCTTCCCTTCAAATAGCTTGGTCAAAGAGTCAAACATCTCCTTGGGTGTCTTTAGAGAAGACACATGGGGTATGAGATGGTCTTTGATAGAATCAGCAATGATTCTCTTTTCCTTGACCAAGTTCTTCTTATGCAATACCTTGGCCTCTTCATCCTCTAGGATAGGGATGTCTTCTTTTATATATGAGTCCAACTCATTCTCTTCCAGGATTAACCCAATCCTATACTTCCAAGCCCGGAAGTTATCATCCCCTTCAAGCTTATCCTCAAGCTTGGTGTGGTGAGACATCTTAAAGAGTACTTCAAATGGAAATAGAAAAGATTTAGGTCTTACCACTTGAAATGCTGAAAACTGGATCTGGTCCCGGATTAGGGTTTGTCGAAAAAAACCCTAAAAATTAAAAATGTGAATTTCAAATTTCTAAAAGGATAGCAAGATGCGCCTTGATGAGCTGATCAGCCTGGTGCATTCAAAATTTGAGATCAGCAAATTTTTACCCTTCAAATTTTCCTTTTTGTCCTCCCAGGTTCACTAGGGAGAGCCCTGAATTAGGGTTTGAGTTTCCCGGAGATCTACCCAGCCAAAAATCTAGATACAAAGCTCTAAACTTCGATTTTTGCAAGGCGCTTCTAGCTGTGTCTTCAGATTCCAGAAATTCCTATTTTTGTGGAAACCCTAATTTTTAGGGCCAAATCTGAAAATGGTCGGAATTGAATTCTGATTGGACAGATAGATGTGCCTTAATGAGTAGAGTCAATCTACTATACTGCTTTTCCAAAATCTGTGGAGAGAAACCCAATAAACAAGAAACTCAAGTTTCCGTCACTGCAAAATGTCTTCTTCTCAAGTTAGCTCTGATACCATGTTAAGTTTTGAGCATTAATTCACAATACTCTAGGATCTTCACTGAGAGAATAAAATATACAATATATCAATGCATGACAATCATAATAAGCATCACAAGCATCACAAGAATGAAAAGCATGAGCGACAAGAGACACAGATTTTCTGTGGGGAAAACTCTAAGGTGAAAAACCCCACAACTTCCTTAGAGATAGAGAGAGCAATGGCTCAACCAAAGTACAACCAAAATACACTGAGATAGTCTCCTAGTAGCAGATGATCATCCTCCTCACTAGTGCACCACTTTCTGAGTGAGAGAGATATGACTTTCTGAATGATCTAAATAGAGATCTCCTGATCTCTATTTATACTAACCTATTTGCCCAGTGACCTTATGGGGCTGACTTGTGTAGCTAGGCACATCCACATTATAATATATATATTTCAGGGTCGACCCCACACATGGTGGTCTAATAACCCATTGGCAAGTACACACACTTGCGACACTTGTCAATCCACATGACGACAGTTCCTTATAGAGGAATAACACATCTCTAATAAGGGTACAAAAAATATATATGAAATACATAGATGAAATACATTCCAAAGTTACATATACATCAACATTACCAAATTCAAAAGCCTCATACAGAATGAACGTACTGGAATTAAACGAATTAAAATCACAGTTGAAGGAACTTATTGATAAGAAGTATATTAGACCCAATGTGTCTCCTTGGGGAGCACCTGTCATCTTTGTTAAGAAGAAAGATGGAACCCTAAGACTGTGCATAGACTATCGTCAGCCTAGTAAGATGACGATCAAGAATCGGTATCCATTGCCCTGCATAGACGATCTATTTGATCAGCTGCATGGAGCAACGATATTCTCAAAGATTGATCTAAGATCATGATATCATCAAGTCTGGGTTAAGGATGAAGATATTTTGAAGACAGCTTTCAGAACTCAGTATGGACATTACGAGTTCGTTGTCATGCCATTTGGCTTGACTAATGCCCCAGCTGTATTTATGTGTTTGATGAATAATATTCTGCACAAATACTTAGACAAGTTTGCTGTTGTATTTACAGACGACATTCTAGTGTATTCTAAAAGTAAAGAAGAGCATGATGAACATTTACGGATTATTTTGCAAGTTCTGATAGATCATCAACTATACGCTAAGTTTAGCAAGTGTGATTTCCACAAGGACAAAATTCAGTATTTAGGACACATAATTTTGAAAAAAGGAATATCGGTTGAGCCCAACAAGATAAGGGCCATAAATGACTGGCCGGTTCCTCAGGATGTGTCGGATGTAAGATCATTTATGGGCATTACTAGATATTATAGAAAATTTATAGAAATTTTTTCAAAGATTGCCAACCCCATAACTTCTTTGCAGAAGAAAGGGAAGAAATTTGTGTGGGATCATAAATGTTCTGATAGTTTTAAGAAATTAAAGGAATTATTGATGACAACACCTATCTTAAGGATATAAGACCCTAACAAGGATTTTGTAGTTTGTACAGACGCATGTAATGACAGACTCGGTGGAGTCCTGACACAGGAAGTACATGCGGTGGCATATGAATCTAGAAAGCTGAAAGTACATGAAAAGAACTACTCTACCTATGATTTAGAGTTATTGGCAGTAATTCACGCCTTACAAATGCGGCATCATCACCTTATTGGTAGAAAATTTACGTTATTAACATATAGCATGGGTCTGAAATATTGATTAGATCAGACAAACATGAATGCTAGACAAGCTAGATGGTTGACTTTCTTAAGTGAGTATGATTTCGAAATTTAGCATATTAAAGGAAATGAGAACAAGGTTGCAGATGCCTTGAGTCGTAAGGAAAAACTAAATTTTATTTCAGTCAACTGATTTGGAAAATCAGATTCTTGAAAAGAGTGAAACAGATGAAGAATAAAGAAAAATGAAGGAAAAGACAGCAAACAACAGTTCTGAAAATTTTATGGCAGATTACAACATGAAGGAAAATGGGTTATTACTATATAAAAACAGATTGTATGTACCAGACATACCAGAAATAAAATTTCTGATATTAAATGAGATGCATAAAAGTCATTATTCTGGTCATCTAGGTTATCAAAAGAACATTACTATGCTAAGAAAAGAATACTATTGGCCCAGAATGAAAGATGAAGTAGCATAGTACATAGCTAAATGTTTGGATTGTCAAAAAGTGAAGGTTGAACACCAACATCCTGTTGGATTGTTGCAACTGTTACCGATACCAAGTTGGAAATGGGAAGTGATCAGCATAGACTTTATTACTGGATTACCTAAAAATCAGAAACAACATGATTCTATCATGGTGGTAGTGGAGAAACTCAACAAAGTAGCACATTTCATACCTGTGAAGACTACTCATAAACCTCCAGACATTGAATAAATCTTTACGAAACAGATTTTTCGACTACATGGGATACCGAAAGTAATAATTTCAGATCGTGACTCTAAGTTTATCAGAAACTTCTGGAGCTCACTGTTTAAGGGGTTGAATACAACCTTAAATTTCAGTACAACATTTCATCCACATACAGATGGACAAACAGAAAGGGTAAATCAAGTTTTAGAATATTTATTAAGAATGTATGTTAAGGATCAGCCTGGTAAGTGGGAAGACTACTTGCACTTAGCAGAATTTGCTTATAATAATCATTATCATGCATCAGCTAAACTTAGTCCTTTTGAAATTTATGGTAGGAAATGTGATACACCTGTTTCGTGTTATGATTCAGTAAATAGAGTTGTTTTAGGACCTGAAATATTGCAGGCGTTAGAACTAATTGTGAAACAGGTACAAGGACATTTAAAAGCTGCCAAGATAGGCAAAAGAGTCAAGCAGATTTAAAAAGGACTCATAAAAAGTTCCGGGTTGGTGAACATGTATTCCTCAAGGTAAGACCAAAAAAGAGTTCACTAAAATTGGGGAGCTGTGCCAAGTTGGCACCCAGGTATTGTGGTCCTTTTGAAATATTGTCCAAAGTTGGACCAATGGCATACCAACTGGCTTTGCTACCAACTTAAAAATACATAGTGTTTTTCATATATCATTTTTAAAGAAGTATGTACACGATGCTACTCATGTTGTAAACTAGAATGATGTACAGGTGGGACAAGATGAATATTTTCAGGTGGAACCAGACTGTATCCTTGGAAGGAGGGAAACTATTCTCTAGAATCGCACCATTGGGCAATTGAAGGTGCAATGGATGCACCTTAGCCCAGACGAGGCAACCTGAGAGTTGGAGAGTAGTATGCAGGAAGCATACCCAACTCTATTCTAGGAACACTCAAGGAGTGATTAACCAACATCGAGCACGATGTTGAGACTTAAGGGGGGGTGTATGTCACCTACCCAAATTTCAGAAATTATTATTTTATTAGCAAAATACTTTATGTTAAATTTAATTACAAAGTTTTGTAATTATGATCAGTTTTGATCAAGGATGAATATAATTACTGATTATTTTTATTTAAATAGATTAATTAGGAGATAAACACCCAAGGAGACTGTTAAATGAGTGTTCATTGACCCACTATGAGGAATGGAAGCTGTTGGAAGGTATGGGACAGATGGCAGCAATTGCACCACACCACTAGCTGTTGGTTATGGGACAACTACCCCTAAAAATGTGGCATTATCCCCAGGTGGTGGGAGTGGGAAGGAGGCTCATTTAATGACCCAGTCACAACTAAAAAGGCCTAGGCATCCTACATAAGGCAAATTCGAATTGAGCAGGCAGCTCTTAGACAATATTTTTACAGGAATATTTCTCGATGTGCATCAAGTGATCACTAGAGATTCGAATAGGGAGGCTAGCTGTGAGTGCAATCATAAGTCTGCATACTATATTATTAAGGAGAATCAGAGGTGTTGGAGCAGGTCCCTTGGACTGCTAGTTCTTGAAGATTCAACAGTTAGTGCTATTGCAGGTGGATATCCTAAATTTCTAAGTTTCTTCCTCCTAGTGGTTCAATGAACAGGTTCGGGGGTCCTAAGGCAAGTACTTGACTGTCTTCAGGAATGGGTTGGGTGGAACAGTCTTCTTGGGCTATTTGTTTCCTTACAGAACTATTCCAGGTTTCACTATCTCCTATTTTAATTCAATTATTAATTTCTGTTTCGAAGAAGAAATGTGTTCTGATTCTGTTTGAAGGTCTGCATGTTAAAGTTTCAATGATGATTTGAATTGATAAACCAATCTCTACATTTTCCCACATGCTGTTTTATGCATCGTACTCTAGTGTAGAGACGCAAATTATGTATAGATGAGAAGATAGGCAAATTTCCATTTGATTCGATAGATAATTTATATGTTTATCTGTTTCTGCCCTATAGTTAACAATAGTATAAATTTTCTGTATAGTATCTAAATATTATAGAATATTTCATTGTTTCATGATAGATAAAGATTATTTGTCTTCTGTACAATTAAATTGTGTTTTCTTTTCTTATCTCTAATTATTACATAGGAAATAAATGTAAATTAAATTCCCATACAACATATCTGTAATATAAATAGTATTACTGCAAATAAACAAAACTACTATCTTTGAACATAGTTGCAAATTATAGTCATCGCACAACTTTCATACTTCACACACATTGTTTTCACTTCCTGTTATAACAATTTCATAAATTATTATATTTCTATCAGAGCATGAAAACAAACGTAAACCCTAATTTGTTTTCCATTCATCTTATATATATTTATTTTAAATTCTTTATGTATCATTCAAGTATGGTTTTCGTATCAATCATAGTAATATTAATACATCCTTTTCATCGTTTGCAAAAAAATGAACGAACATGGTTTTTACAAAACCCAGTTTTTGGCTCGAAAACCCTTTCTAGAAGTTTATATTTAAATAATTGTTTGTTTTGAAGACAAGCTTCGAATTAGGGTTTGACTCTGTTCTTTCCACTTACAAAACGAAGAGAAAAACCATTCTACCATTCGCATCCTACAGAACTTTATCCTCTACAAAGATGAATATAAATCCTCACATAGTTCGATGGTCACATTATCTACAGTACTCTAACATATAACACAGAACAAATAGTATAACACAATTTCCTACATTGCCGAGAATTAAAACATTATAGTACAAAATGAAATTAACATTTTTTTTATATTGCCGAGAATAAATGTTTTACATCCACAATAGACGAGCCTCAGCTCTATTCTTTCTACTCATAACATAAACTCACAGGTTGTCGTTCAAGATCTTAAACCAATACAAGTTCCAACTTCAAAAAGGAGAAAATCAATGATCTCATAAATAAAAATTACAGTATGTTCCCAAATGAAAATCGCACAGGGTTTAATTCCCAAGCTCAAATGTTTAAAATGAGTTCAAAAATCCTTAGCATTGACGAGTTTTATAACTCCCAATTCGATGAGCTAGGCATCAAAATATAAGACCGAGTATCATACCAACAAACGAGGGTTACATCCCTATACATACATCTCTTGAATAACAAAAAGTTATTCAAAGCTTTCAACTGACAGACAATGCTAAAGTATGGCAAAAACCTGATTTCTCATCTCTTTGAAAACCACATCAACCAAAGTCGAAAGGCACCTACAAGGGTTTGAGACCCGGGGCTTACCAGGAATGGAAGCATGCCAACTCTTTTTCCCAAACCCTTGTCAAAGTTTCCATTCGAACCCTGCAACTGATATAATAACAGTTTAAGAGTTAGATAACTGTATATTTTAAAACCATAAGTTGAAGCTTCAATAAAAGAACCACTAAAATTTAGGAAAATGTTTACCTTCTTGACAAACGACCGAGCTCTTACATTCCCCAGAAAAACGACGAGTTTTTGCTGTAGACGAGACCAGTATACCCTCTACCATTTTGCAACATTGTATTTTCCACTCACACTCTAAACAAAAAGCTTTAAACTATCAACTCTTTAACACATCAAACCAGAGACCCAACGTTTTATCACAATGCCATTATAGTGAGAAGAACCTGCAACTTCAAAAATTAATCTACAGGTCTCGATGTCGAAACCTCATACAATAAGTTGTCAGTTGTCACATTGCTGCTAAAAACATAAAATAAATTATGTTTAGTACTAATGACTGTTAATTAGAGCTGTCGTAATCAAACAATTAATATTTCCGCAATTATAATTTTTGTATTTAATGCCGTTTTCAAAAGTTTTTAATTTTATGAAAATTCAGGATGTTACAGTATATCTCTGGAAATATGAATACACATGAAACCAAATGATTGAACCAATCTATTCAGATACTTGGCCTTCTCAACAGTTGCTTGAGGTTCGAACTCGTTTCCCATTGTTACCTTGTACAATGACTTGTTTCTCGAGACCATCTTCATATAATACCTCCAATCAAGGTAATTCAAGGGTGTAAGGATCCTGGGAGAGAGAGGAGCATTCAAATTCTCTATTATAACTGCTGGAGCAAATACAAGGTGGTAGTGCTGCTACTGTTGCACTGAAAAAAATTCAATAACCTGAAAAATACTCTCAATTTTGGAGATAGACTACTTTTGAGCACTGCTTTAGGACAATAGGCACATTTTTCTGGATCCTTCACACCTGGATAGATGTCAAAGTATTTCTCCAATTAATTCAATGCAATGGCACCAGGATTTGTTGTGGAAATCCAGAGGCTTCTGGTGCACTACTAAAAGAAATTTAACAACCTATGCTCACTAAGCTTTGATACCATGTGAAATTCTAAATCACAATAGATCATGGACCTGAGTATACCTCATAGAGAAAGAATGAGTAGAGAAATTGAGTTACAATGAAAATTGCAGTAAAAAAGAGAAGACAATTAATCATGCATGAGAACTCATACAGGAACAGAATAATGTCACACGATCCAATAATCAATATAGTCAACAATGATGTTAAAATGGTGATAATTCGAATCACTTGGGAGAATTCAAGTCTCAGTGTGTCTAGCATAGGGATTATCGCCACTGTAGTGCTTCGAAAGACTAAAACTCAACTCTACTGAACCTAAACTCAGTTAACTGAAGACACAATTAGTTAAATGACTAAGGATGGTGCATTAGCGAGTTTTTCATGCAAATCAGTCATAAAAGGGCACATGAGGCCACAATCAGTGGAAATCGGAGCATAAAACCCCCACAAGAGTCAGCTAACTCAGGTGGACTAAACTGGAACACTGAGTAGGCTCCTAAAATATAGGGAAATGACTTAAGTGGTCCTAAAATGATGCATGCAAGGCGCATTAGGTGGTAGATGGATCCTAGATGATGTCAACACACCACTAGGGGAAAAATGAAATCATCAACTACTAGGAAAATGAAATAATGATAGGTAGGACAAGGATGGAGTATTAATGATCCTAACACATGGATGTCGAAGTGCTCATCCACCATATGCTCTTCTCTTCTAAGTTAAGAGATTGTAGAGGTAATTGCTTCAGTTTCTGTAACATATGTCATGGTTATGAGTTTGTAGAGTGCTTGCAGGGTGGTGGATGCTTATAGAGGAAAGAATTCAGCTGGTGTGACAGGAGAGCTCAAGATAGAACAATAGAATAATTCCTCAAGAAATTTGAATAAAGCACATATATAGTGGAAATTTGAAAAAGAGGCACTTAAGTGAGTTGGCCACGTGGCGTCGTAGGATTGGCCCTTTGGGAGAGGGGTGTTAGGATATTTAGACACTTATGAGTTAGCTAAGATCAACTTGTGTAATATATCCGTTAGGGATAGTGTGTTTATTTAGTATGCATTAGTATGCATTTGTAAATACTTAATCCGACAGTCACGATATGTTTCCGACATAGAGTGATCCGACGGCTCAACTTCTCTTAGATCAAACCTAACCTTGATCCGTGGCTTAACACTCGATTGGTCCATGATATCTATTTAAAGAGCATGGAGGGTCATTGTTTAGTTGATCGATTATGAGAAGCTCATTTGTAACTTTATTTCTTTGCATAATAAATTGTCCCATAGAAGCTATTTGGTCAGGGCCATGGAGTGTTTCCCTCAAGAGGGTTTAAACCACGTCAAAACATCGGTGTGTTGATCTGTGATCTGTTTGTGTGAAGTGGTTTCTCTTGGTGTTCGGTCCTTTGGTAGTACCCTGTGTACCCGAACATGGTATTAGAGCTTTTATGAAGTGCCGCTTCCGGTTATGATCTAGATCTTTAATTGTTGTTGCCGAAACTCAAAAGGGTTTCTAGTTCTGCTATTTTTGTGCATTTATGGGCTGTGGGAGGTGTTCCATTGCGTCCGGAGCGTCGTTTCCATTGGGAAATAGTTTTCGTTTGATCAAAAACGGTTTCCAGTTTCTCCAGAAACGCGTATTTCATCAGATCTGAAGGTATAATGCTACAGTGACGCATTTTTTTTATTTCATTTTTTAAAAATAAAAAATATCATATTTCATATCTTTTTTATGGTTATATTTTTTTTTGGGTTCATATTGTTGCTTTCCCGTCTGCATATGCTCTTTGCCGTGCACCTTGAGCGATGTCGGCAAATCAGAAACAGAAAGGGAAAGGGTTTTTCTCGGCTGCGTATGCTCTTTGCCGTGCACCTTGCGCGATCTCGGCAAATCAGAAACAGAGAGAAAACGTAGACTTTCCGGGCAAGCTAACAATATCTAACTCCACAAGTGTGGAAAAGTTTTTTTGTTTCGATTTGTGGTTTGTTTTGCAGGAAAAAGGGCAAGCACGCAAACCGAGCAAGAAGAGTTAAAAAGAAAAAGGCCCCCTTCCTCATTTCCATATTTTACATACCTTTTAATTTAGCTCACTTGGTTCAAAGTTGCTTTATTCCTTAATAGGTCTTGAGTTCAAGTCTTAGGAAGTTACTTTTAAAAGAAAAAGTGCATGCAATTTCTAATTTCAAGTTATTTTATTGTAAAAGTGCATCTCACTTAAATAATAAAAAATAAAAATACAAGTGAGTCACTTAAACACATATTTCATTAAATTTGGAATTATGCAAGGGATCTAGAATTTAGAACTTCAACAAGATTGAGTTTTCGAAAAATGAAAAACCAACAAATTACTTAATTCACTCATTTCAATCTTTATATTCACCATTTTTTTATAATATTATCAATATAAGCTATATAAAATCAAATTTATATAAAGTTGAAGCATATCTTCCGAATATTAATCTTAGATTCCTTACAATATATATAAAATCAATCTACATTATTATTACAATATTATCATTATCATTAATTTACCATTTTCAATCTATATATTCACCATTTTTTTTACAATATTATCATTATAAGCTATATAAAATCAAATTTATATTAATTTGAAGCATATCTTCCTATGCTTAAACTTAGATTCTTTACATTATTTTATTATTATAATTTGTAATTTGTATTAATATTTCTTTCCTATTAATTTATCTAATGACATTATTTGTATGTTGAAAGTATTAACCATTTTATTTATAATTTGATAAAGCATATATTGTGCATGTGTTGAATTACCATATTAGTAAGAGATTGTCGCCATTTTAAAGTGACCTAGAAAGCTATTTGAAGACATAACAGTCAATGTGTTTGTTACTATAACAAATTTATGTATTGGCATAATAACTTAGTAATTCTCAATCTTGATAATGGATGGCTAGAACATGGGTGGTTTTGCTCAACTTCAAGAGACAACGAGAACTGGAAATGTCTAGGAATTAGGTGAAATCTCTAATACCATGAAGACGTATTAGCTCCTGTAGTCATTGTAATATTGTACTTGTGGATGATGACACTACCCCTAATAATCTTTAGAATATTGACTAGAAAAATAATCAATAACATATCTAAGAGCAACAACATCGAAAATTAGGTCGTACTCTATTTTATTTTCTTCCCTTTATATGTATTGTCTATTGTATGCATGAGGACATTTTTGTCAAGTATATAGCACAACAGATACTTAGGCACTTCACTTATTCCCTTCATTTTATGGGATTATTATGAGCCCACAAGTTTCTACATGTTTTGGACATTGTTAACTATCAATTATTACTTTGGATTATGTTGATTGGTTAAGCCTAGATTCCTTTTTATAATATAAATATAATCATCTAACATTTAAAGAAATATTCATTATTCAATACTACTATATATTATGATACGTGGTTGGCACTATTTTAGAGCCAACAAGAGAAAATATTGTATTGGATAAAGTCTAAGTATACCGATTAAGGTAAAAAAAAATTATTAATTAGAATATAAATTTTATGGTACAATTGGTTTTTTTTCAAATACATGAAGAAAGAGGGAAAACCCATTCTAGTTATTGCAAGTGTCCAGTGTTTATTTTTGAAATGTTTGAACATATTACATTGAAAAAACATTAACTAGCTACTCCCATAGTAAAGTTTTTATAGACAAAGTCTATAATATGTTGTATGTCCAGTATTTATTTTTGAAATGTCTGAACATATTACATTAAAAAACATTAATTAGCTATTCCCATAATAAAGTTTTTATGGACAGTCTATAATATGTTGCTTGTAAGTGCTTTACTGGACTACATTTGAAATCAATGAATTAGAATAGAAACATTGAAGTACATTTTTGTTTCTTACAAATACAAAAGTGAAAACCCACTAAACTTATTAAAAGTGCATTTAACAATCAATTTTTTTTATAAGTATCTGTGTGTCATTTAACAATCAAAATCAAATTATTATGAATTTTTATTATGAATAACACTGCTGAATTCTGTAGTCTTTGGCAAGGATTAAATATTGCGCGTGATCAAGGAATTAGCAATTTAACAGTCTTTGGGGACTCCAGGATTCTGATCAGAGCCCTCATAACCAAGAAGACCCCTCCGAATGTCAAACTGCGCCATATATTTCAAAGAATTCTTCAGGTGAGCAAACATTTCCAAAAAATCAGATTTTACCATGTGCTTCGGGTGCTGAATAAGCAAGCAGACATGGAAGCAAACAAAGGGGTCGAGCTGGCTCAAGGCATATTAAGCATAGATGGCTCGCGTCAGCGATGTGACATCCCATAGCTGCAGGGGATCCTGTATCTTCTCACAGCACGCTCTTTGGCTTCCCAAAACACGTTTTTCATGCGAATGCAGAGATTCCCTGCACCACAGCTCAGAGACAGGTCCTTGCGCCCTTGGGAGTCTCCCTGTATGCTCTTAAAGGAGCTCCTCCCCTGTCTCGAACTCATTCCTCTCTATCAGCGAGCTCTGCTAATAGGCTTAAAGTATCAAGCATTTCGAGTTCCCTCTGTCAAGTCCGAGCTCAGATCAAGGTTCGCGGTGTGCTCCTGAACTAGATGGCGTCGAACAGCTCTTCGAGCTCCGGATTCACAGCGGAAGAACGTATTGGAGCCCTGGAAACTACCCTGGGGCGTCTGAGGGCAAAGCACGATGACCAGAAAGCAAAGTTAGAGGCGCTCTCCAAGGCAGGAGAGCAAACCTGGGACCTGTTGAACAAAGAACTCATGCAACTCCGGGCAGACTTCTTCGAACAAATGGATGATATGAAAGATGAGACGCGAACTGGTTTCAAGGATGCTGCGAACACTCATGGCAACTTCAGCCATAGGATCGCAGCACTTGAAGCTGAAGTCACCACTCTGAAAGCTAAGCTGGAAAAATGAATATCGCTCCAGCAGTATAATACGCCTTTCTCCTCTGTTATAGCTAAATAATATCTGGCATTTGGGAGTAGTGGAGCCCTGCCAAGTTTTGGGTGATCTCTGTAAGCTCGTTGTACTTCTATGGAGGTGTACTGTATCTGGGAACTCTATGTAATTAGCATTCGGTTGCTCAATACCGGCACTAATACAATCTACCCCTATGTTACTGTCAAAAGAAAAAACAATCAAAATCAAATTATTATGAACTTTTATTGGTAATTTTTATTGGAAACATTTTACAGATGTCAAAAGAAAATATTTTATAAGTCAAGGCGTGTTTTTTAATGATCAAAATAAATAATTTTGTTATGAATTGGAATAGAAACAAACTAGTACAGTTTAATTTATTTTATTATAATATACATTCATGAAGTGTTTGAATGTATTATATTGAAAAGAATACGAATTAGCTAGCCCAACATTATCGTTTTAATAGATCGTATCTAGCAGATGATGCTTTTAAATGTATTATTGAACTTGATTATCCAAGTTTGATGGAGTGAGAAGTTATGTCGATCTAGACAAAGCATTGGAATTTGTAATTTCCATGTTAGATATTGTTTGGTGTTTGAACGTATTACATTGAAAACAATGCTAATTAACTCCAATATAGTTTTAATATGCCAAATTGACTCCAGTATAGTTTTAATAGGCCAAAACTAGAAGATATTGATTTTAAGTGCATTATTGGACTTGATTATCCAAGTTATGGGAGAAGTTATGTTAATATAAACAAATCATTGAAAGTTTAATATTTCATGGTGTCATGTAATTTGCATGATGTATCGTCACATGAATACATTGCAATTTAAACAAAATTTTCATATTTGTACCAAATAATATAAAACTCCCCAAATAAATTTGAAGAAAATATTCAATATACAAGAAAAATTGAAAAATGTTTCTTCATGTATTAATTGGTCCTCCAAAGAACATAATTACATCCATGAATCATCTCCACCTAATCTCATGTTATTCGTTCAAGTAGGTCAAGGACAGCATGTACACCATGTTTATTTATCTTGGCCTTCTTGCAGTGTTCTTTCTTAGCCATCCATGCCCAAACTATGGTATCAATTGGAATAGATCCAAGCTCTATGTCATCAGGATTTGGTACCCAATATTCCTCTAATACTTTTCCATTGTATTTCCCTGAACCGGGCTTCCACCAATCAACTTTAACATGAAGAGTATCACTTTCATCATCTTGAAATATATTTGAGGTGGCTTTTGCCATCCAAATCATCTCCCCTTCTTCCTCGTTTCCTGATCTAACTAGCAACATCTTTCCTTTCTCAACATCATTAATAGGGTTGAATGTTGTCTTTGGCTTATTGCACTTGGGTCCAACATACACGGGTTCACCTGTCATAGTATCAAAATCCCCATCCATAATATTTGAGATTGCATGAAGCGCATTACGACCAACATCTGGAGTTTTCCTTGTCTTGGGCCAGAAATCCTCAGAAGATGAATCATGATCATTGTAATCTTCATATAAAGTATCAAGAACTCTTTCCCAATACTCTACCTTATTTTTCCATTCTGGTGTAACAATTGGCAATTCCTCACCACCCATTGTGTCTTTCCACATTTTTATGTATGATGTTATTCCTTCTTTTAGTTCTTTTAAATAGATTTCATTCTCTTTGGGATGTAAGAAAGATGGCTTCCCTATGGGCAGTTTAGATCGACCTTCATCGTCTGTATTCCATAACTCAACTGGTTCTGACCACTCAACATCTCTTATGGATTCTTTATATCTTAATACCGGAACATCATTGAGTACAAGAAATTGGAAGTACTGAACATTAAGATGTCCAACTAGTGCATTTTTTCCTTCCTTGATGTATCCATTAAGGAAGCTTTTGAAGTCATACACCTTATCAATCAGTTTAGGTGGAAACACTCTTTTTTCTTCAATTTTGCGATATGTATCCATCATCTCAGGTAGAGAATATATATCTTTACTTTTCAAGCTGGAAGACATTCTCCCATAGGTCCCGTCTATGTCTTCATGGGTGTGTCCCACGAGCAAGAACCCAACCTCAATAGTGATGAAGACACCAAGTGCAGTGAGAAGTGATAGAAACATGAAAAGATAACAGTTTTTATTATCACTTGCTGCATTATCCAATTGTAACAATAAATGTGCAGGAAGAGGTTTAAAATCGATATCTTGATTTTCTAATCTTCCATGAGATAAAAATTCATCCTTGTACACTCTACATTTTGAGTAAATAGAGGTGTCAAGTAATGCATTTGAAAGTGGGCTTCTTGAACTTCCACTCTCATAAAGAAGATCACCATACATATCAAGATGTGGGTCTTCAAGGTCCCTAAAGCACTTAGCAAGTGATGTAATGGTAAATTGTGATCCCATATGTACAAATGGTAGGGAGAAATGACCAAAACCTCCTGTCTTATGCCCATGTGTTAGCATACCTGTCAATGACAAACCCAAGTTTATTCCTACAATAGATTTTGATTTGACGCGTAGCCTTGGAATTGAAGTCTTTGTTTTATCCATTTTATCATGGATAATACTCAAATACTCCTTTGGAAACCTCTCTGACATGATTCTGTGGGCATAGTAGCAATGTCTTCCGCACATAACGATCTTGTTATGTTTGTTCAATCTAGCGCGTGCCGTTTCTTCCAACTCTTTTGTAGTTGCTGACTTCATTTGTGCTTTCAACACAATACATTCACCACATTTACTGAAGTTGGTGTTCTTTGAGAATGCCACGTCTCGAAAATGAGTGTTCCAAATCTTGCTCATTGTTGGTTGTGATATTAATGGACAATTGAGCTTTTCCAAACCCACATTGATCTCTTTTAACAAAGAGCTTTGTGTGTAAGTCGAAGGCAACAATCTTAGAGGAGAAGAAGTTCCATCTGCTTCGACTTGACGTGTTTGGTTTGGCGAAAAATCTGAATTGTCCATTACAATTTTATGCAGTATTTCTATGGCCGCCACAGTTTGTGCACGTGCTTTACATCTATTGGTGTTACCATGAATGGATTCCATATGTCCTTGTTCAAAATTATGTTGGTAGCTATAGAAGGTGCTTTGAGGAATCTTATGTATCTTGTACCATGCTTTCTTACAAATAACATTACCATCAAATCTCATGTCCTTTACTTTTCTAGTAATAGGAGGTAGGCCATGGCCATGGCCCATTGACATGATAGTGTTTGAAACAAGTGAATTCAATACAAATTCCCTGATACCATTTTTCTCTTTGCATTCCATATCCCTTCTAGCATTTGCAATGGCATTCCTATCCACATGTTGAAGACAATCTTGTTTACAACATTCATCTGCAGCCAAAAGTCGGACTTCTTTCTCTTTATCTATCTTGGTTTGACGTTTTGCAACTTTTTCTCTTGTCATAGCTCGTTTAATCTTTTTATATGGCCTCGATGCATTAAGAACATTGACATCTTGATCTTTTTGATTATAAAGATCCCCATCCCATTGGTATAAAGGACTTGTATCCTCTATAACATCCCATATCAGCATTTCCATGGGTGGCTCTTTGTACTTTGTCTTGACCCTTAACATCTCACCTATGTTGTCCACCAATTTATGTATTGGCCATCTAACCAATCCATGTATAGACTTATCCCCAATCTTGCATCTTTCACAATACCCATGTATCTCTTCCACAAAAACACCAAAGTTATCTTCACCTAGTGTTTCACCCACAACCATGTCATCCTCATGGACATTAACTATCATTCCTTTGGCAATGCACATAATTGTTCCTATGCATCCATGTGTAAGAGAAACCCTTGTACATGTGAATGCAGCCCTATCTTGTGGAATATTTATGGGTTGATCTTCACAATGAGGTTTCAAATCTATTTCTGGCCAAATCTCATAAGATTCTATTGCACCCCCTAGTGTTTCCTCAAATCCAGTTGGATGTGGTAAAGGAGCATCATTTTTTAACACCTTCTCAATTCTAACCACTATGCATCCTTTCTTTACAATCTTTCCATGAACCTTATTCCCAAGCTCTGTATTGAATATGGAGCCCTCACCCACCTTCACTCCATGTTGTAAAAGATCTACTTTGTCTCCAATAGAAAATGTTAAACAAACATTTGCACCTGTACACCAAACATAACAAACTTAGTATTTTCTCAAAAAAACATTCAATAAACTATGAATAATTCTTAACACATGCTTTGGTGTTTGATTTACCTATGGTGTGCCTCAAATCTGTAGTTCTCCATGGATGTGTGTCCCCTTCATCAACATATTCCACAATCAAATGTGGTTGAGTGACATCAATTATCAAAACCATAACATAACCTGCAACAACCCTTCCTCCACCATAATAAGTTCCAACTTCTGTAGATTCAACCTTTCCTAGCCCAATAACTTGACCATTAACCAGGAGGTCAACATAGTCCCCTTTTGTGAAAATTATACTTGCAGCCCTATCTTGTGGAATATTTATGGGTTGATCTTCACAATGAGGTTTCAAATCTATTTCTGGACAAATCTCATAAGATTCTATTGCACCCCCTAGTGTTTCCTCAAATCCAGTTGGATGTGGTAAAAGAGCATCATTTTTTAACACCACCTCAATTCTAAACACTATGCATCCTTTCTTTACAATCTTTCCATGAACCTTATTCCCAAGCTCTGTATTGAATATGGAGCCCTCACCCACCTTCACTCCATGTTGTAAAAGATCTACTTTGTCTCCAATAGAAAATGTTGAACAAACATTTGCACCTGTACACCAAACATAACAAACTTAGTATTTTCTCAAAAAAACATTCAATAAACTATGAATAATTCTTAACACATGCTTTGGTATTTGATTTACCTATGGTGTGCCTCAAATATGTAGTTCTCCATGGATGTGTGTCCCCTTCATCAACATATTCCACAGTCAAATGTGGTTGAGTGACATCAATTATCAAAACCATAACATAACCTGCAACAACCCTTCCTCCACCATAATAAGTTCCAACTTCTGTAGATTCAACCTTTCCTAGCCCAATAACTTGACCATTAACCAGGAGGTCAACATAGTCCCCTTTTGTGAAAATTATACTTGCAGCCCTATCTTGTGGAATATTTACGGGTTGATCTTCACAATGAGGTTTCAAATCTATTTCTGGCCAAATCTCATAAGATTCTATTGCACCCCCTAGTGTTTCCTCAAATCCAGTTGGATGTGGTAAAGGAGCATCATTTTTTAACACCTTCTCAATTCTAACCACTATGCATCCTTTCTTTACAATCTTTCCATGAACCTTATTCCCAAGCTCTGTATTGAATATGGAGCCCTCACCCACCTTCACTCCATGTTGTAAAAGATCTACTTTGTCTCCAATAGAAAATGTTGAACAAACATTTGCACCTGTACACCAAACATAACAAACTTAGTATTTTCTCAAAAAAACATTCAATAAACTATGAATAATTCTTAACACATGCTTTGGTATTTGATTTACCTATGGTGTGCCTCAAATCTGTAGTTCTCCATGGATGTGTGTCCCCTTCATCAACATATTCCACAGTCAAATGTGGTTGAGTGACATCAATTATCAAAACCATAACATAACCTGCAACAACCCTTCCTCCACCATAATAAGTTCCAACTTCTGTAGATTCAACCTTTCCTAGCCCAATAACTTGACCATTAACCAGGAGGTCAACATAGTCCCCTTTTGTGAAAATTATACTTGCAGCCCTATCTTGTGGAATATTTATGGGTTGATCTTCACAATGAGGTTTCAAATCTATTTCTGGCCAAATCTCATAAGATTCTATTGCACCCCCTAGTGTTTCCTCAAATCCAGTTGGATGTGGTAAAGGAGCATCATTTTTTAACACCACCTCAATTCTAACCACTATGCATCCTTTCTTTACAATCTTTCCATGAACCTTATTCCCAAGCTCTGTATTGAATATGGAGCCCTCACCCACCTTCACTCCATGTTGTAAAAGATCTACTTTGTCTCCAATAGAAAATGTTGAACAAACATTTGCACCTGTACACCAAACATAACAAACTTAGTATTTTCTCAAAAAAACATTCAATAAACTATGAATAATTCTTAACACATGCTTTGGTATTTGATTTACCTATGGTGTGACTCAAATCTGTAGTCCTCCATGGATGTGTGTCCCCTTCAACATATTCCACAATCAAATGTGGTTGAGTGACATCAATTATCAAAACCATAACATAACCTGCAACAACCCTTCCTCCACCATAATAAGTTCCAACTTCTGTAGATTCAACCTTTCCTAGCCCAATAACTTGACCATTAACCAAGAGGTCAACATAGTCCCCTTTTGTGAAATTTATACTTGCAGCCCTATCTTGTGGAATATTTATGGGTTGATCTTCACAATGAGGTTTCAAATCTATTTCTGGCCAAATCTCATAAGATTCTATTGCACCCCCTAGTGTTTCCTCAAATCCAGTTGGATGTGGTAAAGGAGCATCATTTTCTAACACCTTCTCAATTCTAACCACTATGCATCCTTTCTTTACAATCTTTCCATGAACCTTATTCCCAAGCTCTGTATTGAATATGGAGCCCTCACCCACCTTCACTCCATGTTGTAAAAGATCTACTTTGTCTCCAATAGAAAATGTTGAACAAACATTTGCACCTGTACACCAAACATAACAAACTTAGTATTTTCTCAAAAAAACATTCAATAAACTATGAATAATTCTTAACACATGCTTTGGTGTTTGATTTACCTATGGTGTGCCTCAAATCTGTAGTCCTCCATGGATGTGTCTCCCCTTCATCAACATATTCCACAATCAAATGTGGTTGAGTGACATCAATTATCAAAACCATAACATAACCTGCAACAACCCTTCCTCCACCATAATAAGTTCCAACTTCTGTAGATTCAACCTTTCCTAGCCCAATAACTTGACCATTAACCAAGACGTCAACATAGTCCCCTTTTGTGAAAATTATACTTTCCATTGTCGCTCCTACAAATTCTGTAACACACAATTGAATTATAATTTGTAGTTAAGGTTAAACCATGTAAAGTGTGCTCTTATATTTTAGGCAAAACACAATCTACAAAAAAATAATGTACTTGTAATAGCTAAAAAGGGTATGGCATCATTTTGTTGTGCAAATTAAACCTTGTTCCCCACCATTTAGTCCCCACCGCCAAAAGGGACTTTACATATAAATTATGATGGAGCTACAAAGCGTAATCAAAACAAGATTGGTTATCAATGTATATAATCTTAATACAAACACAAAACTATTCTTAGAAAAACTTGTAAAAATGTCTAAAAATTTTCCATACTTAAGAACTTGTAATAGTATTGAAGGTAGTTATTAAGTAGGTTGGAATCCAGCCATGATCGATCATGCAAGTTTGTATAATCATGGAACTTGTAATAGTATTGAAGGTAGTTATTAAGTAGGTTGGAATCCAACCATGATTGATCATGCAAGTTTGTATAATCATGTCTCACTGAGATTTATTTTTTGTATCAATTGTTCAAAGTAAATTCAAATATCCTTGATTGGAGTCATCCCTATTTTAAGTACTCCCGAAAATAGTTATTTGGTGTCATCTAAACCTATATTGTAGATTAGTGAAGAATAACATCTATATGGAACTAGAGTCCTACAAAATCCCGAGCCACTATTAGTATACTAATACATAATAGAAGTTTTTTGAATTATAAGCGACTCCTAGCTTAGCGACTACTAGCTTTCCTTCTAGCATAAGCATTTCCTTCTAGCATAAGCACACATGCTTATGCTAGAAGAAAAGCTAGCACTCATTAGCTTTCCAGAAGAAAAACCCTAGGCATGGTGATTGGTGGTTGCTAAGTTATACCTTGGTCTTCTGCCATGTACTCTATTTTGAAATAAGCACATGGCACAAAATCAAGAAATGCTAGAGACTACTAGCGTTCGTTCTAGCCTAAGCATTTCCTTATAGCATAAGCACACACATTTATGCTAAAATGAAAGCTAGTAGTCGCTAGCTTTCTAATAGATAAACCCTGGGCATGGTGATTGGTGGTTGCTAGCTTATACCTTGAGCTTTTCTTCTTGCATAAGCATGTGTTTATGATAGAAGGAAATTCTTATGCTACAAGGAAAGCTAGCAGTCGCCAGCTTTCTTTGATCTGTTGCCATGTTCTTATTTCAAAATAGAGCACATGACATGTGTGGTTATTCCAGAAGGAAATGCTTATGCTAGCTTTCCTTGATCTTGTTCCGTGTTCTTCTTTCAAAATAGAGCACATGGCACAAGATAAAGGAAAGCTAGCGACTGCTAGCTTTCTTTCTAGCATAAGCATTTCCTTCTAGCATAAGCACACATGCTTAGAAGGAAAGATAACAATTGCTAGCTTTCTAATAGAAAAACTCTAGCCATGAAGGACAGCTAGCAGTCGTTAGCTTTCCAATTGATAACATTGTCCGTGGTGATTGGTGGTTGCTAGCTTATACCTTCAGCTTGCGCCATCTGCTCTATTTTGAAATAAACACATGGCACAAGATCAAGGAAAGCTAGCGACTGCTAGCTTTCCTCCTAGCATAAGCATTTCCTTCTAGGATAATAACACATACTTATGCTAGAAGGAAAGCTAGCAGTCGCTAGCTTTCCAATACAAAAATCCTGTCCATGGTGATTGGTGGTTGCTAGATTATACTTTGAGCTTGTGTCATGTGCTCTATTTTGAAATAAGAACATGGCAACAGATCAAAGAAAGCTGGCGACTGCTAGCTTTCCTTGTAGCATAAGAATTTCCTTCTATCATAAACACACATGCTTATGCAGGAAGGAAAGCTAACAGTCGCTAGCTTTCCAATACAAAAACCCTGTCCATGGTGATTGGTGGTTGTTAGCTTATACCTTGAGCTTGTGCCATGTACTCTATTTTTAACGAATGCTACCTTTCCTTCTAGCAAATGCATTTCCTTTTAGCATGACACACATGCTTATGTTAGAAGGAAAGCTAGCAGTCGCTAGCTTTCCAATAGAAAAACCCTGGGCTTGGTGATTGGTGGTTGCTAGCTTATACTTTGAACTTGTATCATGTACTCTATTTTCAAATAAGCACATGGCACAAGATCAAGGAAAGCTAGCGACTGCTAGCTTTCCTTCTAGCATAAACATTTCCTTCTAGGATAATAACACATACTTATGCTAGAAAGAAAGCAAGCAGTCACTAGCTTTCCAATAGAAAAATATTGTCCATGGCGATTGGTGGTTGCTAGCTTATACCTTGAGCTTGTGCCATGCACTCTATTTTCAAATAAGCACATGGCACAAGATCAAGGAAAGCTAGCGACTGCTAGCTTTCCTTCTAGCATAAGCATTTTCTTCTAGGATAAGAACACATATTTACGCTAGAAGGAAAGCTAACAGTCCAATAGAAAAATAATAAGAATCTCTTTAAGTTCACATTTCCTAAAGATTCATAATAGCCTATCCCATAGAGACCATCATTTAACTCGTTAGATGAATAACTTTTGGACATGTCAACATGAGAATAAGGTTCATGGAAAGATTGTAAAGAAAGGCTGACGCTGAGGCAAACAGGGCCGTGCTATCTCAAGTCCAAGAATTTTGTAACTTCAGATAGCGATAACTATGTAACCAAGCACCCGGTGGCTGTTTCACCGGTTATCAATTAAAACTACCCTATGTTTCAGTCTAAAAAAAAGAAAGGATGCATAGTGGTTAGAATTTAAAGCTTGTCATTTATAAACACTTATAAACACTATGCTCTGTATTGAATATGGAGCCCTCACCCACCTTCACTCCATGTTGTAAAAGATCTACTTTGTCTCCAATAGAAAATGTTGAACAAACATTTGCACCTGTACAAACATAACAAACTTAGTATTTTCTCAAAAAAACATTCAATAAACTATGAATAATTCTTAACACATGCTTTGGTGTTTGATTTACCTATGGTGTGCCTCAAATCTGTAGTCCTCCATGGATGTGTGTCCCCTTCATCAACATATTCCACAATCAAATGTGGTTGAGTGACATCAATTATCAAAACCATAACATAACCTGCAACAACCCTTCCTCCACCATAATAAGTTCCAACTTTTCTCCATTGTCAACTTTGGAGAAAATAGTGAATATTTAAATGATATAAAACGAGGCATAACCAGTATGAATCTCGAATTATTTCAGACATTCATTTAAATATAGAAGAAAAACATAATGGAAGATATAACAAAGGAAGTGAACATGCACATATAAAGATAAAGAAAAAACGGACTGTAAAGCTGATCAACACATGAATCTCTGGTCTCAAAAGATGGGTATTTTCACTGTACTGCTTTTATTTATCAAAAAATAGATCTCCAAACATACACTGTCTCTCAAAAAATTTCCAACCCCCTCAACAATGACTCTCATTGTTCTTATACAAAATTTGGAAGAAGCTTGACATTACTGCTTCTTTTAACTAATAACTGAAAATATTTTAACTTAAAAGATAACTGTCTTTGAGCAATAGATAACTGTCTCCAAATAATATTACAAATTTAAAATAAAAGTATCTTTTTGCCACTTGGCAAAAATTTTGAATATCATCTTTTCGCCACTTGGCGAGAGTTTTGAAAGCCTCTATGAATGGACATAATATCTTGTCCTTCCATATTTTTCCACATAAGTCCACTGGTCGGCCGCGGGTAAGTCATAGTTGGTCATTTCCTTCACCAAGACTCGCATTTCAACATGACCTGCATAAGAAACAGGAAGAAGGTTTCCACAGGTTGAGATTACCATATTTAAAATTTCAAAATCCTCTGATATTTTCTCCATTAAAATTTTCCCTGTAAGCATATGATCAAGCTGGTGGAACTTTCTGTGATCCATCCTTATATCAAACAGCAATCTCTTATAATCATTCGGAGGAATTAATTCATTTTTTTCATTCCAAAAAGTAGGGAACCCTTTGTTTACTAATTTTTCAAATTGCTTTTTGAACTTTACTACTTCTTCCCGTATTTCTCCAGCTTTAGCTTCAACATTCTCAACATGCGAGTATTTACCCAAGATCCTTTTGGCCCATGTGATGACTGAAATTCTGTTCGTTATATTCATGGCTGTCAGGTCTGCTTCAGTTAGACTGTTTAAAAATGTTATTGCTTTCTGGGCTACGTCTTTTGGCTTTTTATTTAAGCTTTCCCTAACGGCTCTGCAACTTTCGAAGGCATCTTTGACCACCTTTTCTTTGACTCTTATGTAATCCAGATATGGTCTTAGTTTCTCAACTTCTTTTATAATTTGGTCCAACACCAGGTGTTTACAACCTTGCATAGCAGCTTGCCCTGTCACATGAGCTGCTAATCCTTTATTATTATTACTTAATTCCTGATTCTTTGTTTGCAAGGTTTTTATTTCTTTATTTTTGATTTCATTCTCTTCTGTCAGCTTCTGTATTTCAACCTTCAATTCTTTGATTTCATTTTCCCTTAAACTTACCTGGGACATAGCCTGTAAAATATCATCTACTCCCGTTTTATCTTCCTGTGTGTCTGTTTGTACTTGTTGCGGACCACTTCCTGCTAATCTTTTCCTCGCTTCTGCCAACTGTTCTTCTAAAATGATTTTCTCTTTTTCCCACCGATCTTTTTCATCAGAAAGCTTTAACATTTTAGCAGTAACATCATTGAATTCATTAGATAATTCTTCTTTTTCTTTTTCCAATATTGTCAATTCTACTCCTTGGATGAGTACAGTGTCTGGAATTTTTAATTTTCGTCTCAACATCTGGATCGTATCGTCTTTCTCTTTGAGCAGTTTGGTTGCTGCATCTCCTTCTTTATTTATCAAATCTGCTTGCAATTTTTTAATCTGTTGCTGTCGAGACTTATTCTCTGCCTTCTCTTGTCTCAATTGATTGTTCAATTTATCCACCGAACTTTTCAACTTGTCTTCTCTTAATATGGCTCCCAAATAGTCTGAATATATGACTTCTCCAGTTTGTCTATGCAATAAAATTTTATCCGGGGCATTTATTTTAGACAAATCTAAATTCATTTCTGAAATCTTATTTTTTGTGACAACTGAAAATTTCAAGGTATTTTCCCTGATATTTCTGCTAGTAAATAAGCTTACATCAGTCCCAGATATACTTCTAACCTTCGGAAACAATTGACTGGTTTGTTTCGCGGACTCCTGTTTATTTCGACTATGCTCATCAAACACATCCATGATATTCTGGGGTCTATTTACATCACCCTCTACAGGGGTTTCTTCAATGTTGTACTCTTTAACTGTAACCTCTGGTATTTCTTTTTCAGCTGTTTTAGCCTCTTCTGAAATTGTTGTTAACTCTTGTGGTTCATTCATTTTCAATCTTTTACCTCTTTCTGTTTCTTCATCTTCAATGATCATTATGTCCTGTATGGGTCTTTTAGATCCAACCAATGCACTATCTATTTCGCTTTCTGTCCCTGTTGTTGTGTCAATCAATGCCATTTCTTTGTCGGATGCATCCGGAATGATTTCTTCATTATATTCTAGCCAATTGGCTCTGTTCGACATTCCTTCAACAATCTGATGGTTCAGGGCCTTGATACGATGCTCCGTTCTTCGTTTTGATATGATGTTTAACGGGTCATACTCCATAGCCGTATCTGACTCAAAATTCATATCCGTCAACAACTTCTCTATATACACTACAGCATTCTTATTCTTTACTGTGAACGGACCAAATGTGAATGGGTATTTAATGTCTGTAGCTTGTCTGTGAACCAAAAAATTGTTATCTTCCACAATCAACTTTTGTCTTAAGAATTCCAAGGCAAAAACCCTTAAAGTAAGAAAAGCTGGTAACACATAGGGTTTATGTCTGAACCCATATAATCTGATTACTGTACTGTATTTCGACAAAAACCAGTCTCCTGTTGCGTATTCTGTACTCAATTGCATGGATGCCTGCATTTTCGGTAGTACTCTAGGCAGATTTTTTCCAAAAATCATTCTATAAATCTCTGAAAGCATGTAATTGGTGTAATTGAACATGTTATTTTCTAGTAAAGACGTGAAAATGATTTCTGGGAACTGCAACTCGTCTTGACTGGCTGTCATAATCATTTTCATCAAAAAGGCCTGAAACCTGAAATGTCTGAGAGTAGGAAAATTGACCATCTGGTCGTGAATCTTTTCTGTTAAAAATGCTTCAAAATTAAGTCGAGGGATTTGATTTTCACCAATCCCTGACTGGACTGTACTCATTTTGTACAATAAACTCAATTGAAACTTGGTTACATACAAATCCGTATCCAAACCTAGAACTACGGCCAATAATGTCAAAACTAACTGGGTATTTTCATTAAAAAGATTGATATCTATAGGGTATGGGACCTCCGAAATGCTGGTCTCTGGCTTGAGACACGATGACAAAAACATTTCCCTATCATTTTGAGAAACATGATGATAATTTTCAATAACGGAGACTTCAGAGAAAACCTCAGGGTCAAGGGTTTGGGAACAATCTACTTCTAGGGCTTTAATTAACTCTGCTGGCTTTAATTCGCAAATGACTTGGGTCTTTTGGCTGTTTAGAACGACTTTCTCTTCCCGGGAGTAATTTTCGACACACCATGATACGAATTCTGGGAAAGAAGGGATTTGGTCGGGGCAAAAGGCTATCAAAGATGACTGGTGAACTCTGTGGGGGTCTGTCCCTTCCTTTAACAATTCACACAACCTAATTTTTATATCAGATATTGGAAACCTAATTAGGGTATCGTAGACGTCTTCGTCTCTATCCTCTAGGGATTCTTTTGATTTAAAAACGTCTATATCGTGCACAGTCTCCATTTAAACGTTTCTTTAAACAAAATTCTGTTTAAAAAAGTAGGACAGGTAACCCGACCCTACCTGTATGTACCCGCCTTTCGCCTTCTGTCGCAATCGCAGATCTCCACCAGTCTTCAGAGCTCTTCTGGATAGTGACACATGCAGAATGCTGTTATGTGGAGCCTATTTTGTTTTATATGACTTTTGAATTAACTTCCCTGCACCTTTATGAATGCGGTTCATATCTGACCATTGATCTCGAGACTTTGTTTTGGACCGTCAGATCTCGCCTCCCTTTATTCCATCTGGTGGTATCCGCGATCAAAACGCTGTTTTCTTTTCGGGTTTATTCTCTGCGCGGATCAGCCACCTGCTAACACCTGTTCGAGTGGTTTATTCTCCACGACCGCTCTTCCTCATATCCAGTGTGCACCTTCCTAGATGCGGATGAAACAATGGCCGTTGATTTGACTAAGGTTTATATCGGCCCTCCGATTGCTACAAAGTATACGCCATGTGATATGACCCCGCCACGCTTGCTCTATCTGCCACGTATCAGGTCCCACCCTGCCACGTGTACTGACCCCACCGCGCTTCCATATTTGGTGGTTCCGCCCGGCGCTATGGTGGTTTCCTTTACCGCTATATTACATATGCGGAAGGATGAGGTTTGGACACATGTCCCAGCGGTATTGAGTCCGCTACCGCCCACATCTATTTGCCGCCGATCACTTTGGCGATGCGGGAAGCAATATCGGCCGTTGATCGGGATTGTTGACATCTCCGCCACCGAAACTTGATCGGGGTTTAATCTTTTCACAAATTTGCTTTCGGACTTTGCATAAGTGGGTTTTTTCCTCTTGTTTTTGAATTGTCAACCTTTTCTTCAACCTCCTTTGTGATAATTTCTTCCTTTTTTGGACATTTTAGCAAACTTTTTGGATTTAGTCATTCTCAAACCTTAGTGTCAACACATAGAATGCCAATCTTTTCTCTTTACATGAGAATTAGCACCCATCTGCATTTCATAGTTCAATACATCTTCCATCCTCTCAAATTCCTGGTGTATTTTCTCTATATCTAAAAAAATTGGATTTCTCTTTTATGATGGTCTACCTCTATACCAAGCCGGTAGATGTTGCAAGTTTGTTGAATTCTAGCAACAAGGGAATGCAAATTGTAATTAATCTATACCTTAGTCTAATTAATTTTTGTCCAATAATTATGCTTTGATCATTACACCACTCTCAACTTTTGTACCTATTTTTGGCATTTCAAACTCCAAGCATTCCAATCTCCAACTAAGTATGACATGTCAGTTTCCTCGGTATGCACTTGTCACATTGTCGTAAATGTTGGTGAATTAAAATTGGCATCTTGCCTCTCCCTGTTCATTCTTCCGTTGTGGAAGCCCATCCCCTGCATTTGCTTCTCAACCAAACATCTCAGCCTTCTGCAGCGAGACCCCTGCATCTGCTGCTCGAGCAGGTTCTATTCTACTCCATGTTCTGTTCTACTTTTGTTTTATAGTTGCATAGCATTTCCAATGCAAGGAAAACAACTACAAGTTACACACCAAATTGGCGATCAATCCTAAATCTCTCTATAAACTTAATAGGTAGGACTAAACTATTATGACCCGACAATAAACTTTTCCATCTAGTTTGATTGATCCATAATGTAACGTCCGGAGGGATCTCATGGTCAGTGAACCATAGATTTTAAATGGCTAATGTCCCATATATTTTAAACGGTTAATGCCGCATAGGTTTTATATGGGATTTCCATGAGAGGAAATAAAAATATTCTACTCTAAATGCCATCTTTTTGCAACTTATAATGTGTTAAACCATATCTTTATGGTTAATGCCTCATAGATTTAAAATCATATCTCAATAGATATCAGTGATTTAGCTAATTTGGTGCACATGGATCCTTTCACTCATGATTCATACAAAGAGGAAAGAACATAAGATTACAATTTCATGAAGATATTTCATGGATACAAGGCCAAAGTCATGAAGAATCAATTAAAGTGACAGCAAGATTTAGTATCATCTCCAAGATGCATTTCTCAACAAGATATATAAGTGTTAAACACCTATATAGGTGAGAGGAAAAAACTAATAACAGAGGCCCATAACTCTGATGTTGGAGGCCATTTTGGTTTTGAGAAAACAAATAATAACTTGTAGATATGTGTCTTGTGCCAAATTCAGGAAGATGTAGATTGGTTCATTAGAGGATGCATACGCCATTGCTCTAGTAAGACCAACAATGGGAAGGAAGGTTTATATCAACATATACATATAAGTACTAGACCATGGGAGAACAATGCATTTTGTGGGAGGTTTTTCAAGAAGCATGTTACGGATTTTGTAAATAAAATAGCTTAATAAAATAGTGTATAAACCAATGTACACCAAATATGAGAGTGAAACATAAATCCTAAAGTTATAATAGAGATGAATTAAATAATAAATCCTTATATTTATTCTCCATTATTTCTGGATTCATTGTGTTAAGGAGGGGTTTATCGATGTTTCATACCTACGATACGCAATCCATATTCTTACCTATCATGAAGATGGACTACATATCATAGGTCCGAAACATCAATAAACCCCTCCTTAACACAATGAATCCAAAAATCATGGAGAATAAACAAGCACACTGTGAAATCCTGAGAGAGAAAAATCATTATATTCATTAAGAGAATCCTTAATTATAATGATTGTAACTACATCTCTCTATATAATATTCCCTATCTCTCCATATCCCCAATTGTACTTGTGGGTCCCCTATTAGGGTTATCCCTATTAAATATTCATGTAACCACATTACCTATATATTCAACCCCATATATACATCCCATGGAGTTATAACATATCACCCCATAAAAAGGATTTGTCATCAAATGTTTGTAGCTAAGGCTTTTATATGTGATGAAACCTAATAATAATAATGGTTATTTATATTTGTTCTCTCTTGCTACTACTATTGATTATCCATCCATCTATATTTAATTTTTTTTTGTCAATTCTTCATGGCTTCCTTTCCTTTGATTGCATGTGCATTATTATAGCTTCTCCAATTTGTTATAGTTTTTGTTCTTTGATAACATCACATTAAATAATGGTCCCTTTTTGCCTCATTATATGAACCATTGATTATTTCATTTTCATCCTTTGTAATGTTGACACTTATTGTATTTTTTCCGATATTTCATTGTAAAGAGGTATCAATATGGTTCCACCATTAATGGTGCTTCGTAAATTTTGATGCCCTTATCACCCCCTCTCCTTTTTGGTACAATGACATGCTCCAACTATTATAATTATTGACCTTCAATTGCTTCTACTTTTGAGATAATAAGATCATATTTTTCCTTCATATTCTGAAGATGATGTTCAAATTCAACAATTATTTTATGGTGACCTTCTTATACCTTCTCATCCATCTCCTTTTGTACTAAAATTATGGTTGATGTTATCCATCATTCTATCCTTCTTCGATTATAAATTGAACTTTTAATTTGACATATATTCAAAATTTAGGGTTTCTTCAACGTTCTTGCCAACATAATATTCAAGTGTTTAGGTAGTTTATTCATCTATAATCTTTCAAAATACTAACTAATGACATAGACCATATCCTTAGTCATATTATATGATTCCTAAGAGTGATCTCCCCGCAAAGTGATATTCTTAGCACGTACTATAGCAATGTAAGATAATCGAAGAGTTTATGGAAGCATGGGTATAGGCGAAAATAAGGGACTTCCTATATACCCAAAGGCACATGGAAGATTAAATCTCTAAGCATATTTTATGTAATGTGGTACTAATTGCTAGATACCAACATAGGTTCACTAGGGAGCCCAACCAAGTGACTCAAATTTCCTACATGTATGTTTCCTAGTACTGTTTTTTTCCTAGTAAATATCATATATTTGTGTTTAAAGATGCTTAAACATGTTTCTAGCTTTAAAAAAATATGTAAAAATTGGACATGTGCTAGCATTGGAAATGTAACAACCCAAACAAAAGGAATGCAGAAATTTTAAAACTTTTATTTCCTTTTCTTCAACAGGAGTTTGGCATAGGAGACAAGGGTGACAACTAAACCCTTAAAGTACATATGGACTCTAAGATTCAACAAGAAAATGTGAGAGGCAGGCGTCGAGCAGAAAAGAGTTGTCACATAAATGAGCGATCGCTCAAGGGAGTTAACCAAACTGTTTTTCTCCGCTAGGGTCAACCTTCAAATATTATGAAAATTATTATGAAGATTCTACCACAAGATCTACGATCGAGAACCGAGGGGGTATTAATTCCCAACTATATCGCACCATCACCATAATAGACTGATTGTTTTCTGCCCAAAACACATCACTCAACTGCTGCATCACAACCCAAAAATAATGGGCGGATCTCACAAGGAAGAACATGGAAACGCCGAGTTGACAAGTAGGGAAACATTCCAAAAAGTTATTGAGGGTTCTTGTCTTTCACTTAACAGTAAGTTCACGAAATTTAACAGTTATTTGCATACCATGACCATCTGCACATCGCATGCACTCCACAAACGTATTACACAGGCCTTAATACCACAATTCACTTGGTACTTAACACACAATCACTTCAAATATATAAAATAATCGACTTAACCCTCCAACCTTTAAATCGAGGTCCCTGACACATTTCACAATCTTTTGATAGATCGGTCTAGGGCTCGCTTCCTGCATTTCACATACTTACTTAGGCGAACGAAAGGATTGAACACATATAACAATTCTTGATTGTAACCATATCCGAGAGCATTAACATGATCATACACAAAGAATTACACTGAATAATAAAATTTGAATGAATTCATGTGCTAGCTAGAGTTAATATATAAGGGAAAGCAGGATGGCAAAGTGCGCAGGTATTTCCCATGAGATGTTGCAGTTGTTTCTATGAACATTCCACGCACTAAACCCGACTAGACCAGAAATTGGATAGTATTTGGTTTAGGGAATGAAATTTTGTTAAGAAAATGCCAGAGAATTTGATGAGACAAGAATGCCTTGTAGCACTAGGAGATAGGATGACATGGAAGAGAGATGTACCTGGAACTAATGTGGTGCTGTCAGGATGATTCATGGAGATGGATGAAGCACCGAATGAAATGCTGCTGGCCACCCACGCTCGTGAAGGTTATTTCGGCCTGCCAACTCCTGTAAAAAATTCATTACACATATCTTGAGAGCTGGAGATACCAAGAGAAGCAATTTATGGAAATAACAACAAATAATGCATACGCTGAGGCTATTTAGTTTATATACCAGTTGGTGCAAGGAGGAAATGTGCCCTAAGCAGGCATAGACTGGATCTCGTAGTTGAGCATGTGCCTTGTAGGATGTGTGACAACTGTTTGGCAGCGCTAGATTATGAGAATATATAGCAAATATTTCCAGACAATGCTCGCCCCAAAAATCTTATGAACTGTTGCAAAATGCTCACCGCCTTCATCATAGCCTTAGTATGGAGAGAACAGCATCCTTTCACCCATTTCCTTCTAGGAAACTTGCAAGCCCTGAAGGTGCTCCTCCAATGCACAAGATTTGAACTACTGAGTCCCGACGGTGAGTTTTCTGAGGTATCCTTGATGGATCTTCTGCCATGGCGAAGAATGGAGGAAATTGGTGAGGAACCGTCCTTTGGTAACTTTCGTGGAGCGCGGGCATTTGAGTTTTGAAATTCAAATTCGCTTTTTTGAACACCGTGTCTGAACATTGAAGGGACATGATATATATATTATGCATTATATGCATGGACTTGGTATATGACATACATTAGATTCTTAATAAATTTGTGGTCAAAATAGGTTATTTTGATATAAGATTATTTTATTTTTTATATATTTATTTCTTCTTCGAATATAGGATCAAAATAAGATTGAGTTACAAATTTTTTAATTGAACTAGCTCAGACTTTAGAGTGCTAACAATATATTAAATGAACTAAATCTGTGAAGTTGGTTATTATTACAGCAAACTAAAGAGTTGATGGGCATAATTCTATGAAATCATATTTATGCAGACTAAGTACAATGATTCGAAAGATATAAGTTGAAAATAGAAAAGCACTACAAACATAAAAGTTGAAACAATTTTAGAGGGCATACAAAACCAAATTATAATAAGGGAATTTCTCTACTCATTTTCATTACTCAAACATAACAATATATATACACATTTACAACATTTGCCTTACCACTATGTTTGAGGTCCATGGTAGACTCTCTCAATTGCCATGTCTCAAGACCATCTAGCTAACCCCTCTCAAATGACTACTCGTGGTGCAGCTTCCCCTACGCTTCATCCATCTTCAACTACTCTTTAACTTCCATATGACTACTTCAGCACATATTTGTCGCTTCAACTTCCACATTGATATTTCATCTTCCCTTAGTGCACTTCATATGTCATGCACAGTTACCCCATGCTCATCATGTGCACTCATTGTCATGCACATATTTGCTCACATGCACTTGACTCATAGTTGGAATAACTAACTTGCATCCTCCTTGGATGCACATTCCACTTGAGCACACCCCTCAAAGTATCGCATGTTTTTTTTTGTTAATCCATGATCGACATTATGTTATTTTCTCTTGCCGTACCACATTATATCTTCTATGTTTTCTTTTGTATCAAACTTGCTTGTGTAACACTAGCATGTACCAAGTACTGGTACATGCTAAGTACTGTACTTCCTTGAAGCCTGTACCAAGTCGCTTAAGTAGTCCTAGTCCCCTTGTTGTTACAACTATGTTTGAAATTCATGCAGGCAAGCATTCTTTGACATTGGTGTTCGTGGAAACAAAAAAGGGATCTGATTCATTGGAATACTGGTTGTGTTCCAATAGGTTTCCACTGTTCCAGCAACCAGTATTCATGGAGACAGAAGCCAAAGGAGCGTGAGAAAACGACTTTAAGCATACAGCTATTGACTCATCAACCGTGCGAGCTCCATCGACCATTCAACCAATGTTACATAATGATGTGCGGGCTCCATCGACCATTCAACCAATGTTACATAACAATGTGCGGGCTCCATCGACCATAACAATGTGCAAGCTCGACTCTTTGGATGGTTTAGGGGTGAAACAAACTGAGGGTTTTCATCAAGTGGAATTTAAGCTTATGGAATCAGGGATAGTTTTCTCACTCATATTTTGTCAAACTTTTCAAGGATGAATTGCTTGTACAGAAAGAATAAGCAGTAAGGGTGGGGGGGGTTTATTATATCCAAGTGTATGGCATGATAATAAAAAAACCTGTAAAGGAGAAATATTAGACATGGTATGATAAAACATACCTTATAAGGACTCCGTCCAAATTGTAGTTGTATAGACATCATTAAAGAGTAACAACACTTGGATCAGTGGCCTTTAGCTCAAAATTTCAGGTGGGGCCCCACATCACATAACTTGGGGAGTTGTTGAGGGATCAATAGATTATTACATACACCAAAGGAGAAGCTCGAACTATGCATAAAATTACTTGTGGAAGGTATTCCAAGACTAGGAAAACGTAGGGTTGGAATGTGTTTGCTAATAGATGGCATTAAGAATGAAGAGACATTGGAAACATGTGGCATATGGGTAGAAGAAATGATTTTGATAACTAAATATACATAAGAAGCATTCATGTTTCCTCAAAAGACACTAGGTGTAGTGGAAGTACATCCCATGCTTGTTAGATTAACCATAATTTGGTTCTAGACATATTATGTTGTACATTTTGAACAAATTTAAAGGGATCTATGGGAAAAGGTACATCTAGTTGTATCAAGACATGATCGTCAGGTTGGGTCAAGGGAGGATTATAATGGGTCAGTGTCTAAATGTCAATAACTTCAATTTTAGGTGTCCCTAAATATTCGGTTAAGTTTGTATTAATTTTGTATCAGGTGGATACACAGTATGATCAGGTGGATCATGTATGATGATATGTATCAGGTAGATACTTGGTATGCATCAGGTAGATGCATTGTATGAATTGTGAAGTATGTTGAACTTGTGATATTCATTGACATTGATTGGTATATTGAATTACGCCTTTTATATTACTTATTTGTCTTTATTATCCATTGTTGACTCCATGCAAGGCACTAATATTATCCATAATGATTGTAGAATGGTATTTCCAGGTGTGTTGGTGCTTACAGGTGTTATTCCTCCATTAGGGACTCTCCCATGGGTTTAGGACTTAACCAAAGAAGATGAGGAGTTAGGTTATGGTGACATTGGACCTATGTCCTCCCCACTTACTGTAACTAGCCCCTTGGTCCACACAGCCTAGGTGTTCTAGGGATGATAGTTTGTATAATAACAGGGAGGAAGAGAGGGGTTAAAGAGAGAGAGGGAGAGAGTGTGGGAGTTATAAAGGAGGGGGGTTAAAGATAATCGGAGAGAGAGATGGGGTTAGAGAGAGAGTGGGGGGGGGTGGGGTAGAGAGGTGGTTTGTTATGGAAAAGGGGATAGAAAGGGGGATGAGAGGGAGGGAGGTAGCATGGGAGGCATAGATTAGCAAAGGGATAGATCTAATGAGTATGGTGGGAAGTATGGAGGAGGGGATTTTTGGAGGGATCGTGAGGTTAAACCGGGCATCTAGCCCCCATATCCATTCATTAAACAAGCATTCAAATGAAAATGAAAATATATATATACAAGTATATGTTTATACAATGGAAACACAACGGAAGTTAACTAAATGCTGTTGATATCTATCATACATTCAAGACTCTATAACAGCCAATTAAAGACCTTTGCAGATTTATAAAAGATCATATGGAATTGCATAAACTCGTAAAAACACAACGGAAGTAAAATTATTCATTTACACCATCACCCTACATTCAGATATCCATCAATTAAATCTTTGCAAGAATATACAGGAGAATACTTATCTCAATAAGGCAGTCCCAAGCAACTGGCTATGCAACTGCAACGTTCCACCCAAGCATAGGCCAGTGTGCTCCTCAATCTCTCAGCACGACTGCCACCCCTGAGATGGGCATGATCTCTACAAGGAACCAAGGAACAGCAGACTCACACATAGCCAAGCATACACCAAGATGAGCCAAGCCAATCTGCAATTGGGTTTATCAGGCTGCTAGGACATGGGAGGGAAGATTTGCTAAGCTAGTGAGCTCCAGCACAGAGCCAGGGATAACCTTGCAAGATCTATCTAGCTTGGCACCCACAATACCTACACACCCAGCACAAGGAAGTATTCTCTTCACTGTTGTACAGTCCCTCAAGCCATACGCAGTAGATCGACGATGTGATAATTTGCCATAACATTCTCCAATGATTGTTTATGTTTAGATATATGCAAATGCCTAAAGTACTCAAATGCATTTCTAAGTAATGCTCTAGGTGCAAACTTATATGTTTTTATGCAGTTAAGTTTAATAAGCATTTTCACTAGGAGCAAGCAGATCAGTGCTTATCTGCTCAAGCGTGGTATTCCGTCAGAAGTCGACATCGTCGTCGCTCTCCCTGTGTGTGATTTACCCGTACTCTACGACCCTTCATATTCCTTTGTGTGTCCGTCTGTGAACCGTTTCACCTGTCGCTACACACATTTCTCACAAACGTAAATCATAGGGTTATTTTATTAATGTTTCAAACAGTGAGGTCACTCAGCAGGTGCCCTCAATGTCTACAGTAGTCTAGGGGCACTACATACACCCCCTCTTAAATAGAACTTCATCCTGAAGTTAATTTTTGTTCTTGTACTTTCGACACTAAAATTTATCTTAATTTCCTATTATCATCTTCTTTCCATTCCCTTCTATTTTTCTCCAACAATCATGGCCATATTAAGCACAAGTGGTTCTAATCATTATTATTATTATTTTTTTTTTCCAACATGGTTCCAATGCATTCTCAGGAACTCAATCATAATTGTGTATAATATCAATTCGATAGTACATTCAATAACTGTCGGTCCCAACTAGATTTTCGATAACACTTATTCTTGTCATTAGTATCATCATGTTCAGCTCCATGAGCTTATCATGTATTTCCCTTATCTCTTCGTTTATGTTATCATAAGACCACTTCGACAGATTCATCAAGTCGCACAAAGTGTCTTCTTAACCCCATCAAGTTCCATCTCGAGGGCTAGTTGTCATTTTATCATGTTTGATTATGACCTAAGGTTAGCTTCATTGCGTTCTATTTATTATGCTAATCGTCTCCATACTTCGTTTTACGAAACATTGCCTTCATTTGACCATTTCGATACCATGGTTAAATTTCAAGTTCATAGTCATGAGTTTTCATAAATGGTTTTGTCGTAATGCAAAATGCATGTCGTTGAGTTCAGCTCATCATACCAATCACATTGATATCTCGTTTTCAAATTTTAAGTTGGTTTCTCTTCCTCGACAATCCGTCAAAGTCTCGTCAATCTGAGCATCTTGGTGTCTTATCATTTAAAATTGATCAATTTTTTGTCATTCAGCAAATCCACCGATTATATCCGTCCACTTGTTTTCTCATCATGGCTATGTAAAAAAAGGTTTAAAATATCGTTGGTCTTTGTTCCAATGTAATACCCCAATTTTGACCCTTAGGAAATATTGGCTTTCATGTAAATATTGTATACATGTAATGTATGTTTTCCTAGCGTGGAGCTCAAGGCCAAGGCCCCGCTAGTATATGTTCGGATTTTATTTAAAATGGGCAAGTATTTGATATGTTATTACCCATGTGCTATTAAGCCATGGGATATTGTGAATTGATGTAAATATTTGATATTGCAATAAAATACCAAAACTGGCTATGGGAGCAACGAATGAGAAGGGGCCATGTGTATCCACTAGGGAGTGGTGAGGGGGTTGTGGGGATGAATCATATGCTGTCAAATGTCATTGTGAGAACCCATTTGACTTTCCTTGCTGACATTTAATTTTGCTGTAAGGCAGGTATGGGCTCTATTTTTATTGTACCACAAGTCACTCTACCTCATGGGAGTTGCTTCTTCCTCATCCCCATTCCATTGTGAAAGTTACCAGCACCATTTTTCATCCAAAAACAAATGCCCAGCAGTGAGAAAAACCAGAAATCGCGACTTTGCAGGAACCCACGTTTTGAAGAGCCATCAAAACCCAAAATTGGTATTTGACAGTGAAATCCGACGGGGGATCCATAGATACGAACCTTGGGGCGAAATTGAGAGCATTAGCTACCCCGACATCCATTGGAAAACCCAGTTTTTTACAGCCTGGAAATGAAGTGACAGGAATTGAGTTATTGAATAACAGAACTGTGAGAAATCCAAGTGTGAATGACTGAGCAGAGGTTGGGTTTGCTTGATAAACGCAGTGAAGGCTAGGATCTCAAGGATTAGCAGCTGGACCTTTCTATGCCCATCCTGAAGAGCACTAGAGGGAAGAGTTGCCTGAGGGACTGTGTAGCAGAGAAGGGGATCTTCCTTGTGTTGGATGTGGTAGGTAATGTGGGTGCCTGACTGTTGAGTTCACTTGAGATGCCTGTAGCTCTGTGGTTGAGCTCACTGGCTTAGCGTTACCCTCCTCTATCTTCTTGAATGCTTGATAAACCCAACGGTGTGTTGGCTTAGCATAGATGATGACCGAAACCATGGCTGTGAGTGAGCCCAACTAGTTACTCCTTAGTGGATACATAACCCAGCTCGGGGGTGATCTCTCAGCTAAAAGAATACAAGCTGGAAAGAGATCTATGGTTGGGTGGAACGTTGCTCTCACATAGCTAGTTGTTTGGACAGCTTCATCTTCAAGATAAGTGTTCTATGTATTATAAATTATTTGCATTTTGTGTTCTGCAATATGTTAAATTGTCCATGTTTAAGGAAATGAATTGATTATCCTAATTTGGAATCTATGCATGGCATTGGAACGAGATTGAGTCTCTATATGCTGAATCATCCTCTGCTATGATATATATATATATATATATATGTTAGGCATTACTGTTTGTGTGCTTGCTAGTATGTTATTCCACTGTGTTTATTTGAAGTATGAATCTGCACACAAGAAGTTTTAATAATCCATGCTTTTCTTAGCAATAAATGAGGCTAAGTTTGTCAATACGCCCAGTATTTGGTTAACGTTTCCTTCCTGGCACGAAATTGATGGAAGGGGACATTACATCCAAGTTTCTCCGAGTAGATTTTTCTTAAAATACAATTTTACGTTATTGATACCATCTCTATTCGACAATTTAATGCTCGTAGTTAGTGAATGATTTTTTTTTTTTCTTCTTCTTCTTCTTTTTGTTTTTTTTATACTATAAGTGTCTACTCCTAAGTTATAGTTCTTTGGCTTTCCAAAGCATTTGTTCTGGAACAATTATTCCATATGTGAATTGGCAAGGATCTCTATCATAGTTGAAATATATCTTAAATAAGTAACACTTGCAAACGGAAACCCTAAGGGTACAATTTGACAAAAAGGAAGGCTATGTCTTTAATCTTACAACCTACAATCCCCTAAGTGAACTGTGAAATATAGGCATGTGTTAACTTTTCATCTAGTTCATTTTATAACATCAAGAAAAATATCATACCAGTATCTTATCTTTCAACCAATTCATATTATCATATAAACGTAGTATAAATATAATAATACATTAGCCTTTCATAGTATCCCATAAAATAATTATGAACTATAAACAAGGCATTAACCTTTCCTTTACATCTTGCTATCCCATTAACGAAATATGAAATATGGTGATGCATTATCCTAAATTTACCTAATTCATTTCATCACATAAACGTAATATAAAATATAATATAATAATACATTTAACTTTTCAAATTACATAAGAAAGTACAAAATATAGACAAAATATTAATCTTTCTTCTACTTCCAGTTATCCCAACAAAAAAAATGTAATATCACACTACTTTATACTATCATGCATAAATAAAAAATATTACAATATCTTTCAACTAAATCTTATAATTATAATAAGGTATTATAAAATATAATAATACATTAACTTTTCATCCATGCCATAAAGAAATATGAAATAAGAACATGCCATAAAGGAATATGAAATAAGAACATACCATACATTATCATCCATTTCATGTCATTGCATAAATGAGAAATATTGCAATATCATTCAACTAGTTTTTATAATTATAATAATGTATTATAATTATTGACGTAGTACCACACGAAGCGCCATACAGTCCCATCGAAAACGTGCAGCTTGATCATGAGCCAGCTGCAGCCATATCCTGGAGATCTCATCGTACACAGTCTCGCTCCCGCCATATTCTCAAGGTTCAACGCCCACCTACCTGCATTCAACGCCCATCTACCTGCATTCAACGCCCATCTACCTGCATTCAAGGCAGTGCAGTCCATTGAAAAATGGCAAGAGACGTGGTCCTCATTCTCGTCCTGCAAATTCCTATAGCTGGAGCTGCTGAAACATTGTTCTTGTCCTCTGCAAATTAGAACCTGAATCCTATTGCAAGCAGCTGGAGCGGCTGAATCGTCCTCCTGTAAATTAGAACTTCAGGTACTCCTCGTCCTACAAATTCCTATCATTCTCGTCCATTTAGTTTAGTATCTGGATTTTGTACAAGGCCCATGGGGTATGGGTATTTTTGTGCCTTCTTCAAGTTATAAGAGGTTGCATATTTCAGTTACTGGAGATATCTGCGAGTCTGTTGTATGCTTGAAAATCTTGATCTGAACATTCCCATATAAATTTCGTAGCAACGTTTAAATTTGTAGTTTGTATGTTCTTATTTCAAACTTTATCAGTTTTTAGAGGTTTGTACTGGACCGTTCTTATACTTTGTAGTGCAACTTATAACGTAGCATGGATTTATATTTAGTGTACCTGACTATTGCTCAAGGGACGCTCCCTCCAGTCACTCATCCTAGTACTTTTGTTTAAAGCACTTCCCAGCACAGTCTTTGCAAGGTCGGAAAGCCCCCCTGGAACAGATGGAAAAACCTTTTGAAGGTCTAATTTAGGCGCTTCACAGTAGCGAAAACACTCCAGCTCTCCATAGGAATCAGAAAGACGCTTCAGGTAAGAGTGCAAAGCATACCCTAACTTCAAAATGCTAGTTGAATGATATTTAAGGCACAATTCCAGTGCACCATCTCAAATATAAAAACCTTTTTTGCAGTAGCAATCTCTGATATTGAAACCTACAGAATTGAAGGTAATTCAAGGTTCCAAAAAAATAAAAGACAAATCATCCTTGGTTAATCGAGACGATGGAAGGGATGATTTTCCATAACTTGATTGCAATTATCTTTTTGAGGATCTTGTATTAAACGTTGTAGAGGGAGATGGGCCTAAATCTATCTACAGATGTCTATATTAACGTCGTTTTCCATGAAACCGTTTTCCTGTATCGCCCATTTGAATTTTGAATTTTGAAATTTTTTGTTCCGCCTTACTACCAGATACAAGTGACATTGCCGCTTCCCACCCTCGTTTGAGTTCGAACATATTCATAGATAGGAGCACACGATATGTTTTTGTCACTGGCCTGGTGAATCTTTACCGCCAACCTTTACAGGTTTTGTAAATGGGAGTAAAATGGTACTAGTGTAGTGTTCTTCCGTAAAAATATATTAAGAAAGGGTTCACTCAGGTGTAGAACTATAGACTTTTGATTATTCTGCCAACTCAATGCAAGTTTTGGTTACAACTCTTTTGACATTAACATGGTTGGAAACTTTTAATGTCAAAAATAAAAATGTCTTTTATTTTTAGATAATTTATTTTTTATTTATCAAATTAAAAAAATGTAGATGTTATAAATAATTGTGAAAACTTCAATTTTATAATACCATGAATCTGGGTTTTTGACAAATGGTACTGACATGATAACCTGATAGTAATTTCACAATTGCATTTAATATAGGCCGTTATTAGGTTTTCTTAATATAGGCCGTTATATATGATAACCTCTTCTCAATTGAAATATATACTTATTGTTGTGCTCCAAACTAACTTTATATGAGTCGATTGAATTGTAAAAGTTTGTAACTTCATATGAGTAGGCTGATTTGTAAAAGAAATATATACTCATTCTTGTGTTCCAAACTAACGGCATATGACTGGGTTGAATTGTAAAAGTTTGTAACTCCATATGAGTAGGCTGAATTGTAAAATGAAAATGCAATTTCAACGATCATGAAATGCAATGAACCAAGAATTGAAAAATTAAAGATATTGTAATTTTTTTTATGAGAAATTGTAATTTGACCATCCAAAAATTATTATATAATTACACCTACATATTTTTTGAATTTTTTGAATTTAATTTTATGTAGGATGTTAAATATAATAAATACTAAGACAATTTGATTAAATACATAGATTTATAAAACCCTAGATCTTCACCAAACCACTTAAACCACTCTTTATTATTTATTTATTTATTTCTTTTCCAAAATTTTAAATATTTATATATATTAAATTTAAATATTTTAAATTTCTCCCTTAAATATAAATTATAATTTAAATTTTATCTATGCTAATTTAAATATAACTTCACCAACCACTTCAACCTTACTATAATTGACCTTAAAACTTTAAATCTATGAAGAACTTTTAAATTGAAAGTTCGTGAGTAGCTTTATATTTTTAAATATTAACTTTTAATTTTTTAAGAAACCTAGGTTATAACATTATATGGAATCTAATTAAATTTAAATAAAATAATACTAGCGCTATATAATTATACACAAAATTTAAATAAAAATATATACGAAATTTAATTAAATATAAATAAAATAACACTAACATTATATAATTATATAAGAAATTTTGCCGAAACCCCTTTTATTTTGACATGGTATTTTTTTATTTTTTTTAAATTCTTATTAACAACTAAATTAAATTAAATTAAATAGTAATTAATAAAATAAAATAAAAAAAAATTAAATTAAATTGAATTAATTAAAAAAAAAATTAAATTGAATTAATTAAATTAAATTAATTAATTAAATGACATTAAATTAAATTAATTAATTAAATGACATTAAATTAAATTAATTAATTAAATTACATTAAATTAAATTAATTAAATCAAATTAAATTAATTAAATAGTAATTAATAAAAAAAAAAATTAAATTAAATTGAATTAATTAAAAAAAAATTAAATTGAATTAATTAAATTAAATGACATTAAATTTAATTAATTAATTAAATGACATTAAATTAAATTAATTAAATCAAATTAAATTAAAAGTCATTAAATTAAATTAATTAAATTAAATTAAACGAATTAAATTAAATAAATGTTAAGAGACACTACATTAAATTAATAAAATAAAATTAATATTTAAAAAACATTAATTTAAAATAATAATAAAAAAAATTAAAACAATATAAAACGCAAAAAAAACCCTTTTCTTTTACATGGTATTTTTTTTTTTTAATTCTTATCAACAACTAAATTAAATTAAATTAAATAATAATTAATAAAACAAAATAAAAAAAATTAAATTAAATTGAATTAATTAAAAAAATTTAAATTGAATTAATTAAATTAAATTAATTAATTAAATGACATTAAGTTAAATTAATTAAATCAAATTAAATTAAAAGTCATTAAATTAATTAAATTAAATTAAATTAAACGAATTAAATTAAATGAATGTTTTTTAAATATTAAATTAATAAAATAAAATTAATATTTAAAAAACATTCATTTAAAATACTAATAAAAAAAATTAAATAAAAAAAAAATTAAAACAATATAAAACGAAAAAAAAAAAAACCTTTTCTTTTTCGCATGGGGATTGACGCCAAGGCAGGATCGACGGCTCTCCTTATTCCGCGTCAGCAACATGCACGCATGGTAAGGGTGGTTGGTGGTCGCGGAAAGGAAACCACCATCCCACGTGTTCATTCCTTACTCGTCCGCATTCCAATAAAGCGGTATAGTAAACCGCTCATGGGAAACGTGGAAACCGTCTCACGTGCTGTCAAAAGTATGCCTATTTAAGGAGGAAATAAGGTTTTATTTGGCATTGTAGGGTGGCAGATTCAAGACCCGAGGGCTGGGGCTTGTAATTTCACTGCAATTTTCAACTTTGGACACTCGAATTATGACATAGGCGGCCTTGTGGCAGGAGTGAGGCTGCATTCTCTCCTTCCCAGCCAGGAAAAATTAATTAAATTAAATTAAACGAATTAAATTAAATGAATGTTTTTTAAATATTAAATTAATAAAATTAAATTAATGTTTAAAAAACATTAATTTAAAATAATAATAAAAAAAATTAAATAAAAAAAAAATTAAAACAATATAAAACGAAAAAAAAAACCTTTTCTTTTTCGCATGGGGATTGACGCCAAGGCAGGATCGACGGCTCTCCTTATTCCGCGTCAGCAACATGCACTCATGGTAAGGGTGGTTGGTGGTCGCGGAAAGGAAACCACCATCCCACGTGTTCATTCCTTACTCGTCCGCATTCCAATAAAGCGGTATAGTAAACCGCTCATGGGCAACGCGGAAACCGTCTCACGTGCTGTCAAAAGTATGCCTATTTAAGGAGGAAATAAGGTTTTATTTGGCATTGTAGGGTGGCAGATTCAAGACCCGAGGGCTGGGGCTTGTAATTTCACTGCAATTTTCAACTTTGGACACTCGAATTGTGACATAGGCGGCCTTGTGGCAGGAGTGAGGCTGCATTCTCTCCTTCCCAGCCAGGAAAAACACACTTGGAGATACTACGAATCTGGGGAGAGCTTGGTTATCGATTATTTTTTTATGTACCTGGACGTTTTATATCTTGTTGGGTAATTTCTTGATGTAAAGATTTGAAAGTCTAGACTGACTGTTTGTTAATGAATGAATTACAGACGAGGCAATGAATCCAACATTACTGAGCTAGTATTTGAAATTGGTGGGATCTAACTTTAAACATGGATCAAACTTTGCATGCGTTGCTTCTACCATTAATCCAACCGCCACCACTTTCCCTTTGTTTGTTGAAGTAAATCATTTTAATAGATTCAGAGCTGAGGCTATGGATATATTTTCCCAAGGTAAATTTTTCATTTCTATTGTCATTTTTCATCAGCATAGGTTTATCTATTTGACTGGTTTTTTAGTCTCTCATTTAACACAGTTAGTGTAGTTAGTATGGGGAATTAATCAAGCCCTCAAATTAAACTAATTTTTTGGAAATCTATATCTAAAAAATGGATAAGTTTTGTAAAAAGAAAATTGCATCTAAACTGCAAAATTGTCTTAATTGAGCATAAATATATTTCTATTTCCTTTAAATTATTAAATTCGGAATCTTACTTTCAATATATTTTAATTTTTTATGAAAATTACAATTTTATTTAGAGTCTAAACTGTAAATGTTGGTTAAGAGGTTACCTTATTTTTGATAGGCCCAGCCGTCGGCTATTGTCAACCTCCCACAGCCGAATGTATTTGACAAGGACCTTTACTCCATGGACATGAGCTAGAACGATATCTCACACTCCTTCAGTTCCAATATCAGAGAGAACCAAATAAATACCCTGGCCATTCCCCATATTATTAACAAATTAACATCTTAACTTAAGGTTACTACGGTTTTCTTCGCCAATGGAATCTTATAATTATAGCTTTAGCTAATGGACATTTGTAATGTTACTATTTTGCAAAATTGGGTACCAGCAAGGGGGTTGAAGTTTCATGGTTCACAATACGGTACCTACCTCTGAGAAGGATGTTTGTCCCAAGAGCCCGAACCCTTGCATTCGCAGCGATTTATTGGAACTTGATGCGGATGCCTATGGGCTGTAGCGAGAGTCTCCCTTAAGCATAAAGTGCAATCAGCCGGAGTACCTGATCCGAAATCCTTGATGGTCCAATTTGGTTCCAGAAGCTCTGGTCCCCCGGGGCATGGTTGTTTCAGTGCAAATGATGTTTGACTGCCATAGCTTATTGGATAGCTCAATACCCTGGAGATAAAGTCTGCCAAAATTTTAATCTGCAACTGGAAAATGTGTGCCCAATGCCATGAATCACGATGGAAGAAGCCGGGAAATGGCATTGGCAACACATTAATTATGGTGTTCATTCAAAATTTATTATCTGTACGATGGAAAGATGTGATGTGAGAACCAAAGATTGCACAACAGTGTATTAGGTGAAATTAATTAATGGCATTGGCAATTACACATTAATTATGGTGTTCATTCAAAATTTATTATCTGTACGATGGACAGATATGATGTGAGAACCAAAGATTGCACAGCAGTGTATTAGGTGAAATTAATTAATTATAGCTTTAAAAAGGGGCATGCTTGAGAGACACTACATTAAATTAATAAAATTAAATTAATATTTAAAAAACATTCATTTAAAATAATAATAAAAAAAATTAAAACAATATAAAACAATATAAAACGCAAAAAAAAACCTTTTCTTTTTCGCATGGGGATTGACGCCAACGCAGGATCGACGGCTCTCATTATTCCGCGTCGGCAACATGTACGCATGGTAAGGGTGTTTGGTGGTCGCGGAAAGGAAACCACCATCCCACGTGTTCATTCCTTACTCGTCCGCATTCCAATAAAGCGGTATAGTAAACCGCTCATGGGCAACGCGGAAACCGTCTCACGTGCCGTCAAAAGTATGCCTATTTAAGGAGGAAATAAGGTTTTATTTGGCATTGTAGGGCTGCTTCGACTTGGCTCTTGGTTTCATGTAAGAGCCTCGGTGCTGGGCAGATATGTGGGTAATCTCATGGACGATGGGAGATATGAAATCCATGGGACCCGCCTGGCTTGGCATTCGGTTCCCTGATGAGTCCTCGGCGTTGAGCACAACGCATCTTTTATATATTCCCGTCCTCTTATGTGAACTCAGTGCATGGGATTCGATGGTGGGCATTCATGTGTTAAGTGCGTGGGCCAATTGGCTCTAGTTGTTGAGTTCGGGCTGGGCACAAAGGAAAGAAGAAAAACGCTTGGAGGACAATTGATGTGGCGTTGGGCTCCGGGCGCTTGGTACACCTGGCTTGAGCGCTAGGGTTTCAAAGGAAGCAACATTTTGTATGAAATTCGTTTCGGACAAAACAAGCAGCAACAATGGAGAGCAGTATGGAAATCGTTTCATGCATTTGCCATGCTTGTAAATCTTCTTAGTTATTGGTCAAAATGGATCATATCGAGCTCAAATGAAACGATTTCTGCGTCGAAATTGCTGCGATGCTTGTATTATAAACAATATTGCAGGAAACAATATTATTTGAATATTTGTTTTATGCCACATTTATTGAAATGAATGTTTAAAGCAAAATGTTACAGGCAAGAAGGCAGATCTGCATTAAAATAATAGGAAATGAAAACTGATCACTTTGGCTGCAGGTCTGAAATTTGGAGAACCCTCTGTAAATCCTGTGCGAGACTCATTGTTTCGTATTTATTATGAATACAATTTCTTTCTATAAATGCAATGAAGTGTTTTTTTTTATCCCAAATGCTTTAGCATTGGATTAATATTAGGGTTTGAATATTAAAAGAGTGTATATAGAAATGTTGTTGTTTTTCTGGAAAGGTTTGTTTAATGGGGTCTAGACTGAGCCCTAAATAAGCAGTTATATATATATATATATATATATCATTCAAATTCTGTTTCTGTTACGCCTTACGAATAAATGGGAAAAGGCTCTTCAAATTATCTTTTTGCAGCCATCATACTGGTTTGTTATTTTCTAGTAAATTTCACTAAAGTTCCAGGTGTAGTTAGGCCCTAAGGTCTCAGTGTCTGAGCCTTGCGCTCTGATACCAACTGTAGTGCCCTATCTAGGCACTGGGTCTATTCCGGGTTATCAGGTTATACCTAGTTTTTCCCTTAATTATTGTTAGAAGAAAACAAGAGATTCAACCCTCTATATTTCTGTTTCTGTAAATGTTTAACTGTCTGTTTTCTATATGTTTACATGTCTCTGCAGTTAAATAAACATAATCCTAAAACTTTCCATTTAATTCTGTTCGTTTGACATGCATAGCTTGGAAATAAAAGAAAATACATTCTAATTAAGCTGGTTCAGAAAAATACCTGAAACCGTCGATTGCAGTAAGATAAGAAGATTTCTGGAATGGATTCTGTAAGTTACCTTAACAACCCCAAACATATCCTACATATTCAAACATATCCTTTTAATTTACTTGGGATGATTCCGTCCGTTAATTAAATTAATAATTTATTTAATAAATTCATTATTATTCAACCCACTATACTTTATAAAAGGGATTATTATCATTATTATTATTAATTAAATAATATTAATAATATAATAATAATAACAATAACAATTAATAATAATAGTAATTGATTTAAATTGTGAATAGTAATTTAAAATATTTATTTGGTTAATGGATAAGTGTCAACATAGTACCTCTGTGTATAAACAATGAAATATAATAAATGATTTAATTAATTATGATCAACAATTATATAGCACACTCCTCTATTATTAATGTTTAACTTTTATACTTCACCTTGAAGACACCTTTACTTGAGGATACTTACAATTAATGACATTTATTTTACACGTGAGAACTTGATAATCTTTTACTAATTAAGTCATCCAATAAACACTTAATTGACTTATCCATGATAACTTATATCATTGTTAAATCTTGATAAGTAGGAAGAAGTTCAACGTGTCTCAACGTGTTTGAAACCAATAAATTTAAACAGTATTTATAGATAATCTGCTGGGGTTAATTTTTTTTAAAGACGTTACATGTCAGGTCATATATCAGATCCTTTTTTAATCCAAAGAATTGGGTGGGTTTAATTTTGGTTTAATTTAGTTACCTCATATATGTCGGTTAGCTATCTTGTTGGTGTATGAGACTCCCTTGTTTACCCTTAAATACGATAGCTACTATCATTAAATATTCATCTTTAATAGGACTAATAAGAAGAAATCCTCAACTCAAAGATGTAGTTCTTGAGCGTATGAAAATGAGAATCTAGAGTATGATTGATTCCTTTGAATTCTTCCAATTGTTTCATACTTGATGGAGAAACAATAGTTGAGAAAACATGGTTGCAAATAAGGTTGCATGTTTACCAAAGGGGAAACTAGTGGAAAATGGGGACACCCCCAAAGTGGTTTTGTTACCATAGATATCATGAATTGAGTTGTACGCCAAGGAAAGAATCCAACACTGTCAATGCATGTTAATCGTTCCTATGAATGTATATAAGTATATGGCATTACTTGTACATAAAAATAGTTATCAATTCTATGAATGTATATAAGATGTAAAATAGCTAAATAGCTAGTGTTTTTTATATTTAATTATTTGATATAAGTTTGTAACTTACAGATAGTTTCAATATATTGTACAGTTTCCATTCAAGTATTCTTGGCTTCATAGCTTCTAGATTATTGTCTATCAAAGAAGCAAGACCAACTAAGATGAAGATGAAGTTATGGGAAAAAATGGCATTGGCATTGGCATTAGCTTTAGTCTTAGCCAAACAAAAATTAAAGAAGAAGACTGGATTAAAAAGAGGTTGAAAATCTTGGTAAGTCTATAGATTTTTTTTAACTTTTACAATTTTATTTATAGATTTTTTTTTTTTTTTTTACAATTTATTTTATTTAGTTTTTTTTACATGGTTTATTTAGTTGTTTTTCTATTAGGTTGAGTTGCATTATTTTCATTTTAAAATAAAAGCCTTTTCATTTATATGCAATATCTCATGTGCGCTCAAAACCGTCACTTTCTTTGATGCACACACACACACACAAGAAACTCTCTCGTCACTCACTAAGTTCAAAAATAGCTTAAATCTACTCACTTAATACTTCCATAGGAGGGCACAAAAGAATCTTGTAGTTTAGGTACGATTTTGGGGCTAGGCATCCAAAAACATAGTTGTTGTCCTTAGGGTGCTTTATAAATCCTTCTAAATCAAGTGGTCGTGTATAGCCACATGGGGCAAGTGAAAGAGCGGCGCCGCGCCATAGGAGGTCAAACCCAAGGTTGCGGGTGTATGTTCTCTCAAGTGGGCTCACCACCACTTGTTGAAAAGGAGACGACCCAATACCGTTCGAGGGATAACTGCTCTTTCTCCACTTGACGAAGGTACTTAGTGACCAACTTAGGATGTCATTCCTTATAGGTGACTGTCGTGTATATAAGATGTAATATATAGCATTACTTGTATATAAAAATAGCTAAATAGCTAGTGTTTTTTATATTTAATTATTTGATATAAGTTTGTAACTTACAGATAGTTTCAATATATTGTACAGTTTCCATTCAAGTATTCTTGGCTTCATAGCTTCTAGATTATTGTCTATCAAAGAAGCAAGACCAACTAAGATGAAGATGAAGTTATGGGAAAAAATGGCATTGGCATTGGCATTAGCTTTAGTCTTAGCCAAACAAAAAGTAAAGAAGAAGACCTGATTAAAAAGAGGTTGAAAATCTTGGTAAGTCTATAGATTTTTTTTTACTTTTACAATTTTGTTTATAGATTTTTTTTTATTTTTTTTTACAATTTATTTTATTTAGTTTTTTTTTACATGGTTTATTTAGTTGTTTTTCTATTAGGTTGAGTTGCATTATTTTCATTTTAAAAGAAAAGCCTTTTCATTTATATGCAATATCTCATGTGCGCTCAAAACCGTCACTTTCTTTGATGCACACACACACACACAAGAAACTCTCTCGTCACTCACTAAATTCAAAAATAGCTTAAATCTACTCACTTAATACTTCCATAGGAGGGCACAAAAGAATCTTGTAGTTTAGGTACGATTTTGGGGCTAGGCATCCAAAAACATAGTTGGTGTCCTTAGGGTGCTTTATAAATCCTTCTAAATCAAGTGGTCGTGTATAGCCACATGGGGCAAGTGAAAGAGCGGCGCCACACCATAGGAGGTCAAACCCAAGGTTGCGGGTGTATGTTCTCTCAAGTGGGCTCACCACCACTTGTTGAGAAGGAGACGACCCAATACCGTTCGAGGGATAACTGCTCTTTCTCCACTTGACGAAGGTACTTAGTGACCAAATTAGGATGTCATTCCTTATAGGTGACTGTCGTGGAAGCCGACAGTACCTGAGACAGATTTTGTCACAAAATCAAGGAAAGCACACGTCACAAGATCACATACTTATGATAAGAAGAAAAGCTAATAGTCAGTAGCTTTCCAATAGAAAAATCATGTACATGGTGATTGGTGGTTGCTAGCTTATACCTTGAGCTTGTTCCATGTGATGTATTTTGAAATAAGCACATGTCAAAAGATCAAGGAAAGCTAGCGACTGCTAGCTTTCCTTCTAGCATAAGCATTTTCTTCTAGTATAAACACACATGCTTATGCTAGAAGGAAAGCTAACAGTTGCTAGCTTTCCAATAAAAAACCATGTCCATGGTGATTGGTGGTTGTTAGCTTATACCTTGAGCTTGTGCCATGTGCTCTATTTTGAACGAATGCTAGCTTTCCTTCTAGCATAACACACATGCTTATGTTAGAAGGAAAGCTAGCAGTCGCTAGCTTTCCAATAGAAAAACCTTGGGCATGGTGATTGGTGGTTGCTAGCTTATACCTTGAGCTTGTGCCATGCACTCTATTTTCAAATAAGCACATGGCACAAGATCAAGGAAAGCTAGCGACTGCTAGCTTTCCTTCTAGCATAAGCATTTCCTTCTAGTATAAACACACATGCTTATGCTAGAAGGAAAGCTAACATTTGCTAGCTTTCCAATAAAAAACCCTGTCCATGGTGATTGGTGGTTGCCAGCTTATACCTTGAGCTTGTGCCATTTGCTCTATTTTGAAATAAGCACATGGCAAAAGATCAAGGAAAGCTAGCGACTGCTAGCTTTCCTTCTAGCATAAGCATTTCCTTTTAAAATAAACACACATGCTTATACTAGAAGGAAAGCTAACAGTCGCTAGCTTTCAATTAGAAAAACCCTGTCCATGGTGATTGATGGTTGCTATCTTATACCTTTAGCTTGTGCCATGTGCTCTATTTTAAACGAATGCTAGCTCTCCTTCTAGCATAAGCATTTCCTTCTAGCATAACACACATTCTTATGCTAGAAGAAAAGCTAGCAGTCGCTAGCTTTCCAATAGGAAAATCATGTCCATGGTGATTGGTGGTTGCTAGCTTATACCTTGAGCTTGTTCCATGTGATGTATTTTGAAATAAGCACATGGCAAAAGATCAAGGAAAACTAGCAATTGCTAGCTTTCCTTCTAGCATAAGCATTTCCTTCTAGTATAAACACACATGCTTATGCTAGAAGGAAAGCTAACATTCGCTAGCTTTCCAATAAAACACCCTTTCCATGGTGATTAGTGGTTGCCAGCTTATACCTTCAGCTTGTGCCATGTGCTCTATTTTAAACGAATAGCTCTCCTTCTAGCATAAGCATTTCCTTCTAGCATAACACACATGTTTATGCTAGAAGAAAAGCTTGCAGTCGCTAGCTTTCTAATAGAAAAATCATGTCCATGGTGATTGGTGGTTGCTAGCTTATACCTTGAGCTTGTGCCATGCACTCTATTTTCAAATAAGCACATGGCACAAGATCAAGGAAAGCTAGCGACTGCTAGCTTTCCTTCTAGCATAAGTATTTCCTTCTAGTATAAACACACATGCTTATGCTAGAAGGAAAGCTAACATTTGCTAGCTTTCCAATAAAAAACCCTGTCCATGGTGATTGGTGGTTGCCAGCTTATACCTTGAGCTTGTGCCATGTGCTCTATTTTGAACGAATGCTAGCTTTCCTTCTAGCATAACACACATGCTTATGTTATAAGGAAAGCTAGCAGTCGCTAGCTTTCCAATAGAAAAACATTGGGCATGGTGATTGGTGGTTGCTAGCTTATACCTTGAGCTTGTGCCATGCACTCTATTTTCAAATAAGCACATGGCACAAGATCAAGGAAAGCTAGCGACTGCTAGCTTTCCTTCTAGCATAAGCATTTCCTTCTAGTATAAACACACATGCTTATGCTAGAAGGAAAGCTAACATTTGCTAGCTTTCCAATAAAAAACCCTGTCCATGGTGATTGGTGGTTGCCAGCTTATACCTTGAGCTTGTGGCATGTGCTCTATTTTGAACGAATGCTAGCTTTCCTTCTAGCATAACACACATGCTTATGTTATAAGGAAAGCTAGCAGTCGCTAGCTTTCCAATAGAAAAACCTTGGGCATGGTGATTGGTGGTTGCTAGCTTATACCTTGAGCTTGTGCCATGCACTCTATTTTCAAATAAGCACATGGCACAAGATCAAGGAAAGCTAGCGACTGCTAGCTTTCTTTCTAGCATAAGCATTTCCTTCTAGGATAAGAACACATACTTATGCTAGAAGGAAAGCTAGCAGTCGCTTGCTTTCCAATAGAAAAATCATTTCCATAGTGATTGGTGGTTGCTAGCTTATACTTTGAGCTTGTGCCATTTACTCTATTTTGAAATAAGCACATGGAAAAATATCAATGAAAGCTAGCGACTGCTAGCTTTCCTTCTAGCATAAGCATTTCTTTCTAAAATAAACACACATGCTTATACTAGAAAGAAAGCTAACAGTCGCTAGCTTTCAATTAGAAAAACCCTGTCCATGGTGATTGATGGTTGCTAGCTTATACCTTCAGCTTGTGCCATGTGCTCTATTTTGAACGAATGTTAGCTCTCCTTCTAGCATAAGCATTTCCTTCTAGCATAACACATGACCCTTATTATACATCATTTGTGTAGATCATGGTCTAGATGGATAGATGTCTTCTTGGATACCTTCTGTCCAAGAACAGATCACATGGCAAAAGATCAAGAAAAGCTAGCGACTGCTAGCTTTCTTTCTAGCATAAGCATTTCCTTCTAGCATTTTTGAGAAGGAAAACTTTTCTTTTTAATGAGTCTCTACTTGTGCTAGATGCAATGGATTTTTATTTATCTTTAAGTATTTAATATGTTTCCAGGACACATGACCCTTATGTTGTTTAATGAGTTAACAAAATGTAATGATAAAAGAACTACTTGGTTAATGACATAAAAATATGATGATTTAAAGGTCTTCTCTGACGGACAAGGGGGTTCGGTGCTCCATCAGGAACTGTTAGTGCTCAGTTGCATCCTTAATTGCTCAGCGCGTGAGGGTTCGTGTAGTAATTTAACTACTGATTCTTTGCTCAGGCAGTTTGACTGTCTTGTTATTTCCTCTGCTTTTGGCAGAATGGCTCAGCCAGGGGACAATACCGGCATCCAGGACATCAAGAAAAGTTTGGGGCGGCTGTATGAGATAGTCTCCATAGGAATTATGGATAACAAGGAGATAGCCTGCGTTATAAAAAAGATGGAGGACACTGTGAGCTACACTTCCCTTCAAATCAGCAACCATGACTCTAGGATCGATGATAATGAAAGCTCCTTGCGCGAGATGATGGGGAAGGTTGATATGATCCAGGAGGACCTTGCGCGACTCATTTCCATGAACCAGGGCAGCAGGAACAATGCAGTAACTGTTGAAGGGGAGCGTCAGATGGAGGAAGAATCAGTGGTGCAGCCAGTCCACTTCAGGGGCCATCTGTAATCTGGTTTTTATGGATATATGTTTTTTTGTCTTTTATTATGTAAGCAATATGTTTCCAGGACACATGACCCTTATGTTGTTTAATGAGTTAACAAAATGTAATGATAAAAGAACTACTTGGTTAATGACATAAAAATATGATGATTTAAAGGTCTTCTCTGACGGACAAGGGGGTTCGGTGCTCCATTAGGAACTGTTAGTGCTCAGTTGCATCCTTAATTGCTCAGCGCGTGAGGGTTCGTGTAGTAATTTAACTGCTGATTCTTTGCTCAGGCAGTTTGACTGTCTTGTTATTTCCTCTGATTTTGGCAGAATGCCTCGGCCAGGGGACAATACCGGCATCCAGGACATCAAGAAATGTTTGGGGCGGCTGTATGAGATAGTCTCCATAAGATTTATGGATAACAGGGAGATAGCCTGCGCTATAAAAAAGATGGAGGACACTGTGAGCTACACTTCCCTTCAAATCAGCAACCATGACTCCAGGATCGATGATAATGAAAGCTCCTTGCGCGAGATGATGGGGAAGGTGGATATGATCCAGGAGGACCTTGCGCGACTCATTTCCATGAACCAGGGCAGCAGGAACAATGCAGTAACTGTTGAAGGGGAGCGTCAGATGGAGGAAGAATCAGTGGTGCAGCCAGTCCACTTCAGGGGCCACCTGTAATCTGGTTTTTAAGGATATATGTTTTTTTGTCTTTTATTATGTAAGATATATAAGGGTATATATTGCCCGTTCTGTTAGTCATCATGGAAGAACTCTGTATATAGTTTTTTGGACCCTTTGCAGGCTTAGTCTACAATGCTCTATCTCTGCTCTGAAGGACTATTCTTCCTCTCTTTTTGCTATGTACTGAATGGCTGTGCACAGCCCCTTTATAATATACTCCTTTTTAGTTTCTGTTCAAAAAAAATATATGATGATTTATAGTCTATCATTTATATGGGTTCAATTTTTTTTTTTTTTGTTCACAGGTCTTTAAGTAAACCAATAAACTTAATTTGGTATAAAAGCTATAACGAAGGAGGTTTTCTTTATGTATATTTTACTATGTTTATGTCTATTTTTGCACTAGAGGTAGTGTCTTTGTATAATTTACTTAATTGTTATTAGCAATAGAAAACTAGAGGTAGTGTCTTTGTATAATTTACTTGTTATTAGCAATAGAAATTATCTCAAAAATTATATTCTTGGTGTAGCCTCCAAGCTTCACATGAGGTCACAAAACATAAATTAGTTAGGTAAGGAAAGCCTTGAACTTCTGCCATGTACTCTATTTTCAAATAAGCACATGGCATAAGATCAAGGAAAGCTAGCGACTGCTAGCTTTCCTTTTAGCATAAGCAAAATACTTATAGGATAATAACATATACCTATGCTAGAAAGAAAGCTAGCAATCGCTAGCTTTCCAATAGAAAAATCATGTCCATGGTGATTGGTGGTTGCTAGCTTATACCTTGAGCTTGTGCCATGTGCTCTATTTTGAAATAAGCACATGGGTAAAGATCAATGAAAACTAGCGACTGCTAGCTTTCTTTCTAGCATAAGCATTTCCTTCTAGCATTTTTGAGAAGGAAAACTTTTCTTTTTAATGAGTCCCTACTTGTGCTAGATGCAATGGATTTTTATTTATCTCTAAGTATTTAATATGTTTCCATAACACATGACCCTTATTATTCTTGTGCATGTGAATAAAAGACATGTAATAGAATATTCTTTGATAATGCTCATTATTTCATGTATTTTTAAAACAATTTAAACTTATAGTCGACTATTTATTATTGTTTTTAGAAGCTATGGACTCTGGTGCAATGACAATTCCAAGGAATAATTTGAAGAAAAAACGAATTGCAAGTGACACACAAACAACGTCTCCCCCATGTGGTATGGTGGTTTTAAATATTATTCTCTCATTTCTAAATGGTTAGACTAGAAGACTATATGGTAATATTTGTGATTTTGATTTCATTTTATTTATAGTAATAATTGCTTATTATTGTTTTTTGAAGCTGTCGTCTCCAAAGCAAGTAAAATGCCACAATCAGCATTCAAAAAACAAAAGCTTCATTCAACTCAGATTATAAATTCAACAATGGGTTCTAATTTTGAAATGATTAAAAAATTCAAAACATCTGCTGCATTTGAGTATGTCGAAGATTGGTATGTTGAGATTGAAAGTCCCATGAATATGTTTCCAGATATGTATCTATTTGGATCCATGGATGGAAATGATATACAAAGGCTAGGGATAATTTTTAATTGCTATGCTCTCAATCATAGTCAGATCGATTTTCAAATGGAGGTAATTGAAGAAAATGAAGTGAAATTATTTTCCTGCCAAATTGATTACACAAAATTTAGACCAGATTTGATTGATACTAATACAGAATTTCTAGAGTCAATAAAAAAGTCACAGTTTAAGTTGGACAGTTTTGAGAGCTTCAATGAATCTGGTCTAAAGAGTTGTGATGATCTTGTACAACGTATTACCAACGTTATGAAATATCGCTTTGTGATATGTAAGAAAACATCATCCGTGTTTCTTTATTTGCAACAAAGAGGTAAACTACTTGATAAAATACCAGATGATAAACTCGAGGCTCAAATGCTTGCTTTGAGAAGGGTATATTTAGTTGAGCTAGAACAGAGCATTAAAGAAAGTGAGTTCATGCCTACTACAGAGTTTGTAAAATCCCAAAAAGAAGACTCTCAGATAGAGAAGCTTGCTGACCAATGCGATGAAATCCATGAAAATTTCAAGGACAATTATTTATTTTCAAGCTCTTTTACCATGAAGGTGGATGTTCGAAGATGTGTAGAAGCACCCAAGTTATATAAATTGAGATCACGGGATGATTTAAATGTTCGAGTATTATTAAAATCGTTCCTACAGAAATTTCAAGCATCATTGCCTGATGCTCTTCTGATTCCATTTGACAAAAAAGAGTCTGATCCGATTGGAAACCCTGTGAAAATCATGAATGAAATGGATATAAATGCCAAGAACATCAATTTTTGGATAGTTGATGGGCAACACACCATTCAAGCAGCAAAAGAAATATTATCAAATCCTAAATTCAGTCTATCTGGGGAGGCAAAACAGAAGTACAAAGAACGTAATGCTCGATTCTTAGATCCATTAGTTGCTCCCAGTGTGGTGATTCGTATTTGCTGCCAGTTAAATTCTGCAAACACAATGTTCTTCAAAACTCCATTCATTGATTCTGTGCGATCTGCAAGACAATTCCTAATTGCCACAAATAAATTAAAGAAACAAAAATGTGGGAATGCTAAGACGGCTGAAGACAAGGTGTGCAATTTTTTTTTTTTTGCACTTAGTTTATATTGTTATAACTAAATTCATGGCTATTTTATTTTTGATATCACATTCTTACTAATT